>JANZLP010000072.1:29947199-29960987 GCA_026930925.1 Chelictinia riocourii
TCCCAAAAACCGTGGCTGGTCCTCACCTGCCATTAGTGGCCTACGCACAGGCGCAAGAGCCCTGGGGATCCTGGCCTATAAAAAACTGTTATTGCTAGGGAAAAAGCGTTAACATTAGCATTTACAATCTGGGGAGGAGAGGCTTCTTCCACTTATTTTCAGGAGAATAATTTAGGAATTGCATTAAAACAGTCTAGTCTACATGCAAATTTGATTTTTGACCTTTTGTGCTAATCAAAAGCCATGGTGCTAAAAAGCTGTGTACATTATTGCAGAAAGTATGGAGTAGAATTAACTAATATACCTTCAATATGGTTGTAACAGATTTGAAGGTTATTTCACATACTTCACTACTTAGGGATCAGGATCTAAATCACTAGAAATGCTTCAAGTACCAATTATTAACTCTTGATGGAGATCCTGGTGATATGTGTAGTATACTATGGGTATTAAATATCGTGAGTAGTTTTGGTGGTTATGTGAAGTAGGGACGTAATGTAATAGGCCATAAAGATTTGAGAAAATTGCATGCAAATTGATTTTAAATAACCTGGGTGCGCTCTTAAATAATTAGGGCTACTTTTAAAAAGTACCTAAACCCCATCTGAACTCTGCTTCTAATGCAATTCACCGAGCATTCCTGGACACAGGAGGGGCATGTGCAGAATGAAGTACCACCAAAAAGCACACATCATTCACAGATGTGCAGGCTTCTGCCACCAAACACGCTACACACCAGAAAGTGAATTTTATACTCACAGTTAATTTGGTGCTTCTTATAAAATCCATTACTGGCACGATCTTTTTCCCAGTGTTATCCCAATATCTTTTTGTTTCTTCTTCCGTGAGAGGACTGAAAGGTGCTTTTTGGTCTAGAACATGAAATCACAAAAACCATATAATGTGTTTATTCATATACGCTTTCCACAGAGGATCTAGCAAGATGACAGGTAAACTGGAAGAGGAGAGAGGAGGCTGAGGAGAGCTGTCTGCTCCGTCGGGGCTGCCGGCACCGAGAAATGGGTCCCGAGAAGCTCTACAACCCCCCTCCTTTAGCAAGGATCGTGGAGGTCACCCCTGAACCACCCCAGCTGTTTAGCAAGTTGGCATACCTGAAAAGATTGGCAGTATTTTACTTGACCACCTCTCCAAGATTTTTCCAATACGTTTGTTTCTGAAACCCAGCGTCAGTAGGTACCGCTGGGGAGGCAGAGACGACCACTCAGCCGTCTGTGGCAAGAAGTGAAATCCGTGAGGATCTGGAATAGGGAAATGAAAATAATTTCCACTGTCACATTTCTTCTCAGTTGTAAGATAAGTTACTGTTTTTCAGGAAAAACCAACAAAATCTAAGAAGGAGTGACAAGTAGTCCAGAAAGCTTGCCAAAACAAAGGCGACCAAACCAACCCATCCAGCTATAACTGGGTGTCGAAATTCCAGACGTTGCAAACTTTTGCATCGACAGCTTAAATTTTGCTGATGCGTAAGATGAAGCACGTTCTTTTCATTTATGTACTTTTTGGTGCTGCTCCTCCAAAGCATTGATAACTCAGCACTTCAGTAACATAACATCCTGATCTTTCAACTGCAAAAGGAGCTGGTTTGTTGTTCCCTGAATTCGTGAGGTCTGATTTCCTGCAGATTTGTGCTTTCACCATCACCACCACCCTAATCCCAGGCTTCCTGCATGTTTTTTCGGATCTACCGGCATGTGACAGCCTGTGCTGTGGCTTGTCCAGAGTTTGTGGCTGCCACTGCCAAACCCTCCGTGTCTCAGCTGAGCGGGTCTGCCCTGACCTCGTCCAGGACAGATGCTCAGAGCAATTGTATAAAGCACCTTTGCTTAGGGAGCCAGACCAGTCCTTTCCTCCCTCCTCTTCCCCTGCAAAAAATAAACCTAGATTGAATGTCAGTGTCACTTTTGGCAAAGGAGTGCTCTGTTTTCAGTGAGCTCTGCTTTTAAGATGCCAGGCTGTGCGATCACAGTGACAAATGGAGAACCCCACTCGGAGCTCTCCGGACTTACCCCGATATAAATCAAAGCGAGTGGACCTGATATTTCCCTTGCAGCATATTCTGCTTCTGAATGGATTCTCAATTTTGCAACAAGCTGCGTTGTACACTTGGATTTAAATGTGTATCTGCCTCTTTTCCTTGGCAATAAGGAAAACTTTGAAATTAATTCAGTCCTTAAACTCTAGCAGAACTTGGGCTAAAATTGGACGGATGATTGTTACAGAATAGGAAGGTTATTTAAAATAACATGTTCGTGAGACGTCTGGTATTTCACACCCACTGTTAAAATGGGGCTTAGCTCATGTTTTTCATTTCACCTATGTGAAATGTGAGATACAGACCTGCAGGTTGAATGCTCAGTGCTATCACACCGACAATGAGCTGAACTTGTTGCCTGGGATGGGGTTTTTTTGGTGGGCAGTGTGATTTTAGGCCAGATCTGAATAGATAAGTTGTGAAACCCCTGCTGCTTTGGCTGACTTCACCTAACGCTGTTGTGAGTTATCGCAGCATCAACTCTAGGAAAAGGAGCTGCGTCTGCTCTGTCTGAGAGGGTTTCCAGGACAGAAAGGAGGGATGTCGGGAGACGTCCCACTCGCCTGAGACCTCTCACGCCACTGCACTTTCAAAACCCTGATACCCATGTTGTCTGTTCTTGGCTATCTACCCCATTAAATTCCTAGAAACTTCAGTGATCCCAGAACCTGCCCTCAGAGAAACTTGTGTAAAACTGAAGCGATTCTTTTAACCGATAGATTTTTGTAGACAAACATATTTGAAGGCAGAACTGGCTCTATTCAATTTGTTTTATAACTGACTAAAGTACTACAGGACTGGGAAATGTTACCTCTTTTTTTTTTTTTTCTTTTCCTTATTGGGAGGAGTAAGAAAATGACTGGTGACACTTTCCGAGTCATTCGGTGATTTACGAACACAAACTGAGTTTCAGTGCAACACTTGCACACTTTTGCTGCTTATGTGCTCCTGAAAGTCTCACCCTTGCTGTAAATTGAGGAGGTTATGTGAAATCCGAATTTATCTTTTAAAAAAATCAGATTCAGGGAGGTTTATTTTATGCTCCTTTAAATGCCAATACTTTTGTCCTAGGGAATTCTCCACAAAGTCACATCGGCAAGTAAATGGTAGACAGGGATTTTAGAATGTCCGTGATAGGCAAGTCCTCATTATCCCTCTTTGAACAACCCCAAAGCTACTGCCAGAAACCCAATACATGGGTAGTCTGCAGCTTGCAAAACACAATCTAGTTTTACACTGGTTTCCTAAAGCAAAACAAAAATGAAAAAAACAAGTTTACTTGTGTTAAATATTTGCACAGTTTTGTGGTAAACAGTCTCCTAATTCCTATTTGTGCTTTTCAAATAGATTTTCTTTTCCTCCCCAAAGATGCAATGTGTATCTACCAGAGTGTTTTTAGCATGCCTCCAACTATCAGGCTTTCCTCTGAATTGTGGCATTAAGCCAGAGCTGTTCGTTTGGGTTGTCATCAACCTGCACTACTATAAGGAAAGCTGAGATGCAATACTAGCTAACACATCTCTTGGGAATTTTTGGCTCTCCCCTGATGATAATTTTCTGGCTTTCTCATCCACATGATGCCACATCCACCAAATTTTCCTTTTGCCATAATCTCTGGTATGTATTCTGAGCAGGTGCAATATAATATATTTTCTAGGACCAGTCATCTACATACAAGCAATATTTGGCAAAGCATAATAAATAACGCATTTTACTGGTTTGCTTCCTTCAATCCTTCCTCATATGGTTTGTCTTTTTTTATCTTTTTCTCACATGAACTACCTCTTTTCCCACACAGCTCTCAAACATACATGTTGAGTAGAATGTCTCCTCTCTGCTTTTAGGTTCTTTCCAAGAACATTCCTACAGCTGCTCTTTCCATAGGTCTGACGCCATTTTAGAAGGAAGCAGTGGCTAGTAGGATGTAGATTTCCCACCCCTCCACAGATTCCCAGACCTCCTGTTGTTTGGCAGATCATACCACTTCATAATCTGAATAAAGAAACTTTTGACAGAACAAGAAGTTGTGACTGAACAAATCCTGCAGTCTTTATCCCCACATCTTACATCCAGTTTTCCCTGGGACATGTTTTCTCTTAGTTCCTCCACAGTTATCTTAGGGAAATAATGTTTCTTGAATGTAGCTATTTGGGTCTTGCCAGGAAGGGGATTACAGAGGGTTTCTGTGCTGTGTTTCTTCCCTCTGCACCCGGTCTCTATTTTGAAGTTTTCTTATTTCATTTTCATCAACATTTCTGGGTCTTTCTTCCTTTCTCCTGATCCATTATTATGTGCATAATTGTGCTATGCACATTTATGATAATACTAAGAGAATACTTAAGTGATCTTCAATAGATAACAATACAGATATATTTACTCATTTTATTTCATAACACCTCACTGGAGTTAACATGGTTTTCTTAGCACTAACAAGCCTTACGAAGTTAGCACTAGTTTGGGGACTTATATTTGTATTATAATCTGTATTATATGCAATAGATTAATGAATGTTTTTAAGGTATTCTTACTGAGCTTCATATCAGATGGGAAATAAGGTGTAGTAGCTTCCTGTCAGAGGAATACTTATTATGGTGTTTTATAATAAGGGTATGCTAGAGATCAAATTAGTATCCTAATGGGCTGGAGTTCAGCATCGTGATCATCGTGACATTGTGCACATTAGCTGTGTACATGTGCGGGGGAGAAAGACACTTGTCTAGATATTTAGGGATATTGAAAGCTACAGCCATCAGTGTTCAATGAAGCTAAGTCTTATCCTAATCTTCTTCCTCTCCCTTTCATATCATAAATCTGCCCTGCAAATTAGGTTTTCAGAAAGTTATTTAATAATACAGAAAGCTATACTGCCACACTGAATGTACAGTAATTGCCTGTGGGTATGCAGTATGTTTACAGCTGGTGCATTCTAAGCCTTGAATGCTATTTCTCTATTTTCTAGACTTCAAAGAAGCATTGCTTGCTGTTTTTCATGATACCCAGCATTGGTATCTGACCAGCATAATGAAATGCTGACCATAGGTAACAGTATAAATTTCTTTTCCTTATTTCTTTCCTTCACAAACTGTAATACATGGTTTCTCTAAAATTAGTTAGGGTAAAAAGAAAAATGAGAATTGAAATGTTTGCATATATTTATAGAAATGAATAACACTGTTATAAGCAAGTTCATAACCAGTGACAATGTGTATATTTCCATGATAATAAAAAATGGGAATCTGTCCTGCACTTCCAAGAATTATAAAACTAGTTATCCACAACACAATAGCAATTAATTACAAATTTGTATCCAATCATTGCAATCTACAAGTTTCATTTCCCTTGAAATTTCTTTGCTGAAAATTACTTTGTTTTTAAAGAATGAACTTTAAAATAAAGCCAAAACAAAATTAAAATTAAACCTTCATGTTGAGCTAAAGGGAGAATGTCATGGATATAATTTTAAAATGTTTTTGTACAGTTTGACCTTGGAATTATATGGATGTTTCTTTTGCAAACCTGAGCTCATGGCTTCCACCATTGACACTTTTTCATTTCAGGATCATTAGCTTCATCCATAATAAGAAATATTACGGTCTTGAATGTTTTCTGAAGACCTCCTCTGAGTCTGCAATTTCAGGAACATTCTGTGTGTACTAATCTATAGCTTATATTCTTTGACAGAATTTCTAAAGTCACACTCAAGAAACCTGTGACAAGCAGCAATCTAGTTCTTTAATGTTTACTGACTGTTTGCTTCTGTAAATCCTAAATTCACTGAAACACTGAAAGGTTTGTCTAAAAACTGGCTAAGAGACTCCTCAATTTAACACAAAACTGAGTAACTTTAGAGTGGTAAAAGTCTTCCATATAAAAACCCATCTTAACCAAATTCTTTGAATTTGCTGTCTTCAAAATTCTTTTCCTTCTGCACACTAGAATAAGATTGTAACACAGAATAACCAAAACCTGGCCACTGACTTCTACTTCATTCTAGTCCATCACCAGTAGCTGAAGATACTGGACCAGCTGCAACAACACAAAAGCATTCAATATAATGCTGGATCAAGTACAGCAATTGCCCTTCTGTTTTCTCTTTTGAGGATGTTTGTTTTGTATTTTAGTTTTGTGAAGACAAAAAGATACTTTTTGGATCTAATATCTACATTCTGGGAATGTCTGTACAAATATGCAATACTGTCTGTACAAACTTTTTTTTTCTTCTGAACTAAAAATAAAATTATTTTACATAAAAGCTTGGGAAAAATGTGAACCAAAGTGAATCATGTGCCATATTGCTCTTTGGAACATTAAGGCTAAATTCCCTGCTGGCATAAACTGACGTAGGTCTGTTGAGTTCAATGGAGCTATTCTAGCCCACACTAGCAGGGAACTATGGAGCAGCTTGGTTTTGTTACATAAATTAGACTGATGTGTACTAGATAATTAGGACTACCAATTAAGCTATGGGTTGTGTATGATCTGATTCCTGTGAATACATGGGCTGAATATACATGATCAGAGTTTAATTTTATATTTTATATTATAATATTTTGGAGAGGCAAATAACACCTTGGTTCTTTGCAGTAATGGGAAGGATGTTTCTTAAGGGGTCACGACACCCCAGAGAAACATCTGCATCTTTAACATTTGTGCGTCTCACATGCTATAAATTAGATAGTATTCAGATTCAGCTGATTCAGTGTAATACTTTGCTGACATGAAAATTTCATTTTCCAGCTATGGCTGAAGTATTTGAGATATTACTAAATATCTCGAATACTAAATAACTAAATATAAAGTAAACCAGTCATTTTCTGGTCAGTTCCTGGCAATTTCACATACATCTCGTTGCACAAGCAGGAAGTTAGACCTCTTCCCTGCTATGGAAGAGAATGAAAAAGGAGTCCTGGAGAACAGAACCTGAGCTTGATGGATATCTATATATTTTATAGATAGGAAGCTAGGTAAGCATCTGTAGGGAAAGGAAGTACTTTTAGAGAAACTGCTGCTCAGAGCAGTCTGTTGGATCTTCACTGACGCCCTGACAGGAAGAACAGCAGATAAAAACATCATTCAGCATTGTCTTTGATAAAATGTATATGTACCATCTTCTCACTTTTCCTCAAAATCCCTTCCAGATATTTTAAGCCACCACAGAAAGGGTTGCTGGATAAGGAGCTTCCAACAGCAACATACCTGCTACAGAGTGGGCTTCCAGACCAAGCTATAGAACCACTGTGCCCTGGACAGAGTATAAGCCAACTAGAACTGATTTATTAGCAGTAATGAATAACCTGTAGCTGTAAGGTTGCACTGTTGACGAGGCATCAATATTATAGTCATGCAGGTCTGCACTTCAGGCTGGAGTTGGTTTTCCAGGCTACCCAAGACAGAGAAAGAAGGGGCTCCCTACCCCCTCCAGGTCTTCACCTACTGCTAAAACTCTGCTTCTGGCTTACCCTTTTCATTACATGTAAGTAAGCAAAAACAAATATAAGCAATATATATTTTGGAATAAAACTGCTCATAGCCATCCCCTCTTGTTCACAGCACCCACCAACACTGAGATTAGCAGTGCAAATACCGAAGGATGATCACATGTTGGCTGTTTGGATTCAGCTGTGTTTACTGTTCCTGGATTGTGACCTCTTTTCAGCTTTCTCTTAGGGAAGAGGGGGGAGAAATATTATTTATAATAAAGGGATGATCCATGTGCAAGTGGGGGAGAGGTGGACTCACTGAAGCTAGTGAGCACTCACAGTGAGGAACAGGGCAGCCTGCGAGGAACAGAGGGCAGATATGGGACTGGGATCCCATACAGATCCACACTAAGAGGCCTTAGGAAGGGATCTGATACACAGGCAGGCCACAGAAGAGATGCATTTTCTCCAGGCCTAAAGGGGGCTGTGGCATGTTTATTTTATCTCCCAAGGCCACTGAAAATTTTTGGACTGAGAGCTAGATTAGAGAAAAGGATCCAACATTGTGCAAAGACATTGTGGACAGGACAAACAGCTGGTTTTCAGTTATTTTAACTTCAGACAGCTGATCTGAATCCCTCTGTTTTAAAAGTTCCTTTCCTTTACCCTATGTTCAAAAAAAAATCTATCATTAGAGACTGAAAGCCCTTTTGGTGTCCTTACTATAAAGAAAGATACAATCAGCCCTGCTCCACAGCTTCACCTGGCTTTCTGTCGTAACTACGTATCCCAGTAAACACTTGGAAAGCAAAGAAAAATGAGCTTTCTTTTCCTGTCCTCAGCTTTCCCTATTTTACAGACCTGAATCCTTCAGTCTCCTGATTGATAACTGTGCCTTTCCATGGCTATTTGAGATAATCATGTGGAAAATCAGTGCAAATGATGCATGTTTAATTGGGGCACTACCAGAAATCCTGCATATCTGTCAATCTCTCTGGGAGAAATCTGAATCCACTTTGAAAGTCAACCAACAATTTCTGGCAGAGCCAAAGACACTCAAGCCTGTGATAGTAAATAAGTGACATACTCAATGACCAGAAAAAAAAAAAAAATGTGAGCCATTCAAATTGCTTCAGCTCCTGTAAAGCTATGGCAAAGAAAATATTAAATTACATTTAGTTCGATTATTGATTGGTAAAATTAATTCTTTCTTGTGAATAAAGCAATGGGTATCATGTAACAATCACAGCCTAAATCCCCAGTTGGCATAGATTGTCTTCATTCTGCTGCTTACTGAGAAACTGGCTCCACAACCTCTTTGTTTGTGTCCTTCTTTGTGAATACAACCATCACAAGCACAGGACTTTACACTTCCTTGGATTTAAACTTTGAGCCAGAGTTGGTGGGGAGAGAAAGAAGAAAGCTCCAGAGAAAACCTTACTGAGCATTGTATATCTGCTCAGTTTGGAGAAAACTTAGTAGCTATTTGCAAATTAATTAACTGTACGGTGAGCTCTTTCAAACGAACATAATGTTTCACATATGAGCAAGATATCAATCAGACAAAGCAGATATATAATCTGATCTCAGATAACATGCTATGGTCATGAACTGTCAAGCGTTTCAGCAAAAAGACATAGTGATACCTTTAGTGCTACAAAAGCTCTCAGAAGCTATACCAACAAGGCATTTGCTATGTCCCCACCTGAGCATATTTCATCATTGAGACATTTGTGTGCCTATTAAAAATACATTTCTGTTTCTAGACTACTTGTGCCAACAGGTAAAGACATTTATGGCTAGGAGGAGCTGCTTGTTTTCTAAGCCTGTCAGAACACTTTTGTGTCAATAGAGAAAATATATGTGCACAGCTCTAATGGGGATTCCTCTATTGTAGTACCTTGTCATTTTGAGAGCGCCTTGCCCTCCGTGCCCTATGAGCATTTTTTACAGTCAAAATCAACATGCCTGAGTTCTTGTTTCCAACTTTCAGTAATGTTTATTATTGTTTGTCAGCAACTCAGCTCTGCTGGATAAACCTCCTTCGGTGAATAATGAAGTCATTCCCACAGTGACTGCTGGGTTCCAAAATTTTCAGTACTCTACCTATGGCTATTTAGCTGCACATGAGAAGCGCAGAAAATCTTACTTTTCATGGCCCATAAATAAACACCCAATCCAACACTTCAGCACATTTCTAATTGTAATGCAGCGTGTAATGTTTCAGTGCAGAATACAGATGTTTTCAGTTATTATATGAAGAGGAGACAATGATGGTTAAGTACGTGTTTGCATTATAGTCACGGCATGAAATCATTATGTTCAACTTTCCTGATCATTTTCTTCATAGAAAAAATAAAATTCTGTTCAACCATGATTCTTTCCCACATGGAACAAGTTGCAGAAAAGTCAAAGATATCCATTTATAGCCCACTTACTTATATCAAAATAAAGGGTAAAAGCTCTGTTTAGACATTGGACTGTTTCTGTCCTTTTCCCCATGAAGAACTTCTTCCTTACAACTAATCTAAACCTACCCTCTTGTAGAGGGTATGGAAAACTTAAAATGAAGTTTGGTTTGTTTTGTCGTTGTTTTTTTTCCCCTAAAAATCCACAGTGTTTTGGATCAAAAGGGAAGCAAAAATAACAAAACAACCAGTCAAAAAAAGAAAAACAGCTTTTCTAAACGGTGGACTATGAAGGAGGTCAAAGAAAAAGATCATATTCAGCGAGACAATTGAGAGAAATGGGGTGACACATCGCGAATGCATCCCTACTACAACCAATAATGTCTCTTCAAAGTTTGGGCACATGCATACCCTGCAGTGTAAATACAAGCACAGACATCTGACATAAAACTTCAGCTGTTATTTTCACAAGTTGGAGCCATTTAAGAATCACAGTATGTTTAGCTCCTTATATATTACTGAATATTAGATTGCATTTGTTTTGATGTACACTCAACCATATCCCTCCAATTAACTAAAATTGGTCAGCAATGTTTGACTGTGCATCAGGTATGGTCTCAGAGGACTAGAAAACGTTTCTGTCTGTGGAATGTTTCTAGCAGACAAGTGGAAGTGAAGAAACAAAAAGAATAAGCATAATGGGTCCCAACCCATTCTTAGGATTTCCTGCCCCATATTAGTTGTAAATTAAATACCAGGTTTCTAGCTAATGAGACAAAAGAAAGTAACAAGTTGTATTTAACTTCAATTTAGCTTTATTTTCCTACACTCTTAATAAAATGTTCCAAAATAAAATATTATATACCTTTATAGCTGTGTTTTTATGTACTCATAATTTCTCTTCAATGCTTAACTCCTTTTGTTAAAGGATATTGAATGTTTTCCTTTTAGTTCAAGCACTCTAAACAGGATATAATTTTCCCATGCCATAAAAAGAAAAAAAGCTCATGAGGAAACTGATGTTTAAAACGCGTTTCTCTTAGTGATTAGAAGGTATCAATTTAATAGGGAAGCATTTTGCATGATATTTTTGGGGGGGGAACAAAAAAGATTAAGCTCTTTAGAGGATGAAATGCTGTTTGCATTCTAAAGTTGTAGCTGACACTTTACCTTTCCTGGAGGTTCTCATCAGAGATCTGTAATTCTTCTTTTAAGTTTTGGTATCTATCTTCCCTTAACAATCTGGTGCCATCATAGAGAGTCAGTTCTCTGTCATGTATTAGTCTGTTTGAAAATAAAGAAAAAGCTTTATCTAGCCTTTGATTACTTTTAAAAATACCTATATCAATTAACACTTATTTAAAAGCTAGCTCAGTCAACATGCGTCATAGTAAAACAAAAAAGATGCGTCCAGATGTGGAGGTAAAATAATATGCATAAGTAAACAATTTCAGCCCATAGTCAGTTAGTCAACTTACTTCAAATAGAAATGGTAAGAAAATGAAAAAGTTCTCTCTTAACAGTAGAGTATGCATAAATGGCATGAAACAGCCATTTTGTTATATTTGTACCAAGTAATATACTTCTGTTTTGTTTCTTAAAGCGGTACATTTCAGTTGGCTTTAATAATTAATGTACATACAGACCCAGCCTTTTTTTTAATGCAGAAGTTGATTAGATATAATGCATGCATATGTCAGAAGAAAAATCAGAAGGTAAAGTGAAATTGATTAAAAAGGGAAAAAACAGGCAAGCATAATTCTCTCTTCTGCCGTTCTGCTTATATATATATTAAAAGAAGGCACAAAATGTTTTTGCCACCATCTGCTTTTAAAGCTAGTGATGTCCTTTAAGTTTGCAAAAGACAGTACACGATGCAGGCACATGAAATAGCAGAAAAAATTGACCTGACAGTATAGATTATTATTAACATAGTATTTCCTATTACTACTTCTGCTAAGTTTAATTTATTTTTTATTGAATTATGAAATAATGTTTAGAAAGAGTTCTTTGCAATTAATATAAAGTATGCTTTTACATATAAATGTAACAATTGCATTTTATTTAGAAGGATAATGCATTCGAGGTATTTTAAACCTTTTCTGACATCTTGCATTTCAAAACATTGCGCAATTACTAATTTTTAGATTTCATATGTTTAGAGTAAAATCTAGCTCATTCTTCAAGTCAGACTTACATTCTTTATTTACAAAAAGCTGAAATTTCCTATATTATTATACACTTACAAAGAACATGAAAGAATTCTTTCTGCTTTTAAGTATGTAAAGACTGAACATTACATATTCTATGAAACTTCAATGCTCAGTTTGATCTTTACAGTATTTTTGAAGTTACAAAGTCATATTCACCAGAAGGAACTTAATTTCTCAGTACGCATGCACTCAGTAAACAGATCATGTGCACCAAACATATCCGTGCTCACATCCTGACCTTTGAAGTACAGATAGAGTGCCAGGGTTAATTCGATGAATGCCATCAAGAATAACAAGCCTTCCTTCCAGGGCAGCAGTAACAAGTGGCGATGCTCTCCAAGCAGTGTCTCCATTAGGAAGGGTATACCTTTGCTGTAGCAAATCTCTAGCCGTCATATCCTGTAAGTATCAATTAATCAGAAAAGGACAATTATGCTCTATTTCCTTCATCTACAGGTGCATGCTTTCTCCTTAAAAAAATGCATTCTGTTTTTCCTGAGAATATATCCAAAGAAGATTAGCAGGAAATCTTCAACTACTTTTCCAAAGAGTATTAGAAACACACACAAATTTATACACACACTATCTTAAACAGTCTTTGGAAGTTCTAGACTTGCCAGTATCACCTCTTTGAAACCAGAACAAAAGCCTTTTTTTTCTCCTTAAATGTGATGCAAGCAACTTGTACACAGCTTTGTGTTCAGAAGGGGGCAGCAATTTACACCTGGAACAAGCAAGAGTCACTTATTTCATATAGAAGTCACCTGAAAGAGCAAAGACTTCATCATTAATCTTGAACACAAACCAGCATGACATTCTACCTCTCAGCAGGAAAATGCAGTGAAGGCACTGGAGAATAAAGGACAGAGTAAGAAAGAAGCCAGTAGCACACAAAATATCAAAAGTATAGCATACCACAAAATAATGCTTAAGGGATAAATCAAAACCAAAGGCATCATCTAGCCCTCCAGCACACATATTTTAGATGTTCCATTGTAACAGGTAAGCAGTAAAGCAACAAAGACACAGTAGCCATTTTGTGACCTGGAAGATGAAATTCCTTACTGAGGCTGCGCTGTGAACACAACTCAACCTAAAATCAGATGAGAAAAATGTTTTCTATTGTAGCTGTAGCTTCTGCATATGTCCTTTTCACAACTATAAACCCTTTGAACTTTAAAGAATAAAAATAGAACACATTACATCATATTGCCTGAATCATTTCCTCTTTCTACATTTCCTTAAAAGCCTTAAAATAACAGGACAAAGTCTTGTTCCTTCAGTGCTTCCACATTTGTATAATTTAAAGTCCCACATACAAATTCACAAAACCAGACTGTGCTTATATTGTTGTATTTCTGTTTTTTACTGCTATGTTTGCTCTTTTCTATTAATGAATTAGACTAAAACCAGAACATGAAACATTTTTATCAAAGACAGAAAAATATAAGTTACACACATGTGTTATTGGAGAAGGGCAGTAAGAACAACTTTCTGGGCACTACGAGGCCTTGTTTCTCTCTGCATTTGGGTACAGCACCCTTGCAAAGCCAGCTCCCAAACCACACCTGGGTTTTCCCAACATGTGGCAGAGCTTATCTGGCTATGACTTGCAGGACACACATCAGGTTGCGTTGGCACAAGTCCCACCATGCTCCCACAGCAGGCACTAGAGGTCAGCAGGCTGCCAGGGA
>JANZLP010000072.1:30417736-30430724 GCA_026930925.1 Chelictinia riocourii
CAAAGAGGGAAAGGTTGCTTAGCTAAGTTAAGTTAATAGGGCCTCTCCCCTTTGGCAATACAGAGGAAATTAGGCATTTACTTTGGGAGGACAGTTTCACAGGTCACCTAGAATTTAGATTCTGTGCAGGTGCTTAAATTAGGAATGCTGTATCACAGCCAAACCTCTTTCTTAGTTGGTTTAAAAGGAGGGAAGTTACAAAGGTGTTAGAGCCCAGCCTACAGAAAATTGTTTTGTGTGCATAAACTTTGCAAACCTGTGATCATCCTACTCTCCTATTTCTTCCCCTTCCTCATTTCTGTCACCAGGGATGGAGGTTGAAGACTGGAGATGACAAATTAGTAATCTTGACAGTGAGATGTTGTTTGGCTAGTTACTTTCTGTGTTATTATCTTGGACTTGGAGGATGGGAGGGTAATTTGTTCTTTGCAGTTACTGTTCTTCAGTGGTCACCAGCTCTGGCTGGAGTTGTGGATTGCACATGTAAATGTTTTCTCCAAATAATTCTAGGATGCACATGTTGCTGCCGCTGTTAAATATTTGATAGAACTAAATTTGTCATTGGAGCAGAAGTGTTAAAACTCTTCTAAGCAGGGGCTTTGTTTTTGGTATGCTGTTACAAAGTATGGTATACATTTACATGGTATGTAAATAGAAGAAGAATAGTGATAACTACAATCACAACAAATAATGGCACTCGTCCAGAAGGGAGTTACATTTGTTACTGACTCAGTGCTGTGTTGGTGAAATAATCTCTGCTAACATTTTCCTAGGAGCCTTATGTTCAAAACCAAAGAGCTTTGCTTTTTAAATCTACTAACTCACTGTGTCCTTTGAAGAGTGTTGCTAATGGTCTCTGCATACTGATCAGAGAGTGATAACTGCTTCTTCTGTCAACCTGTGACTTAGAAAATCCATGACAAATTGGAATTTAGGACCAGATATTTGTTTCCCCTGAGGTGTGGAAAATGTTTAATGGGGCACTCAGGCAGCTATCAAAGCAGGCTGTTTTATAGTAAATGTTAATATCTTTCTGCAAAACTCAAGAGGAGGAAAGAAGAGCATTTGATGTGGGCAATATATTTCATACAGTTTCCAAAATACACTCCCTTCTTCCTCCCCTCTGTCAACCCACCAGTGAAAGCAATTCCAGCCTTGGAGAAAAAAGATACAGCAGTGTTACCGAATACTCACAAGTGCACGGCAGATCCCACTCATGGCCTCTAAAATAGCCATATGATGACTTGCCCTGCAACCACTTCATTTCTTATGTGCCTTATTTTGCTGGCAACACCAGTCTCTGGGAAGTTGGGAGTCTTGAATAGACCAGAGTAGTTTCTTGTCCCAAAACATGCTGGCAGGGTAAGATATTTCTCACCAGAAGAAATAAGCTTGTCTCATCCCTTCCAGAACACAAATGTCACTAGATGTGATTCAAAAGGAAACTACCTGGGATTACTCAGTTTCCTCTGTGAGTGAACTTGGTGCACAGAAAGCTGAAAGCAGAAAGTAGTGGTCTGAATCTGTTGGTGAAGTCAGTGTTCCCTCCCTGAGTTTCAGAGAGGTGCAGCTCTGATCATCTTACTGTGTCTTTGTCCTTTGCTTCAGTTTGAGCCAGGCTTGCAGTGAGTAAACTCAGTGGGAGATGTAATAGAGGCTTTTCAGTTAGACTGATAAGGAGCAATTTCATTTGGCAGTAGAGTTTGTTCTAGTAGCAAGGGATGTCTGTGCTAATCTTCTGAGATGTAGCCAGCTGCAGTGCACAGGAGAACCCATCTGTCTGTCCAACTGTATGTATGCAGTTTATTTGCTATTGATTGTAGGGCAAATTTTCCAAGTGCCTGAGCTTCACTACTGGAAAAGAAAAATGCTTGTCTCCTATTACCAAGCTCTTTCATTTGTATAGGATGTCATGCGAGTAGTTGTAGGCTGTTTCACATGCCACTGGCTAACTGCCAAAGAAGATGCTGTTAATCTCCACTGAAAGACCTAGTGATGTCCCCAGATTAATTTTTGCAGATACAAAAACATGAGAGAAGTCCCGTGTTGTGGGACTTTGCCGCATGATTAAAGTTAAGCCTCTCCTGGATGGTGGCAGACCTCAGCTGGCACCTAAATGCTTTTATCGAATAAATGCTTATCACAGAAATCACAGAACGGTTTGGGTTGGAAAGGACCTTAAAGATCATCCAGTTCCAACCCCTCTGCCATGGGCACGGAGACCTTCCACCAGCCCAGGTTGTTTAGCTCTCCTGAGGTATGTGCAGGGAGGAGAGCATGATTTAATTCCACTCACAGATGCTGGCACAGGCTGGAAAACCACAGGAGGCTGGGAATACCCGGCTGTGCCCGATGGGAGCGAACAATGACTGCCCTCAGGCCGGGTCAGGAAGGCTGCAGGGAGAAGGGGAGCCTGTGTTCGGACCCAAGGAGCGGCTGCCAAGGGTTTTTAATCGGGAGTTTGGGGAGCTGCTTGAAGGAAACAACATCCGTCGCCGGGAGCCAGAGTAAAAGCTGCTATTTATGGTGACTCCTGAGTGCAAACTTAAATAGCAGGCTGATGAATCCTGTGAAACTATTTACTGTACTTCTATTTCTTTGGAGAGAAGAAAACTCAAAGCATCACCACTCAGAAAGTCAGGTCATCAGTCTGTGGTCCCACTGAACCCATGGAAATAAGAGACAAATTCTCTGCTGTTGTACACTGGTCCATGAGGAGGCTGATGACAGAAGGGAAGGAGGGAATGGTTGGGAAATAATGACATACCATACCAGTTTACGTCTCCTGAGGAACTGGTCCGCTGCTTTAACACAGTAAATTGTTGATCTACCTTTACACCTTCACATCAAGGGTCGGATATACACTGGAAACATAGAAGACAATATCTGAGGTGATCCTGTGGTCTCTAAACCCAGAGGAGACATACAGACATAGTTATATAGATATAGCTATAGATATGGATGAAATATAGCTATACATGCACATATAAATTTTTTATTTAATGTTTCTGCTGAGTCAAGCAAAGGTAGCTGAACTTGGTTCATACTAATCCATGTCCCACAACTTTGAGGGGGAAGCAGAGGACTTAAATTTTATTTCTGAATTGTCTTGCCCACTACTGCAAAGGAAAAAAAACCCTGAAACTAATTTACTGATCCACAAAGCCTCCCTGCTCCTCCTCCTCCTCCTCCCCCTAACGAAAGTGTGCTAAAGTAAGGGATGGTAGAACAAGGAAGAAAGATATGACTGAGTATGACTGGTCTCTTTGACCCGGTTAAAACTAATGCTCTGATGCATCCTGTGTGCTGCACACTTTACACCTGTTAAAATCCAGATTACTTCTGGGGAAATCAATGTCGCTTTAGGATGGCTGAAACAGAATTTGTTGTGTAATAAAACTTGTGCCAAGTAGTACTGGTACTAAATATGGTGTAAGCTCATTCCTTTTAAAAGGTAGTGCCTCCTATGAACATTTCTCAGAATAAAAATGTTTTATCTTTTCCTTAAAAATTGCTGCATTTAAAAGAATTATTTTTTTCCTAGCACCTACTTAATCTTTTGTTCCATAGATCATTTCTCATTACCCAGGTGTCCTCTTATGGACCCACAGAAAGATTGGGCCTAGTTTAAGTGTGAAATAATCCTGTTGCTTCTATCTGAGAATGAATGAGCCCAGGATTAGATCAGATAAAACACACTTGAGATAAAGTGCACAAGGTGGATTATATGGGAAAAGAGGATTTAGTGAAGAACATATCCACAACTTTTTGTTAACACAGAGAATGGTAGCTTTTGTAAGCAACATTTATGGAAACTCAACTGGAGGTTTAAAAGCTATGTCTTTTGTTGTACATTTCTCTGCATACATTTGCTTTGTAGTTGGTAGCTTTAACTTTGGAAGCCATGCTGGGCCTTGACTCATGCTCATTTTGTTTAATGAAAAGCTAAGGATGTACTTTTACTCATAGATTCTTGTTTTGTTTTCTTTGAAGTTTATTAAGCTATCCAGTAAGATGGGAGGTTCATTAGGTTGTTATTATCATGGCCACAAATTAAGCATCTGTTCCCTGGGGAGTTATAAGCTTCAAGTGGATGTCAGAGCAATACTTATTACAATATTTACTTAATTACCAAGTTACTGCTTCTTGTCATATAAAATACAAACATGGACTCCTCTGTCCATGTTAAACATATAGTCTCCACCTGCTGAATGTTTAAGATCTGCTCATTCCATATATGCACTGTTTTAAGATATGCACCAATTTTTTTGTTAAACAATCATTTAAAAAGGTAAACCAAGAGCAATTAAGCACAAGAGTGAATTTAAAATATCATCCAGTATATTCAAAAATCATATGCTTTCTGACATTACCATTGAATTTGGTTTCACATCTCAGGACATTGGTAGCTTCCAGTACCAACAAATGCATCCAAAAATTAGCTAATCGCTATTTGCTAAAGCACCTCAAAAGTCAGCCATAGAGATGTTTTGTCAAATAGCTGGTCGGAGATCAGTGAAGTTAAGAGCTCTCCTCCATAATAAAATCAGGCTTTTCAAGGCTGGAGCACATATCTTTCATGAAAACTCAGGGAATTTCACATAAGAGGCGAATGTGCCATCACAAATGTCTGAAAGTCATTCTTCATCATAATTTTGTTGTTTTTTTCCCTCCTGTTCCATGTTTTAATTATCTAATGTTATAAATTAAAGAATTACCAGATCTTTCCCTGTTTAGTCTTCTGAAAATGTCAAGCCATATAAAACTGAAAATGTTATTCCCTCTTCTCAGACATGACTTGTGTGAACAGATATGACTCTTGGGAGGATGTCAACCCCACAGAACAATGCCTCAATTTTTTGAAAATTCGTTTCTATTTTTACTTCAGATGTTGCATTTGGACTTTACAGGTTATTATCTGTCAAACTCATCATTGGCATGCTATCTACCATATAACTAACACCTCACTGCAAAACCTTCCTCTTTTTTTGTATCTTATAGACATAACTCTCACTCTACTTGACGTGGTCCATTCTAGCAGCCCTTTTCCCTGTGAAGAAATCCTGTAATTATTTAACTTTGACAATTTTTTTCCCTGGAGATGCCTGTGTCTTCCCCAGCTACAGAAGGAATGCAGGCTTCTAAATCCAGGTCCCTTGAACTACAGCATGTGAATAGCTTCCATCATTTCTGTAAATTATAGTTCATATAAGCACACTATTTAAAAATCTAGGTTTATGCAACTGCAGCTTTAAAGAAAAAATGGTTACATCCTAGTCTTGAGCCTTTTCTGGTTCTCCCATCAGAATGAAAGGCCAGTTCAATGAAGTAGTCGCCTACCAATGAACACGAATTTTTAAATAAAAAATATTACTGGCTTGTTTTGAAATTGTCAACATGAAACATTTTAGCCTAATAAAAAAGCAAATTTCCAGCTTAAATGCTTCAAGAAAACTCTCAATTGTTGTGCTAGGTCCATATAAACCATTTTCAAGTAAAAAACTAAGATTTTGAGCTCCATAATAAAAGAAAGGTGAAAAACCTGTAGTGCCTCTCTTTTGCATTATAGAAGTTCCTAGGAAACTATATATACTAAATACAAAATCTAATGCTAAAGTGCTTGCTGTACCTTCTTGATAAATTTATATTAATTAGCAAATAATTTTGAGAACTGTTCCTAGAAAAAAGTAAAAAGTAATATGAATGCCTGAAAATACGATGACATCAATATTTTGGTGACCACTGAATCCCAACTGTTATAGGTCAGTGTTAAATTCAAGCCATCATAACAAAAATCCAGCAACATTCCAGCCTTTAATTTCTTAATCTTGCTTGTGTTTTCTTTTAACCTGAGCTTTTTAAAAACTCATACTCTTTTTGAAGATGCACTTAATCTGTTTGCCTTTCAGTTCTGCAAAACAAAGATTACACAACTTTTACAAAATTACCTTACAAAGCATTAAAAAATTTCTTAATAATTTCATTCTTTTTGCAAAGATGAAATAATTTGAAAAGTTTAAATAAACTGATTAGTTTCCATCTTGTCATCTAACAATAATTAAAATGAGAAAAAGCAATGTCAGTCATCATTTCAGCCATCAGGGACTCCATTATAATTTTGCATAGGGCCAGCCATCAGTGAAGTTATTTACAGTTATATAAATGTCATAAGAATATGTCTCTTACTCTGAAATGTCTGGGGTTTCTCAAATGTACTCAAATACTGTGAAATAAAACAACATTTTATACAATCTAGTAATAATTATAGTAAAATAATAATGAAAATATTCTCTGGTGAATTTTATTATTCTACATTTTCTTAAAAATAGGTTTGTGGCTAAAAATAATCCTCTGTAATTACATCTGCAGAGCTGTTTAAGCTTTTTTATCACTGCTAATGAAACTATGGTCATGCCTTCTATGAAAAGTATATTTCTCAATATGATGTGCTGTAAACAACATGTCCTTAGGCTATTTTTGACCTTTAACCAATGGGAAAGGTCTGTCTAGTTGATCTCATCTAACTACACAGCAGGTACAAGGAATTAAACCAATTTAGGTTGAGCCCTGGTGCAATATCAAGTATCAGACAATGTTTCCCAAAAGGAAATACTTAACAAGTTTGTAATCCACTATTGTATTTATCTAGTGAAAGAGGTAAAAGAAAAAAAAATCTGAGCTGTGTTCTACAAAGTGGAATCCCAAGTAAAAATCTATGATACCACGTTGTTTGTAAAAGTTGGCAAGGAAGGCTGTTACGAGCAAACTAAAAGTAAACAATCTACTCTGAACCTACACGGTGTCAGACTGCTTATAAAGTCACACAAGAAAAGTAAAACATTAAATAGCTGGCTCCAGCAACCTTAAGATATTTGCCTGAATTTCAAACCAAACTGTGTTTTTCAATGGGAGAGTACAGAACATAAAAAGACCTTAATAATAAATATTTTAAAAAAAGTGTTTTTTTTACATTAATTATGTCCTTAACAACACAAGCATAATCTAAGGGGACAACTTTGCTTTTGATAGCAATACAGGCCCCAAACTCACATTTCTGGCTCTACCTCCTTGCTGAGACGGAGCCTGACGCCTCTCCAGGACACTGCATGAGGAGCTGAGCTGCTTCATCAAGGGACCAGACACATGGGATACACACTGCTTCCTTAGCAAGCAGGAAAGCTAACAAAATGATTCAGGAGGATATGGTGTCATCACATGAGGGATGGGTGTTCCAGAGATTTTGTGAGAATAAGCCGGTTATTTGCCCTAAATCCCTGCAAAGCTTATCCTGCTAGAAATTCAGACACAGGGGGACAGTTCAGAGGGGACATGGTCCAGAGGGACCTTTAACTTCCAGTGACCAAATCTAATCTACGTATATATTCAACTGCTATTTATTAAAAAGGCAGAAGGCCAAATTCTCTAGAATGTGCAATTCAGGATGCAGTTTTGGCCTCCAGGATGACAGTTTGCCGGCACCTTAGATCCTCTGCCTGGTGCGATGTGGGATAACCCCTGATCCCCATACATACCCAGGTCTCGACAAGCAGAGGTAAGAAGATGCTGGTATTGCATCTTTGTGGTTACCTTTGGATGTACATCTGGAATTGGGTGTGGATTGCAGTAATACTGCATTTGTTACAGTAATGTTCAAACGACCAAAAATGAACAAGAACTTGAATTTTGCATAGTTTGGGGCAATTTTGCTCATGAAAAAACGATTCCGGAAAATTTTCCCTGCTGTCTCTGACCATTTCCTGCTTCTGAGATTTTTCTTGGATAAGAATGGCCTTAGGCAGCCTAAACATTTGTTTGAAACTTTTTTTTAAAGGAGGTGCCTGATAGTGTCATTATTTATTGGTGTATATCTTTAGAGATTATTCAAATGTTTAAAACTGGAAATGGAGCATAATGCAAGCCACGATAGAGCAGATGCTAAGCTTGAAGTGCTCTTAGGAATACATATACCACATTTTAATTTCAACTCCTATTATTATACTAACTAGTCACAAAATGGCTTCCTATTTATGCAATATGTTATCTGTAATGTCACTTAAATTGAATAGATGAGTGCCTTCTAATAATGTATGTTTACTTCATGAACTTGTGGGCAATTACATTGTAATTATGTCTTTTGTAGGTCCTTTTTTGCTGACACATAGTGCACCAGTGCATTTTAAGTGTAATTGCAGTTCTCCCTACCATTTAGGAAAGCTGAACATTGTTAAAGGTTTGTAAATTACCTACACTTAGACCATAGGCAACTAGGCAAATTAAATGGCAGTGTCAGTAATATTACAATGTAAATTGGTGCCAAACATAATGCAAGGTAGAAGCATTTTTACAGAAGAATAATGTTTATGTAGCACCTCAAAAAATGCAACAGAAAACACAGATAATCCCCAACTTGCAGAAGTGCATATTTCTGATACCTGAAAAAACACATCCAGTTCACAGAGCTATCGACTATCCAAAGAAGCTCTTATATATAAATATATATATAAATTTACACACATGTATTTTGTACAACTGGGCTACACAGTCATCTTCTAGAAGGGAAAGGTATGCCCAAATGCCAGTATATCAGACCACCATCCTTCCTGCTCCTCAGAAACAGTGCTTCACCAGAGAAGCAAGCAAATATATTCCCAGCAGCCTGTAATGCCTTGGAGTGAAAACTGAATGTTGCCCACTCCCTTCTCATGAGACTTACTCACCAGCATGAAGGACGGAAGCAACCAACCTTATTGATCATGCTTATTCCTCTCTCTTTCTTTAGGGTAGAGGTATAGCACTGCAGAGACTTGCAGGAGCATGGGGCAGGAGGACAACCGTGTGTTATCATCACAATTTTAGCTTCTCAACAAATCCATGGAGTAGATCCCCAGGTAACTCAAGTCTGGGGCCCCAACGATATTTGACCATGATCCTTGCAGCTGGAGGAACCTTTTAAATCTAGTGAGGAGGGAGGAATCCTTTATCCCTAATCTTACTTCTGCTGAGCAGTGAGCTGAATCCCCCAGGCGACTTGAAGAGCACAGGCAGAAAGAAAACCATCTCTCGTTGTTGGCATGAGGCCGTATCTTCTACAGCTGGGACCCTGGGACTGTTTGATTGGGGCATGGAATTCTAAAATTAGGTTAATACATTTTCAGCCTTATGCTTTAAACTTATTCTTTGTATGCTGTATCATTATTCAGCTCAACATCTGGATCACAAGATTGTATTTCACTTTCATTTTTTATCCACTTTGAGGGTAAACCAGAAGTTTCAAAGCAGAGAATATTTTTATTTGCCCAACTTTTGCAATGATTCATGAAGCACAGTTACAAAAATACAACTTTTTAACTACAAACTTGGTGTATTGTTGTTGCTTTCAAGAACAGGAACTTGGAGAGTTGATGGTGTTTTTGCTATAGGAATTTGAACTATCATATACATGGACATGTTACTACAGAATTTTTTTAAAGTAGATTTATGTCGCCCTATGGGGCTTAAGGGAATAGTGATTATTATACACTGAGAAATGTGCATTTAGCTTACAAAACCAATGTCCCACAGAGGTGACCACTCTAGAAAGACCAGCAACATCACTTAAGTAAATTAATTTTGAAGTACTGTCCTGTCACTTCATGCCTCTAGGCCAATCACTCACTGATGGAGACATCCTAGTTTTGGATTAAAACAGCTCAACCATGCAAACTGTAGCCACTGCATGGGAATGAGCATCTGGGATTGACAGCTCACAGATCTTGCAATAGAGGCTACAAGTCCAATGACATAATTTTTATTTAGAGCAGAATCCTAGTGGCATTTTCGTAGACTTCAATCTTCAGTAAATATTTATCAGAATAAAACCAGGAGGAGATGCTGATCTCACTCGCCTTCCTTGCAACTTGGAAGTAACAATGGAATTGTACTGGTGCAAATCAGAATCATACCCTATGGCTGAATGCAAAAATTGGTATGATAAAATGGAAACAATCACATTGCCAGGCCCAGCAAACATGTGCATAGTAAGCTGTCTCTCATTTTGTCCATTCAGAGTTGCCAGGGATTTTGAATTCCTCTTTCTATTGGTGTTTCTAACTATAAGTGAGAAGTGCAAAATATACAGTATGAAACAAAACCACTGAGTGGCTGGTAGCCATTTCCCCATGATCAGCTTGGTCAGAAGGAAAGAGGCTTGGAGAGCAATGGCACAAGATGAACGCAAAGATTTTAATTGTGCCTGGCCTTACAAGGGACAGCATGGAAAAGGCACAACACCCAGTCACCTTAAGCTACTGTGCCTCTCTTCTGTTCTTTTTGGTTTTTGAAATGCATGATAATCAGCAGGACATACTGCTTAAACTAAAGGCTTCTTGCTACAGCCTTACTAGGAGTCTTCTTTGTGACAAGCTGAGATGGCTCAGCCAGCCCCAGCACCATCTCTAGTAACTTCTCTTTGGCTGGAATATACCTACTCATGCTATAATTTAAAGAAGTAAGTTGTAGGTTGAAGTCTGACAATTTGCATAAGCATGATAATAATCTCATGCTCACAGGCCTCCCTGTACCTCTTCTACATCACTTTTGTTTTCACCTTTTTACACAAAACACAAAAAGGTTTTCAGTAAGCATCAGTGCTAAGTGCTATTCCATTTAAATGGACATAAATTATTCAACTACTGCAATTATTGCAAAAATGTAACTTTTAATTTGGGGAGAACCCTCCCCCCCTTAATTGCTAACATTCAGTAACTACTCTTCCATACTCACAATGGACTTAGAAGAGAACAGCAAAGAAGTGAGGAATCCTGTTGCCAAACACAGGCCCTAAATTACCAGCTTGTCTATGGAGCTTTCTACTTTAATGCACTTAGGGGGAATAGCTCATCACTAATGATTTGGAAATACAGATCACATAGATCCTCAACTCAAAGTTGAACAGTAACCCGAGTTTTAAAAACCATGTTATGGCTCTTTCCTCTAATACATGTACAGATTAAAAAAAAATAATATTAATAACACCAAAATACCATGCCAAGCGCAATGGTTTCCCTACAAACTCTATCACCTGTTTATCTCTCACCCTCAGTACTAACACTAAATTGGGCCTCATGAATTATTCATGAGGGGCCCTTTAATGGGATCATTTTTCCTGGCTAGCACTGACACTAATGCTAAGAAAAATCTCTTGACATTAATCTTGGGTTGAAGAAAGCCCCAAATACCTAGTTTTCCTCTGAATGTTCCCTTTCCTCCTATTTAATACATTGCAGAAACCAGTCATTCTGCAGCTCTGTTATACATAAGTGTGGGCATGGGAGGGTAGAAGGGAACATACACGGTCAGGGAGGGAATTTGTAGCATTAGGATTTTCACATTGGGAATTCTGGGGTCTGGTCCAGATCACATTAAATTTAAACAAAAGTTTCCCATTGCCAGTCCTGGATAGCTGAATCAAGTCCCAAGCCCTCTTTTTTTTTTTTTTCAGATATGCATATTCTCTCTGAAGGAAATAGGAATATCTGCTTGAAAAAGACAAGCAAGCTATGAATCTCTAACTGCATTATTTTAGTTAAACTGTCTAGAGTTGATTAAAGCCCTTTTTCTCCCATTAGTTTATAGCTGTTCTGATGATGAAGTGATTCAGGGTGTTTTCCAGGGCTGATTACAGGAGTAATGGGCTCTGGTCTTGCAATAGCAAATATGACCATTGATAGAGGCATAAGAAGCCAAAAGCAGGTTTTGGTATGTCCTAAAGACAGAGTTGTTTTTAATTTATGCACAAAGAAGACTCCTGCAAAATATTATCCTAACTACAATCCCTCCCCCAAAGAAAAATCTCTTTAAGATGTCCTGATATAAAAAAGAAGCTAGCTATTTTAGAGAACTGTGATTTACAGTCTAAAACATAGCTTGTTAGCTAGTGCTGTATGATATGGATCCCCTCCTACAACATACACACTCTTTTGGTCATAGTGATAAAACTACTTACTTTCTCATTTTTCTAAAAAATAAAATACCTAAAAAGCAATACATTTATTTCTTCAGTTGTAGCTTTTTGACATCTATAATGGTTTTGTGTCTAAATCTGACAACATTTGTAACAAACTGAAGTGACTGTTACTGCTGGAATGTGTCCTGGAGGCTTTTTCTGTCGGAGGAGATGACAGTAACTTTTCCCATGCAGATTAAGCTGGTGTTTACAGATTTGCCCTGGGTATGCATTTTTATCCAGCTGTGATCAAGTAACACTGCCTGATGAGTGCCAGACAGATCTCCTGATACGAAGGGCTTACATGCCCATCACTTCTGCACAGAACATGGTTCTAATCTGGACACCACGGCAAAGATCAGTTATTATTTGCTTCTTATTTTCCCTTCATTTTTATACGAGGGCAGAGTACTTACATGAGAATGCAAAAAGCTTAATCATTTAAAAATCTCCTTGCCATTTTACAGAAAATAGCACTATGTGGATTTAAAAATATTTTTGTTCAACCTTTCAGTTCCCTGCACTGAGCCCTAATTGAGGATTTTAAAACAATGAGCAGTAGCGTGGGTGGTTTCACAATTTAGAATTTAAGATTCCTTTCATTCTTTCTTTTATTTTGCCTGCTGAACATCTTTACCTTGCATGCTGTAATAATTTGTGATATGGCAAAATATAGCCTCAGTAACATATAACCTTTTTCCCATCACTGAAAATGTGAGGTCAAGAGGTTATTTGCCTTTGCGGGACCTGAAGCTGCACACGTTACAGAGATACTCTGAAAGTAGCAGTGGTTGCATATTGCTTTCTCAGAACTCCTGGCTGTTCAAGCTGGGAGGGAAGTTCTTTTTCCTAATGTCCTGGTTTCGGCTGGGATAGAGTTTTCTTTCTAGTAGCTGGTACAGTGCTGTGTTTTGAGTTCAGTATGAGAAGAATGTAGATAACACACTGATGTTTTCAGTTGTTGCTAAGTAATGTTTATACTAACTCAAGGATTCTTCAGCTTCT
>JANZLP010000072.1:30699884-30709925 GCA_026930925.1 Chelictinia riocourii
ATTTTGAAAGTGGTTTGAATTTCGCTAGTGAAGGTTGGTCAGTAGTGGATTAATGGAAAGCCAAAGGCAGAAAATACCCTATTTTCAAGGCTGAATTGGAATTTTATTTTCCTTTCTGTCCCAGACCCTAGTCCTAGCAGTTATTCAAACCTGGATGGTAATGTGCCAAAAATACTGGGAGAGCTGACCACAACTGGCATGTTCTGAAGGGGGAATTGTTTTTGTCAAATCATACTGAACTAAGTAATTAGCTTCTCCACATATACTACTGAAGCCTAAAAAGAAAATAATAACCACTGTAATACAGGGTTTCAAAATAGCAGCTGAGCCCACAGAGGCAGCTAGAGCAGAGAATCTGCAATTGGTCTGGCGTTCACATAAAAGGAGTGAAACCGTTGAGGTGAGGAACTCCTCTGAGATCCAAAACTGAAACTGTATCTATCAGGATGAAGTATTTTCCTGAATACTTTAAAATGTTTATTTCAGTACGGCTGAATAAGTTATTTTTTTCTGCCCGAAACCATTTTATACTGCACTGTTAAGGATCAGGTAAATGAGTTGTCTCAGGCTGCCAATCTGGAGCTTCAGCCTCAACCTACAAAAAATATTCAAGCAACTGCTGTTTCAGAAGCATTGACCTACTGCCTACTGCGAACTTGGGACCATTGGTATTTGGTATTTGGTATTTGGTTTTTGGCACCATTTGGACAATACTAAGTTAAGTACAAAAAAAGCTCTTCTCCTTCCCGATACAAAGAGCCACAATAGCCTCTTTAGCCCTTCTTTTTTGACATTGAAAAAGTCATGTTTTTTCACCTCCTCTTGTACAGGGAGTTCTCCATTCCTCCGATGATCCTGGCTGGACATTCCGTTTTGGATCCACATCTTTTGATCATGAGTGACTAGAATTGCTCACAACGTACCCAGAGAGGTCTCTCAAGTGCCTGAACATGAATATCAGTACTCACCCTTCGGGAGCACTTCACTGGATACACATTTCATTTTTCCATGGCCATGTCACACTGATGGCTCAATACTCTTCCTCTGTAGGAAAAGTATGCAATCAGTGCACTCAGATCCCCTTCCTCTGTGACTACTTCCAGCTGTGAGCCTCCAGAAGGTGATTTGATTCTCAGGTGCCCAAACCTGGGGTTTGGTTTATTGATTTTCTATTATTTTGGTCTCCAAGGTTGTCCAGTTCTTTCCTTTATAATATAAAATAACTGTCTTTATGGTCCCTCCTAAATTTTTGTCATCAATAGATTTCATCAGCATAATCCCATTGTTTATGCCAAAATCATTAATAAAAAACATGGAACAAAAGTAAGTCTCTCCAAGCTAATCCTTGAGGAAATAAGTAATCTCCATCCAGACAATCTTTTTTTCATAACTATTCATTGTTGACACATTTTAAACAGTTCCTTATGTGCTGTGTACATTTTCTACCACTTACCATCATAACTAATAATTTGCCATGATTTCTCCCAGTCCCTAACTAATAGTTTCACAGTGCTAAATTGCAAAGACTCCAGAGAATAGTAAAGTATAAAGTATTTAAAATTTCTCTGTAAACTCCTGTATTGAAACTATTAACTCTCTTGTTCAATCCATGGGAGATGAATTTTCTCTTCTCACTTGTGCACAAATAGATGTAGATCCCAATTGCAGTGAGACTTTGAAGGAAAAGAGCAGACATAACTATGGAAACAGAACTTGCAAAAGTATTTAAAATATCCATCAAGTTGAGAAGTAATCCAAAGAGCTCCAGCATGAAAATTCTACAATATGGAGTTAACGCAATCCTCCTTCACAAATCTTTATCTAAAACAAAACCTTGTTGTATTTCAAATTAATCTGTCTTTAAAAGTACCTCATTTAGATGTCAGTATGTCTGAAAAGGAGTGTCTATGAATCCTTACTATGGTCAGCTCTATTTATAAACTGTTGGGTTTAGATTCAAACTTTTACCAACATAAAATCCAGAGAGTAATTTTGTATTTCTATTATTCATTTAGGAATTCTCTTCGAAAAAAATGAAACATTTCTACAAACATTTACCTCCTATAAAGTAGCAGTTTGTACATACTTAACTCAAGCTTCTTTCAAAGAACACCAGCTCCCCACCCCCCAAAAAAACCCCAAACCACCCACCAACATCCCCCCCGGGTTTACAGTTCCCAAAATAAACTTTATTTCTCAGTTATTTCCTAGCTATTTATTTCTTCTTAGATATGCTAACTTAAACCCATTTTTTTATTATTATTTTTGAGAAGTACTTCAGTCCACAGGTTCACTATTCATTTACTCATTCACCATTCTTTTGCCATTTTTTCTAATATTCACACCTTACAAGTTTAAAACTCCGCAAGATTCATCCCAATCTCCATCTGTATGCATGAAAATGTTTGCACTGCACCTGCAGCATAAAACTAACACGTGGTAGGTGATAACATTTAAATGTGTATGACACTATTAGCCACACGGAGTGGGAATGCTGGAATTTAGCCCTTAGCCTCTCTCTCCTTTGTTCCCAAATACTTTTAGATCAAATGCTGTTCATATTTGAGAGGACCTCTCTGCAGTAGGTATGGCTACTAAAAGCAAGAGATAATCCAGTACCAAATTCTGAAATAGATTGCATGAGGTCTTTCATGTATATTCAGCTTTAAAGACCACAGAGTGTGTTAAATAAAGCAAGGTTTTGGTTACAGATTTAAAGTTTCTGGTTTTAGCAGTACTAGAAGAAAACCCCTGAAGATTACAGCACAAGGGATCCAGGAAATCTCAACTCTTTTATTGATTTCTAAACTCAGTTTCCCATGCTCAGAGAATAATAGCATGTTTTTCTGTAATAGTCCCTGATAGAACACCCCAGTTTTCAAATACTTAGACTGGTTTTCAGGTATCCAACCACTAAAAATTCCAACCTTTTCAAGCAGTAGGAGCCTGGTCAGAGCCTAGACCCTATCCATGAGTCTTTGGATCTCTAGGAACAGCCTTCTAAGTCAAGCTTAGTCCATCACATCCTCACTGGGCAGCTGGAACCCAGAATTACAATACCTATTGCCAACTCCCATTCAGAGCTGCCTCTTCACAAACTTGCACTATAGATATACATCTCTTGGTAAAGATTAACTCTTCAGAAGTTACAGCATAAGTATATGCAAACAGGTTTGCATACAGAAGAAAAAGCTTGGTACAGAACTCCTAGAAACAACACTGTCAACAAAAAAACCCCCAAAGATTACAAACCACTAAAAAATTCTAGGCTGCTGCTTCTTCTACATAGCCTTTCCTTAGGAATCCATTCCTGCTCAGGAATGACTGGGGTTCACTGTTTGCTTTCTCACACCTTTCTTCCAAGACTACCTTAGCTCTCCTATCACTAGGATGCATGTTCACTTCCTCTACTAGTTAAAGCTTATGTTCCCCATCTTCTCTTTCAAAGACCTTTTAAAATTATTTTTTATAATTTCTCTTGCTACTAATAACTTTCCACAACTACAAACACCACTGTTTCACTATTTAAAAAAATACTGGCAAGTGTTGCCGAGCTTCTGCTATCCAACTTTCTAGAATACACAACAGAGTTTCACTAAAAGTAAAATTTCATTAGAATTTAACAAACCCATTAAATAACAAAATCCTACCAACTCACGATGAAAATACATAACAGAGATTCTTGGGCCTTTTGTGTATTCTTACACTCATCACTTATTCTTTCTATGTTTCATTTCCTCATCTCTAATACTGGAGCAAGTTTATTGTTCCTGTTCTTTGACTGGTCTCTGTAGGCTCAAATCCTGCAATGTGGTGTATTTCTCAGGAGTCCCACAGTACATTTTTCCTACTCCATGTTTACAGTACCTTGCAGAAAAGGATTTCAATCTTGGAGAAATTATTTCAGTACTATTTTAATATAAATACTCGTGCAAAAATGTAGCAAAGTTTAAGCACTTAATAAATAAGAAGGCACTGTAAGTTAAACGATTTCTTGTATAGCCCCTGGGATCCCAGCCACAAATACCAGAAAAACAGTTCAAGAAGTGATCTGCAGAAATAGAAAGTTGGGAATTAATTAGATTAAAAATAACCCAGAACAAATTAATACCAACCTGATTTAAACTTAGGTTTAAAAATAAGATGGTTTTATTTTGTAGTGTTAACCAAATAAGAATAGTGTTAACCATGAAAAGAAAAATAGCATCAGTAGCACAAAAGAGCCAATAGAATAAACACCAGTGAATTAGTTTTCCATGGAAACTGAAAAAGAAAATAAAAGGTGCAAAAGCACATGACAGTGTATTACATTGGATGTTGTTACATGTAGTCATTGGTCATTATAATATTGTGGGAATTTGCCATCACAAGCTTTCTGAAAACAAAGGAGCACCTGGTTAATGGGGCCCTTAGCTATACTGAAAGTTGGAACTTTGATAAAAACAAAACTATGTAAAGGCAAACAGCAGAGCAAGGAATCAATTAATAGTAAATTTTAGCCACAGATTTACTGCAGAGTAACTCACATCACAGACTGACAAGGATGAGATACAGATACAAAAAAGGTAATGTTACTATATAAAGTCAGACCTGCCATATTGGACCACAGCTGTAATTCAACAACGCAAACATACTGCCCCTGACAGTGATTTCAAACATTTCTCCAGAGGCAGCCATAATCCCCCAAACTGACAATTACAAATTACTCTGCCCATTGACATTTTCACTTAGATCCCGATGGCTATATTTTCACCACCGATTAGGATGAGCCCCAAGAACGTTTTCAGCATTGGACTTATTCTCCATCCATATTGCTAATACAAAAGGCAAGAGAACCATGAGAGGAAGCCTTGGCCCCTTACTTTATGACGTGATGTAGGCAGGGGGCTCAGCAGTTGCTCAGGCCACATATCATTTTTGTATCATAGGTGCAGCAATCAAGAAAATAGTTCCCAAGTAGGTACCTCAGAAGACCTACTGAGCAGAAGGACACCACCTTAGCGAGGCACATAAAACCATCTTCCTACTCATGTCTGGATCACCCAAGGACCAGTGCTACTTGCCCAGTCCCCAGCCTACCCTTTAATACAATGATGAAGAGTTAAGCACATCATATGCAACATATGTAAAGTGTCTACACTTCTCATCAGTGTCCAAGAAACACTACCTGGAAAGCAACCTATGTAAATAATATTCAGCATCCAATTGCCCCAACAGGCTCAGAGTCAACCTTTTATTCCTATTCCTTGTGAAATGAGAGCTTCCCAGGAGCCAGGAGTACTTTGGTTAAGATCTATGCTATCTCTGTTCATACCATAAATTCAAGCTCTGAAGCAATAGCTTGGACAAAACACTGAGGACTCAATTGTGCCTTGAAGGCATGGCGCCATGTTGGGGATAATGCAGAGGCACATCACCTCTGCGGGAGCTGCAGGAGGGGTTGTGCCTCAGGCATGCACTCTGCCTCCGGGAGCTCCTGGGGAATGCTGCTAATGTACTCCACTCACATGGGGTGCAGCATGTCCTCTGCTCCAAAGGCTGGAGGCTCTCCTGGCCTCAGAAGACCCACCTGGAGCTGAGACCCTTCAGCCTCGATAAAATAAGTAAAAAGAAATCAAACTAGCTGCAACTTACCTGTTCATTCCTGAAAGCATGAAGAAGAGCATTGGCATCTTCAACAGTAAGGGGGAATGAGAGTCGTGGTCCATAATAGGAGTCTGGAACATCAATCTTTTCAAATTCTGTTAAATATAAGCCTTCATCCACCACCTGAGGAACACTAGGGCTGGTGAAAATGTGAGAAACTGGAACAAGAGGGAAGAAACACAACAATGTAGAAATTCCACCAGTCCCCCATGGGGCCGTAACAGCATGACCAGAACCAGCTCAATGTAACTGATGCTTTACTTGCTGCAGTATTACAGTGGCAAACTTACGCCTTGTATAGTGGAAGAGCTCCAGGTATCCCCAGGTTGTTTCACAATACTGAAAACAAACACACGATCAAACAAAACCCAAGTAAAAGTGCACCAAATGAAAAAACAGGCAAAAACTCTGTCCCAACAGCCAGTTGCCGTGGTCAGAATGCAAAACATTTTGCACTGAAGTTGTGGAACAATCTGCTCTCATAAGTAATGAGAAACATAACCTGTTACCGACCTTCTTCTCCTTCCCCCACAAAGCAAGGAGATCCAAAGTCATGGCTGATCATTCAATGACCCTCATCTGTTTAAAGTTCAATATTACACTTTTAATACAGGTTTTAAAGATTCACTTTTATTGCTTTTATTCTCTATGTAAAACTTTTAGGCTTAATACCAGCAAGTCAGCAATATCATTTTAAAAGTCATCAACAAAATCCTATTTATTCACAGTGGATTGCAAAGCACTCCTTTCGGATACAACTAGAAGACAATGGCTGCCCGGTGAAGCGCAAAGCGTCCAGCCCCCCCCTGCTCACTGCCCTTTTGAGGGGATGGGAGCTGAGGGCTGCCTGGAGCAGGCGAGGCCAAGAGTGCATGAGCCACAGCGAGAGGGAGAGGAGCTGGCGCGAGTGCCCTGTCCCCATGGGTTCTGCTGGGTGCCACTGCTCCATCCCAGGGAAGCAGGACCAGGAGACCGTGGAGAAGCGCTGGCAGGGCAGCAGGGAGAGACCCTCCACTTCCAACAGGACGCCCATGATTCAAGTCCAGTGCGAAGGCCCAGGGCCAACTGTGTGCCAGCCTCCTCCTGGGCACCCACCGGGGCCTGGCAGCTGGCGCAGGGGCGGGCGGGCAGCTGGACCCCTGCAGCAGGGCTGGGGTGTTGGCGAGGTGTCCGTCTGCGGCGTAAATGGGTGTGTGTGCATGCGTACCTGTCAGCAGGCGAGCGCGGGTATGGATGGCCAGGAGCGGAGCTTCCAGGATCCGTCCTGCCAAGTGTCCTCTCAGAACTTGCCTTGCTTTAGCTTGTCGATGTGGTAAGTGAGCTTCAGGGCTGGCCCCAGCTTCAGCCCCATGTACTTCATCATCATGTCACTCCGCAGCAGGAGCAGGGCTTTCCCGTCGATCTCCTGCAGGGAGGGGAAACAGCAGCACTGGTGACTATACCTGTAAGCCCTAACCCTGGCTGCTGAGCCAGGCCATGCCCAAAATGACGAGGGCTGAAGCAGCACAGCTGGGTGCGAGAGCACCGCTCAACAGTGGAGGTGGGTTGCACATAACTGCAGCATCCCAGCATGGGCATTCCGCCCTGCCTGCAGCACGGGCATTCAGCCCCGGACCTCTGTGTGGCAGTGGGAAATCTGCTGGGTGATAAACACCCAGGACCCATGTCCAGCTGGTCAGCAAATCCTGAAGGGAGGCGTAGAGGAAGGAAAAGAGGGGGGTTTCCCTGACAGGGGAACGGTCGAGGCAGCAGCAGTGCAGGGGAGCAGTCTCTCACTCAAGAGCATCGTCATCCCGCTGCAGGAGAGATCTCCCAGCAGAGGATGCGTTGACCCTGACAGCAGTCCTGCCATGACACACGCAGCCCTGAAGTCAAGGTTGAAGAAGGAGGCAAGGGACCAAACCTTGTAAACCCAAAAAGACTGCCACTGTGTGCAAAGCAAATTTCTGGAGTTCCTAAGCGAAATCCCAGCAGCTGGCAGAGCAAGGGTGGAGCATCTCATCTCCAGCTGGGCTGATTTCAACATCACAGCTTTCAAAAGCACCTGATGCTTTACAGCTGAGCCAGGTGAGTCCCTCACTGAGGCTCAGGAGGGCAGGGATCACAAAGCTCAAAATAAATAGACAGCAGCTTTGCACTTAACATCTGTGAGTGGAAGTTTTTCAGTCCCTTGCAGCACTCCTTTCCTTGACCTGGTTCAGGCTTGGACCAGAGCTTTGCAGTGGACAGTTTTCCATGAAGAAAACGTTAATGGACTTACAAATGAAAAATAAAAGTCACAACCTTGAACAACAGAAAATCCTGTCCTATGTCGATGCTCAGTTAGGTCTCACACTTGGTAAGATCTCCAGTACCAGGTTTGTTCTGCTTTTCCCTTCTTCAGATGAAAGCGAAGTTCTTCCTCAGGATTGCCAATACAGAGGACTTTCATCCCTTAGCAGAGCTGAGCACTCTCTTGCATAATTAAAACAAAACATTTTTCAATTACTGGTGGTTCTAAAATAGAACTAATTAAAAAAAAAAGAAAAAAAAAGAAGAGAGTGTTGTCTCAGCCCAGCACAGATTAAGAAGCATCCCATCTGTCTTTCCTGCCCGGGCAAGGCGGGTATTTCCTTCTACTGCTCTTCTCACTTCACGAGCACCACCAGGTGTAACATGGACTTAATCAAAAGGCAGAGGGAAGACGAACTGTCTGGCAGGAATCAGGACATGGAGCTGCCAAAATTTTTGTAGCTTTAATTGTACAAACTCCATGCTGTATGTCTGCAGCTATTTTACACTTAAAAGACATGCACAAGAACTAAAGCCTTAAGAGAATCCTTTTTATAGGAAACAGGGAAGGGGGGAGGTGTTTAGCAGCAACGCACTCAATGAATTCCACTTGGAACATGTTTCTTGCCAGGAGAAATTTGCTATGAGGTGAATATTAAGACTCCAGGATGAACAGGGTTTTGTGTTTTCAGTGCTAGGGTTCAAATCCAACTAAGAGCTGAGCTCTCCATATGCACAAAGGTGGTGGTGCTTGGAGCGTTAGGTGGGCTGCGATGTCTTCCCCTCGACGATTTCTGAGTAAGAGGATCCCAAGCCTGAACATGATATGAGCAGGATTTATGAGGATGTTTTTCTTAGCACAAAACTCCAGCTGGTACAAAGTGCCGCCATTCTTCTGACTCTCCTAGATTTTCCTTGTGTGATGATCTGCCCCCTCCCGTATATAATAGACACATGTATACACACACACATACGTATATATACATATACAGACATACTTACATGTTTTCGAAAGAGGTCAGCATGGGGTCCCAGCTGTGGATCCGATTCTCGTATGAACTGCATCACCTCCTCCACTGTCCAGGATGAGGGGTCACGGCTGCTCAGCCGCGAGACATCTCGAGATCCAAGGTATCTATCTGAGCCTGGGGGGGAATTGTGAGAAAGCAGCCGTTATTCCAAGTATCCCCACAGCATCACTCCAACAGTTATTCACCCTTGATCTACCACTCAGTCTCTTCTCTCAAAGCAATGGCAGAGACAACGCGAAGGGCATGCTCCAACTGTGCCCCAGAGATTACTGCGGCACACGTCTAGCACCAAAGCCTTACTCTCTTTCCTTAGGCATTACTTTTCAAGGTTACTTCTAAACTGAGCCTTTTTGCTCACTCTAAATCCCACTTTACCCTTACACTCCTTCAGCTGAGTTTGGCCCCCCCATTCCCACTCTTCTTTGCCCATCTGCTGATAGTTCCCACCTTTGCAGAAAACAATCCTCCATTCCTACTTCTCTCCCCACGCACCATTTCTCCCCTCATTCCCCTGCTACAAACACCACCTTTAGCAAATTTAACACGGCAAAGCTGTTTTGTTTTCATTGGCTGTGTTTTCTGATGGACTGAGCCCATATGTGAAATTCTGTTGTCTTGAAGCACTGCCTGAGCTAACAGAAGTCCTGCTCCCAATGTGCCAGCATCGGCACAGCCCATTGTGTCAGCTCTCTCTGCCTGCATACACAGATGTGGGGGGAGTCAGACAGATCAAGGCATCAGTAGCCTGACCTTTTTAGAGGCTTTTATTGATGCCACACACCTAAAATTACAACTTTTTTTGCAAGCACCTAGATTTGACATGTGCTGATTTACTGCAGTGAACAGCTCTCCTGCCGCTATTCCTCCAGACAGACAAGTGCCATCTGCGCATCTGCCCATCGTCCTGGCCACCCGCCCCAGCTCTCAGCCTCATCAGGCAGTTCTCGACTCCCTGGCCGTTCCCAATCCATCCTCATGGACTCAGATGCCCATTTATAGCTTTGACAGCCCACTGCCCATCCTTGCAAGTTCAGCTCCTGCCGCTATTCCTCCAGACAGACAAGTGCCATCTGCGCATCTGCCCATCGTCCTG
>JANZLP010000072.1:31099149-31110129 GCA_026930925.1 Chelictinia riocourii
ACCTGAAGAATAATCAGTTTGACATTAGTCTTCCATGGGAGCGAGTCACCCCCAGCCTCATCCGCCATAGGAGCTGTTGCCTAGAGAGACACTGCCTGCTCTGTGTCCAGCTTTCACTAATATAAGTATCTTTCTTTTAAAATGTATGTCTTCTTTGTCTTCTGGAAAGATTACCATTTAATTCCTGATGCAATAATTAGTTCAAACAAAGCAGAGGCCTACATAGAGGCAACCCAAAACTTGCTTTCTCAAAGCACAGGCAGAAAAAAAGTTGCGTTTTCTGGCCTATGCCTACCCTCAAGCACACTGTGTCTTTTAATTTTTCAGCAGCTGATTTGTCAGATGTAGGGCTGACATAGGATGTACTTCTCTTAAGAAGACATAGGATGTACTTCTCTTAAGAAGCCAAAGAGGGATATAACTGGCATAGTGTCAGACTCTGTAGTATCTGGATACTGTCTGAAGCTTAGCTTTGGCAAAAGTTAGTCCATGGTCACCATTTTTATTAACTGTCAAGACTTGTTCATACTTAAGGGCTTTCCTGTACGGAGGAGACCTGACAGTCCTTCATTCATTATTCTGATCATTTCAGGGGTCTCAGAGGTTCCTAGGTGCCTGGATCACAATTTGATTTGTAAGAATTTGCCCCAGGAGACTCAGCAGTGAGAGAAATAATGCTATATAGCAACATAGCTTGTTGTTGACCACAATGTAATTAGTTGACTGCCAATTTAGAAACCAGATTGCATGTGTCATCACATACATGAGTTGGTTCAATCTGTGACTTCCCAGAGTTACAGGATTTATCCTTCTGAAGCACTCTGTGTCAGCTTTTAAAGTATTAAAACACAGACTACTTTTCAAAGCATCTATCTTACTTTTCTGCATTGTTTCTGGAATTCAAAAAGAAGCTCTGAATTTGCAGTTTCTCTACATCACTATTAACCATTCACATTCACAAACATTCATATGCTTGACCAGAAAAAAAAAAAGATAACCAGTGAGCAGAAAGTCCACACAGTGTTCTTTGAATTCCAGGTTCTAGAGGCTTGGTGCCTTTCACCTTGGATACTCACAGACTACACCATGTATTTAAATAGAAAAGTAAATTTCACAGCCAGATTTGGGCTGCACCTGCCTTGAAATTTCTCTATATTAAGCGGAAACAGTGTACAAAGATGTAGATTTTGGTTTTTCTTTATTCCAGTAAATTCTCTCTCACACACAGTTTTTCTTGTGCCTTCATTCTTGACATTTCTGGGGTCCTCTGGTAGGTGGTCTGGACAGTGTTGTAAGGTACAGCAGCTTCAAGATAACAAGCTGCTGAAAGGCAGGAGTCCTGATGACTGTTCTGATAGCTGAGGACATCTCTAGCATAGTAAAACACTAGATATGCTCCTCTGCTGTAAGGTGAGCAGGAGGGGATAGACTAAAACCTCTGCTAGGTTTGGGGTTTGTTTGGTTATTTTGGGTTTTTTTACTGCTTTATATTTAGTCATATCAAGGAAGGGACAAAAATCAGCTAGTAAGGAAGAGTGGTATTCCTCTCATCAAAGCTGCACTGAATTTACACTCCTGCTCTAGGACTGCTATGAGCTTCCAGGCCTGTGCACTAAAGGTACTCAAGAGAACAGCTCAGTCCACCATCATTCATCTGAATTCAAGGACTTCTACTTACTTTCCTAACCAGAAACAGCTCAGTATTCTCATAGATCTTCTGGCATCATGCAGATGTATAGCATGCCTCACATTTCAGAAACTCACTAAGGATTTACTCAATTATTAAATAATAATTAAATGAGATTTTAATTATCACATGCTAGAGGAAGCATCCAGTTTCATTGCAAACAGTTAATTTAGACTCCCTGAAGATGTTCCATCATTTAAAACAAAACCAGCAGTCCAAAGAAAGAAAAGTGTATCATTATTTATGGCATTACATTACAATTCAGATAGGATTAACAAACTCCGTTTCTATTCTCTTTAACAATATAATATGATGAAACATGCTGGCTGTGTTAATTATTATTTGTTAAGGCAATTTATGCAGGGTACATCTTTTGTGTAGTTCCAGTGAATTTCTGACGCATCTTTGCCTCTGCAGCTTTCATTTTTCTCTGCTTTAGCTTAATGTAACTAAAAATTATAATTTTGTGGGTAGTCCCTGCTCAGTGAGCCACATGCTCATATTTATATCAGAAACAGGTCATAGCTTCAAGGACTTAGCAACTGAAGTGTGCTAATTTCTATCTGTGGCTGGAATTATCTGCTAGATACCCATTGTGTCTGGTTTTTATATAGGCCCACAAAACTGCAGGGTCATTGCACGAGAATAAAGCAGCCCCATCAGATCTCACTTGCTTGATTCCTTCTGTGGACTTCATTTGAGTTTCTGCAGTTAGTCAGGAAGTGTTCGATTCTGCCACTACCCTGCCCCACAGTGCTCCAGCTCTCCACACTGCTCCATGGCATCTTGCTGGCCGCAGTCATACCAGTGAGGGGACTGAAGGAGACTCTGCTGACTTTCAGCCCTTATTGACTCATGGTGCTTCAGAAATTTCACTACCCATGCACTAAGTGCTAGTAAGTAAACTATGTGGTCTAGCCCCAGTAAGTTTAAATTAATATTTCCACACAATACAAACACTTGCTGCTTTTTATATTTTTGCGGCAAGTTATTTCTGTAAACTCTTTGGATAGATGAAAAGTACTTTTGAAAATGTGGAAAACATATAAAACTCCTCCAAATACCCCGAAGATTTTAACAGCCCACACATGGACCAACTTCTTTTCATTGCTGGTGCCTGCAATGGAAATCAGGCTACCAGCCCAGGCAGATGGAGTCCAATCCCTTACAACAGTGCCACTGTTAAAGCCAGGAAAATCACCCCACAATCACCAGTCAGAATGAATCATCAGCCCGGTACTACAGCAGTTTCAGCAATGATATATATTGAAAGCAGAACACAAGTTTTTGTTTTACAGACCCCAAAAAGCTTTCCAAAGTCTGTGCAGACCTTGGGAGTCACTTCCAGACTCATTAAACAATAGGCTTAATTTCTTAGCTCACCTTTACAATGTCCTTAAATGCAGCCCATCCTACAGAGATCCACAGACAATTTGAGGAAAACCATTCAGCTAGAAGGAAAGATGAGGTGGCACGTGGGAAGTGCAAAACAAGAGGCCCTGCTAGTTGGTGTTGATGGAGTAGCAGGGATGTGGGTGCCAAGCCTTATCACACATGTACCAGGCTTGCTGCTCCTACTGGCCTCTTCATTCCAAAAAGCTGCAGGGGCACACCACCTTTCCCTAGGAGTTATTGGGAGGCTCAGCTGGGGACCAAGTCCCCCTGAACAGCTGCGATCACTTAAGCTCTCTCAGCTGGAACCAGAGACATCTTCAGAAATGCCCTTCAGGAACAGTAGCAGCCTCACTGCTGGGGAGAGGGCCGTCCGGTGAAATACAACACACTTTCTTGGGGACAGCTGCCCCAAGGCTGACAGGGCAGCAAGGCCCCTCAGGGACTGCCAGAGGGCTTCCTGGGACACAGGTACTCCACCATGGAATTTATTGTGCTGCAAGTGATCACAGACCCTGCTAGAAACAACCTGTAAACTTTCTTCTTACTGAAGAGCTACATTACATGGGCTCAGATCTGTTACACCTATCCCTCCAGCAGCACTTGTGGAATAACTCTCCATGAAAGCAACCACTCAGCTAATTTCTGTTGCTGGTGCAAAAGCATGCATGCAGATAGGATATTTCATTTCTATTTACACTTCAACTTCTTATTCCTCTTCTTATTAGCTAGCATGTTATTGCCAGTACTTCAAGAAGCTGTCTATCCAGTGGTGATGTACCATTTGCAGGCAGAACGGATCCCCTGGCAGTGCGGTATCAGGGGTTCAGCGCACCAGCACCCCTGAACCCTCTGCATCAAAGCAGCTTTCTGCGAAGCTCTCCTCTCATCTCATGCACCCATGATCCTTTAAGTCTGCTCTCTACTCTCCTATTTGTATGTAGTATAACTTGCAGCTCACTGAATATTAAAATTATTTTTATATCAATAAAAATGCCTTTAAAGTTTTGAAGGGCTCTATATTGCTGTTCCCAAACTCAGCAATTTCCCAGGACAGATGCTGTGCAGGCAGCCAAAGGAAAGCTTTCTTCAAGTTCTTCTACAAAGCACCTGAACATTGCTATGGAAGGATGCAAGTATTTCCTCTACAGTGTCTCAGATAAGACTGCTGATAAGAAATACCAAAACTGCCCACCCTCATTACACCTGCCCTCTGTGAAATGGGCTGAAACAAATTTATTCCAGAGCAGCCATCAGACTTTAAGCCCCTTCAGTCACTACCAGTTATCAAGATTGCTTGACTAAATATTATATAGCAAGTTATCCAGCTTTACTAGCATACTCTTTCAAATATGTGGGTTTGGGTTTGTTTGTTTTTTTTTAATTCCAGAGTGACTTTTTTTAAGCAGTAACAATCTGAATGGAGGGTGGGAGGAGTCTAAATTAGCAATGGTTTTGTGTGCCCATTTACAGCTTTCCAGGTCAGATACACTTCACAACAGTACAGTAACACTAGAAAAGTTTCTGCCTCCACTGAGCAACACTTTTGGGCAGATAAGTAAAGTAACATATTCTCTCACAGTGGGGGAGGCAGCTAGATTGCTTGCCCTAATGAATATTTCTGGCAATTTTACTATTCTAAATGACAGCAAGAAGTTCTCTACAATCTCACACTGCTTCTTCCAGCTACACAAAATGCTCACATAGAGCCTCTGACACTTCTTCTAGCTCTATAAGGCCACACAATTATCATGAGGTTGGGGAACACTTATGAGGGGACATACATATTTCTAATGTAAACAGCCAACTCACATGCTCCACAGCAGAACAGTGAATCTACACATTCCTTCCCCTTAGATTGGTTGTGAGATTTTTCTGCTTAACACCTAATGCTGCTAGCATTTGGGGTACAGCTGCAAAAATAGCTCTGTTTGTGGCAGGCTGGTTGCATCATTCATAGCTGCTGCAGCAAGCCTTGGGGCTGCTGTTCTTAATTCAGGCTATAATGCATCTTCAGTGCTGGCCCTTTGTAGAGGAAGATGGAAGAGATACCTTTTCTCAACTTTCATCAGCAAAAAGCAATGGGCAAAGTTTACACGTTGCCTGCGCTGTGTTGAGGAGGCAAAATTACCATGTAATGAGACTGATAAAGGGCAGATAGACTCATCTGAGGCTGGAGTCCATGCAGCTGAGGAGCTGACAGCATGAGGACAGTCATCTGCCCCGAGCTCTGCCAGCCTGGGTCAGTCCCTCGGATGTGCTGGAGTGATCTGAATATGCCTCCATCTGTACCAGGCCTTAGCTCATCAAAGCACACATATCACAGCAAAGCACACACATCCCACTGATGGCAGCGCAGCGGGTACCTTTGGACACAGAAACCCACCAAGCAAGAGTCAAGAGTGAGCAGGTATGACTCTGCCAGAGCAGCAAGAAAGGGCTAAAGCAACTGGCCATGTTCATGGTTTTGTGTGTTGGACTTTCTGGTCCTAAAGCCCTGCTTTCAAAAGGCTCTCGCTTTACATGTTGGACCCCATAGCCTGAGACAGCTGCAGTCAGTGCTCTGCAATCACCTAGATTTGATTTTCTTCAAAATAAAAAGTGCCACTGCATTACCACCTATGAAACTAAAAGCAGAATGGGAAAAAACATACATATGCAAATGGTTATGTATAACTGTCTAAAATTCTTAAGAGATTGCATGGAAAATAGACATGGAAATTTCACAGATTTTCAGCATGACTCAGGGGGCATCCAAACAGTAAATGTGAGTCATGGACTGCGTAGGCATGTACAGGTATGTGGGTAGGCTTCTGGAAGCCATATGGTTTCCTGCAGGCGCTGAGTATCAGCACAAGTGGTGGCGGGGAGAAGAAATGTGACGTTTTATCACATAACAAGCTATTTAAGCACTGCCTGTCCAAGAACTGCTAATGGAGCGGAGCCTGGCAAGGGCTGGCTTCCATCAGCACTGCAGAATAGCATGGCTCCTCTAAAGAATGAGATCTATTTACAGGAAACTTTGGAGCACAATGAAATTTAAGGGGGTGAGAGGCAATTATATTCCAAAATAATTTGGTTTTGTTGAAACTGGTCTTTGAAGAACTCTCTATAGGAGGCCACAATCTGGCAGAAAAGGGACATCATGTGGGACCCTGGCAATATTTGGGCTTTGAAATTGCTTCCAGCTGCTTTCACATCTGAATTCTAATAATGTTTAAAAATGAACAGCCAAGCTTGGATCCAAAGCAAGACACCTACCCCACAAAGCCAAAGGAGTTGTACCTGCTTAGGCTCGTCTAAATGTGCTATGAAGTACTGTAATTAAATATTCAGGTGAACTTAACCAGTCAAAGAACAGGCATGCTGCAGTTGTCAGTTCCTGGCACTAGACAGTGCACAGACCCACAATCCACTGAGGACAAGGTAAGTCTGAAAAGCTGCTACACCACCAGGGAATTCAATACCACCACCCCACAGCCCCCACCAACGAAGAGCCACAAGAATTTACAAGGTTGTTATCCCTCCGGGGAAAGAAACAAGAAGGTAAAACAGAGACATTGATTTTGTGACTTTACATGAGTAGCATGAGCCAGGGCAGACACTTATCAAAGGGCAACTACACATGATAAATATACACTGCCTCTTCTTATTTGACAGCTGCAGCCTGTCATTTATTTCCTGCAAGACAAAGTAGATTGAAAGAAAAGAGTGGATGTTTTTCTCCCAGTATTCTTCCTACAGCAAGTTCTTCCCCTACTCCAAAGCCCATAAAGAAACTGAAAAAGAGGGGGTAAATAGCAGTTACAGGTTATGTGAGTGAAACAGATTTATTTTTTTTAGTTAGAAGTCAGTATCAATGCAACATAGTATCTGGCAGACATGGTGCATTTGCTCCTGCAGCTTCAGTCTCAAGTCTGACAGGAACAGGAGACCAGTGAGGAAATCAGAATGGATTCATGTTTATTTTGTCAGCCAAAGGTATCCAAGGACAGGAGGCTTGCATAGAAGCAAGCGATACAGTCTGGCCAGGTGAGGGTGAATTGAACCTTCTCTCTTCCTCACCAGCAACCTCTGACAGCTGGTGACAACCAGGAGAAGTGTTTTGCTGTGCACAGCCACAATGGAATACCCTGCAGAGCTGCAGGCTGCTGAAGGTATTTCTAAAGCTTGTGCTAACGATATCCATTTGGCTTTTTCCAAAACTCTCTTTGTGCCATACGCACCACTGAACTGATCCACAGGAACAGTCAGCATTGCATCTCTCCTCCCCGCAGCTAACGACCTCACGTTGGAAGGTCATTAAAAGCATTTAGGGCAGAAGGGAGCAACCTACCTGCCATCAGCCATTACAGATCTGTCAGCACAGCACAAGTGCTTTCTCTCTTGCTCCTTAATTGCACAGTACAAAACCCCTACCGGGGAAGCAGTGGAGAAAATCAGACAAGGGCACACAAGCCAAGAGGTCAAGCACCTTCACAGTACGGTTTGCTGAGCTGTGCCTGCTGGCTCTCTCCTGGGTCTCCACATCTTGGCAGTGCATTTTTTTGGTTTCTTCTCATGTATGTATGGGATGCCCACCACGGAAGGGCTTCAGCAAGGACTAGTTTTATCAACACATAGTCCCAAGGACTAGTTTTATAAACACATACATCTCAACACCTCCCTCTCCTCTCCCTCCCCCAGTCCCTCACGCCTGCAGGGGCTATTATACAGTGTTCTGGGCTTTTTCTTCACATAAGAAGGTGCTAGAATAGGTGCAGAGGTGGTGAAAGGAATGGTGGCTCCTTCATAATGCCATAAGGTTTATGGAGATCAAGGAAAAAGTAATTTAGTCAGTGATTTATGGCTGAATTCTCTAAGGAGAGGAGCAGACTGGTTCTTTGTGTCTCGAAGGACACCAAGACTCTGGCTGTAAGCAGCCTGGAAACCCTCTTGCAAATGAGTGGCTTTGGGAACAGAAAACACAGCACATGCTTCCCTATGGATTTAACGGGACCACATACGCCAAGCTGTGGAAACTTGAAGGTCACTAGACAATATTAAGGGTGCTGACATTTAGACGATAACACAAACCTCAATTAAATATATGTGAACTGAGGCCCTTAAATGCCTTGCAGGATATACCTTACCAACTGCGGGGTGAATCCATGGCATCCTGTTGGGGTTTCTTTAAATAGACATTTTAGGGCTTATTCCAGAGTGATATTGTATGACACAGAATGTCACACACAGTTTTTCAGATTTAAATTAATTCAGACAATTTTAAATAAATGTGTAAATAAAGCGATACTGGGAACGTCCTTGACAATCTTAATTACACTGGAGCCAGACACAAAATGTATGAAGGCATAAAAATGTCAAGATCGGTATCAAAAAAATAGGCTTTCTGTAGGCATCATTTCCACACATGGTATGCTCTGAAAGAACATCGCTAAATTGCAAAGATGGTGAAGGCTCTAGCTCTGAGGTAGGAGAGACTCACCACAGTGGGAAGAGCAACAATTACAGAAGGCAAAGGGAAAAAACAGAGAGTAAAAATTCTCTGTGTCTATGGTATCTCAATATGGGTATTTTTCTGCCAACCAAAACTGAAAGGTGAACTCAGCTTTCCTTCCTCACCCTGTTACAAAATACCAATTCTCATGCTCTTGATTTCAGATGCTGTTTCTTTCTTGGGGCACCCTACAGCAATACCCTTCTGGCATTTCTATCCCCAGCCCCGAATTTAGCCTCAGAGCTTCATCAGCTGAGTCCTTCTCACAGTTCCTCTCACAGCCAGACTCAATGTCTTTTATCTCTTCTCCAATATCCTTTCCAAAATCTTATCAGATCAATTGGCAAAAACAATTAACAAGCTCTTGCCTGGCTGCCAAACACCCCTGTAAGCCTTCCTCTTCCCTCTTCCTCCTCTTACTCAAAATGCTCTCAGCGAAACCTTCTCAGTTGCCCCTATGCCACTGCAACCTGATAATAAATAGTTTTGCCCCAAGACCCTGAACTACTGCCCTAGCTCACAACTGTGGTCTTGGGCATTCCTATAATCTTTTTTATTTTTATTTCCTCTCTCCCTCCTCTGTGCCTATACCTCTTATTTCCTGCTTTCTCTGTGTACGACTTCAAGAGCAGAAAAGAACTGCTGTTTGCATATTGAGGAATACTGCTACTGCAAAATATGTTATTTATAAGGACTGGAAGGCTTTTTTCTGATCAGCATTTTTGGGGAGATTTTGGTGTTGCTGTTTTTCTTTCCAAATAGATCTTTGAAAATTAGCTTAAAAAGACTACAAAAGCGAAACAGTTAAACAGAAATTACTTCAGAAAAAAACACAAACTCTTTGGAAATATTTTTCAAATATAGATGTGTGGTTGGTTAAGAGAAAAACACTTGGTTAAAAAGTCCACAGGGCTTCTCAATCACGTATGTTACTCCAACCCAAATGATGCATGGGAAAGCCTACCATGCCTCCAGACTTCATTTGAAAGTTCACAGTACCACAACCTACGCACAACCCACAACAGCTATTAACTTGAGGTTTGGCATCATTTTCTCCCAAAGCTCACAATATTTGTTATTCCACTTGAGGGCCCTAGGTCCTGCAGGCAAGGATAATACCAAGATTCAAGCATTCCTGGCAGCTTATACAGACATGCAGAAATCTCCAAGACAATCAGAAATCAGCATGCAAAAGCAAATTAAGAACCTCATTTAAAAAAACAAAAAACAACAAACTTATGTCATCCCATGGCATCTTTTTTTTTTTTTTAAACTCTGGCTGCAGAAGCACACAGGGAATACTTAGTGGATCCACCCCAGTGCTCCTTGCACAACTGCAGAGGTCAGGTTTGCTTAGCAAAATGTGCAGTTAGGCCCATGCATAGGGAAATCCTTCTTGGCATCAGCCAAGAAATTAAAGCTTTAGGATGGGAAAAAGAGAACACTGCTAGAAATATATTAAGAGGGGTAATCAGAATATTAACAGCATCTCCCTTTCAAGCTCCTGGGCTATCCATACCTCAAAGGATACACAGTGATAAAGGACAGAAAGCCTTATTAATTCTTGCAATTCTGCTCTTTTGGTGCAACAACAAAAGGGATCATTCAATCTTCAGACATTCAAAGTAAACCAAGTATTTCCACGTCAGACTTTATATGTACAGCAAGCCAAGGCATCTGGCAGGAACAGGGAAGATGCTGCTCTGCCCAGTGGAAGATGACACATTTGCTACAGCAGAAGTTTCTTGTCACTGTCTTTAAATCAGAGATAAGCTGTTTTCTTTGCTTTGGAGACTTGTAAGAGATCTTGACAGTTAGCACAGCACCTGGATGTGGTCATCAGTGCTTTAAGCAACTATCAGCATTTTTCAGGCTTTGTATTATACCAAAACTTGTCAAGTCTAGGGTATATTTCAGCTTCAGGACTTCATTCCTGTTCCTAACTCTTCACATCCAGATACTCTCACAAGGGGCAGTGCTCTCAGCCTTGCTCGGTCAAGTAGGAAGCACTGATTGCCTCTTTCTGTCTCCTCTAGCCCCCACTGAGTTTACTCTGTGCTGCATGTTGGGAAAAAAAACCCAAAACCACAACAAAAAACAATACAGAAAGGAGCCAAAGAGAGGATTAGTGTCCTGCTCCATTGTACGTTAATGCATGTTTCTGTGAAAACAGCCAAGTTTCTCTTGTCAAGCCTTTTTCCGGAAGAAAGGACATTAAAACAAAAAGAAAAAGCCCAAACATCCTCGAGTACATGACTGTTTTAAAACAATCTTCAATGGCAAAATAAAAAAGAAAAATGTTAGCTATAAATAAATGAGTTTCTGAACATGGTAGGGCATTGAACACAAAAGTCTGCTTCCCCAGGAAGCACGCAGAGCCTAAGCATGGCTGGGAAAGCTGTGT
>JANZLP010000072.1:31328798-31344940 GCA_026930925.1 Chelictinia riocourii
TGATTACAGGAAATCATTAGTGATGCACAAATCCTAACTACATTGCAGGAGGCAGCAGATAAATGTGGCTATATATTGTCTGAGACTGGAGTAAATTACAGAAGTCTATCTTAATATTTTCATGCAGTTGACAAACTATTGAATTTAGTGTGCTTTGTCCTACTGATGTCAATAAAGTAAAAATCTCCCATCAGCAAAAGGAATCCTGTAGTTTTTCCACTCTTTGTCCAACAAGGCTTAAAGCTCTTCACGTGGGCACTTATTCTTAGGAGGCAATGGAGGACTGTGGCAGCAGAGGGCTAGTTACGTACAAGCTGATCAGACTCACCTGAGTATAGAGCAGGATTATAAAGCACAGAGCGCTGTTGGTGGAGGACTTTCTGAACCCCCTGCAGTCATTTAGCCTCGTACTTTCTTATGCCTTTGACTTTACTCTTGGGTACAGCCAGAATTTTGAATGCCCACCTACTTGCCTGTATTGCTGGGGGAGGCAGGCATCAGCTTGCTAAGATGATAGTACTGATTCAGCTATTGATAACTGTGATGACTTTTCTTTTCCTCTGTCTGTCATGGAAATGAACCCATGAGGTAGCAATGATGGGAAATTACTCAGAGAAAAAAAAAAGTTCAATGTAGGCCAGGTTTAAAAGTCCAGAGTAAACACAGCCTCAGCCTAGTACCGTACAACTGTCAAGTCACATTGCAGTAGGTTTCTTGATGCTGATAATTTAAGAATTCTTTGGCCCAAGGGTACATCTCCCACTGTGAATCTGCTTCTCCAAAGCCGCTTTATCACTGACCTGAAAGGAAGCAATCATAGCTTGTGTGTAAATGTATGTGGCGAGAGCTAATACATGGTAATAGCTACAGCACATCTAGCAGGTCTGACAAAACAGACAAGGTTCTGTATGTGTATTTTGCTCCCTGAACATAGAGGTCACTGGCCTTTTTCCTGATGATCTTTGATAGAATACAGTAGGCAGAGCCTGGGCATGCATATATAAACCTGTCAGTGATTACTTACATACTTGAGACTAGATTTTTATTTTATTTTTTTGTAAAAGCCTTAAGACAAAACACAGATGTCACAGGTCCTATTTTGCTCTAGAAAAAACGTTTGTTCTTCTCTTATTTCTCGGCTATCCACAACTTGGCCTTTTTCCTTTGTGGACAGATTGTCTAAGCTTAGCTGCCTAGTTGAAGAGGTTTTTGAAAGCTGCTCTGGGCCTTAATCACACCTTTTCTGATTGAAATGAGAACCCTTACTCCTGAGGTTCCTGTGAAAGGCCCATGATGTAATTTAAAGGTGGGAACTGCTTTTGCCCTTGTTTGTACAATCACAGAATTCTGGCTAACAGCCATCTTGTGAATTAATGCTGAAAAATAATGGATTTTCTAAGAGTCTCGTTGGTAAAGTGGAGATAAGGGAGCTGAGTAAGGGGCTGATGCCTTCTCCCAGCCAGCAACTGTAGCAATGTTTTACGTTCAGGGAGTAGGTCAATTCACTTGCACATTTAATAGATGAGGTAAGGGCAGCTTGCACTAAATGAGCTTTCTGGGCAATGTATGATATCAGGGACGCAAAATCCTGTCTGCCAACTGCTGCAGGGAGCTGCCTGCATACAATTCCAGAGCAAGGCCTGTCAGATCAATTTGCAGATGATGCTCTCTTGTACTAAAAACAAACACTGATGCTCCTGAGCATCATGCTATAAAGCAAATGACCGCTAAGACAATGCAGGCCAATGTGCCACCTTTAGGATATGGCTGACCACACTCTGCTCAGCACTGTTTCATTAGTGGTAAGCCACACTGCAGCAGAGTTGCAAGAAGGATCTCTGTGTTGGACCATTCACCATGCTCAGAGACGTTATGTGCAGCTCACAGCAGCCTGCTCCCACCTTCTGCTCCTCCAGGCCCGGATGTCAGGCTGGATTAGGCGTCTCCTGGATCCTGAACCGCTTTCTCAGTTCTGCTCCTCAATAGATGTCTGAGCCTCAGTTTCAGCACTTGTCATCAGATGTTACTTGTTCTGCAGCAGGAGGCTTCCTCTTGTACAAGGAACCCCACTGGTGTAAGTGTTGTGCAAACAAAGGAAAAACAATAACTGAAACCAGTCTCTGCCTTAAGGAGCTGACAGCATCTCCCTTATTTCTCCCAGCTTCTGTAAATAAATCCTTGGTAATTTTGCTGTTTTTCAGAGGATGATAAAAGGACCTGTCGTCACTCCCTAGCACTGACTTTTCCTGCCATTCACTAAGCTTTCCCCTCCCTCTCCCATGCAGGGTGAAGTTTGTTAAAAATTAGATCTCATCTGATGATGACTGCTAATTATCTTAGAGGCTGTTGGTAAGATGCAGCAAAGGGACTGCAGAGAGCACTCAAGAACAGCCCTGTGGGAGGAATGCTGGCTTGGCCAGTGTCACTAGGCAGAATTAGGCCTCGAGTATTTTAACAGATGTTTCTCCAATAGGATGTCTGATAGCAAATGTACTAAATAAGGATTAGTATAGAAGTCTCTCTATGTACATACACACTTACGTACATTTGGTTCTGATTTTTAAAATCTTCCCTTTTGGAATGGGGAGGGATCACATTACCCTTCAGATATTAACATTTTGGTTGAATTTCATCCATGCTGTTGTTCCCCACTCTGCACCAAGCTCTGGGAAAGACTCTGCACAATAACTTGCCCTTGTCCTACCCCCAGCACACTGCTGTGGAGAGCAGAGGACTTGCACCTTTGCAATTCCTACCTTTGAAGTTGATTTTTTTTCAGGAATTTAAAATAGAAATGCACTTGCATTTCAGATCTACTAGAGAAAATTTGAGATGCCCTCCCAGGAGAACAGAAATATCTTCCAGTGCCAGTTTTTTGTGTCTCCTGCCTGCTTAAGTCCTGCCTCATGATACAAACTTAGTAAGGTACAGAGAAGGGCACACGTCCAAATATACAAAATTATCCTTCTTCCCATCAGAGAAATAAAGGTTCGGATGACACCTGCTGGCTCCTCGGGGACTAGGCAACACCAACCAGCCCCTGCTGCAGCTCTTGAATTATTGTATGTAAAAGCACAGGCCAAATAAATTATCGAGAATGAAAATGTTCCTTTGCTGTGAGTCAGAGAATTACAGGAAACAAGGCTGGGAGACTTTAAAACGTCACTTACTCCATTCCCTGGAATAAAGCAGGATTCATGCTACTACCATCATACCTCATGGATTGTTTTACCTGTTACTGAAAATTGATAGTACTGCTCCGGACACAGTGTTTCATCATTTTTGCATTCCCTACAAAGGCTTCCATAATAAGATGTGCTATTAACAGATGATTATAATTTTGTTTGTTCAAGGTCAATTAGACAGCACTTGACAATGAAGGTGAAAATGTAAGAGATACTTCAGTCCTATGTTATGAAATACTACTGCTTTACTGCTTTGTCCATGTTGTACAGTAAACCCAGGTAAGCTGCAGGAATACATACCTTCCAAAGATGTTTTCACTACAGAAATCTGCCCATATAAACAATTGCATAGGCATAGTTCACTACGAAAAGGGTCAGGCTTATAAACAGTGTAGGTGTGGAGCCACCATGGTGTTTGCATCCTGCTCATTTCAATTATAATGTGCACTCTTTGAGTGGGAGAAGCAGCAGCCTTGATGAATCATCTCGTTGACAAACTTAAGTATGTTCAAGAGACTGTGTAAAGAGCCTTTTTGTAACTGTTAGAGCATGTTAGTTTATGTATTATGAGTAATTTCATAGTGAGGCTTCAGAAAAAATACAGATCCTTGTGCATCTCTGTGTATCTCCTGCACTACTCCTGGTACATTGGTATTTTGTTTAGTGTAAGAAACGTGTAAGAGTTTAGACTACAGTCAGCCCAAATATTTTCCTAAATTAACACTTTAACCTTAATTCTTCTCATCAGACTCCAGCCTGCACAGTATTTCTGACTGATCTCAACTAGCTCCATCAAGACAGGTGTATCTGCCCTTGAGAAACCAAATGGGTAGCCACTAGCTGGGGACAGAAATTCGCAGGGCTTGAGTGAAACTTCTATTTGGTTACTACCTTGTTTGAGCAAGGCAAGAAACTCAGTTCCAAAAAATCTCTTACTGGGAACCTGGTACTGATACACTTACTTAAATCACCAGTTTCCTTCCTGGAACCTGATCTCTTGGTACTGCAATCATGCTCATCATATCTCATAGCCCACTCTGAAGCTCAGCTGCGGTCAGGTTACAAACATTGCTAAAATGGGGCATGGCATGTGAAACAGAGGCATTACCTAAGCAAGCACTATTGGTATACCAAGGAGCTTATAATGGAAGGAGCCATACTCAGCACTGGGAACCGAAGTCCAAAACAAACCAAATATTAAGATGACTGGTTGCTCCACAGTCACTGAAGGTTTCCTAAACCGGAGGGGGAAAGTAAAAGGAAAAGCAGCCACTGAAGCACAGGTGTTGCCAGCCCCACAAAAAGAACTGTAAAAGTATGAAAGGGGCTTATAACAGAAACCCTCTGAACATTTTGCACAAGCAGCTGAGCCTGTCTCTGCAGTATCTACCTCCAGGTACTCAAGAGTCACAGGGCCTTTGACAAGCAGATTGGTGAGAACTTGGACTACATAATCACTGCCAAGTTTTTCAGAGTTGTATATGAATCCAAAACCCCTTGTCTATTAGAGAACAGACGGTATGACACCAGACAGATACACTTATCTGGAGTACTCTTTTTTCTTTCTTAGGACAGAATTCATAGCAATGGAGGGGGACGTATGAACACAGACAAGCTTCAGGGTGCAGCTCATGCCTAAAGACCCTAATCAGGGATTTACCTGGGAATCAGTTTATATGGAGGTAAAAGGGACCCCGAAGTATTCACAGCTAATAAAGAGGTAGAGCTTTTATCAGGTGAGCTTTCTGTCAAGCTCCTAAGCAGCAAGCACGAGCAGGGCACAAAGACTTAGAAAACATACCAAGAGCCACACAGGGCTTCAAACAAGAAACAACATGTCCTATGCCTTGTAAAAAAACTGCAATAAAGCTGTGACCTTGATAAAAAGTTAAGATTTACAGACAGTGGATTGGAAAGCCCTCAGGCAGAAGCCTGGAGTATCAGAAAGCCAGTAATGAACATCCTATCTTGTCTGAGGACAGAAGACCACAGATGTTGTGGGAATGAGTGTGGGAGAACCATAAACTTCCTAGATGTACGAGAAGAGCTTGTCAGGCTCTTTACAGCATCTCTAAATACTGTGCTCTTTGTAAGAGCAAGTCTCCTACCCACAGATCTGGGAAAATTTCTTTTAAGCACTTTTTGTCACAATTTTATCACAAACAGGGAAATTCCCCCACAAAACAGCTACAGTGACACCGAAGCTGCAGAGATGTTTGTGTGCACCACACTCCTAATGGGGAGTGGGAAATCCTTGAAATTCAAGATTAAACTTCAGAGAAAATGTCTAACACATATACCCTATCTTATGCACTACTGTAACAAAGCACAGAACAAAACATCCTTACCCATCCTGCTGTACTCCACAGAGCAATTTGTTTTCCATGTCTCCATAGCATAAGCTGCACAGTAAGGTTGACAAAATGGAGCCCTGTGGAATTCCACAGCACTGTAAGTAGTACCTAGTAAAGAATAAAAGAAAAAAAAAACCCAAAACATCCAACAAGAAGATTGCAATAGCCATTAAACATTTACCTTTTTTTTGTCCAAGTATAATGTATGTGTTTCAGTAAGAAATATGTTACATGCTTCCTAGTTAGCCTTACTTAAATTTATTTGTTCTTTCCTCTGAGAATCTACATATGGCTCCAGAAGTTTTAAGTTAAACAGTGAAAAAAAAACCACTAATACACTTATTCCTTTCTTATTCTTAAACTCCAGTAGACAACTGTCATTAAATGAAAGAAATTTTATAGCTGATCTCAAACCACAATGCCTCCTTCCTCCTTCAGCTGCAGAGCCACCCTTCATTTAAGCTTTGTAATTCTTTATGCTACTTCTTACATAGATTCAAAACAAGTGTTCCTGTACAGGAAACAAAGTGCACTGGACAAATCTTTCAAACTATAATTTATTTAAATTATTATTGAGGTGTTTATTCTTTGTTTATACTTGCACAACATGATCTGGCCAAGGAAAATATTTTCATGGGTTTCTGGTTTTTTGTTTTTTTGGTTTTTTGGGGGTTTTTTGTGGGTTTTTTTTCCCCCCACAAATAAATATCACCTTAATTTTAGGGAAATTTCTGATGGCTTAGCCCAAGAGCATGTGATCTGGTTTTATTCATCCCAGCTGTACTGTAAAACACATTTATTTCCTCATTTAACAGCTCAGGTATGAAGCTATCTTACTTCGAATCAGGAAAAAACACTACATCCTGTGAAATGCTAACCCTTACTATTCATAATTATACTCAGCCTTGCCCCACCCCTCCCTGCTTGAAAAGTTCACCTAAGTTGTCAGTTGTCATTTTGCAGTACATCTTGATTTGTTTCTCATGGCTTTAAGGAATTCTTATAGACATAGCCAAGGGTAGGTTCATTAATACTTCCCCTATATTGTTCCTAGTATAAAGCCAGTAAAACCACATATAGTAACAGTAATATATCAAATCTAGATAAGCTACTGAAGACAGAGTTCCCCATTACCTTGTGGATTTTTCCATCCTGGCAGCAACGGAATGAGTATGCCTCACAAAACCCAAGGGAATTATTTTCACAACACTCCTTTGAAGTAGTGAGATATTATATTGTAATGTCCATTCTACTATTACTAGATGAATGGCTTAGTGAAACTGAAGAGAATGAAATTACGCAACTGGAAACCAGAGCCACATACTACATTCTAGCAGTGAAATTAGCTAAGTTTTATGTCCTGTGCAAATTTTTCCAGTAGTAATTTTACATTTTTCCAGACTTTTGAAAAATCTATGAAATGGTATTAAAAGATTCCTTCTAGGTCCCCAGCTCAACAATCAGCATTTTTCTCAAAACATCAAGTGACTGTTAACTAACTGTGATGGCTTTTTGAGAACCATCAGGTAAAGAGTGTATTCATTTACTAAACTTATTTGTTCCAAAACCCCCCACCAAAAGTGCAAATGAGAATCAGCTACATGAAAAGGGCAAATTCATTCCAGGACAAACAGCATTTTTTCAGCTAAGCTGTGACTGAATGTAAATAAGTGTGAGGTTGGCTTTGTCAGGGTGTGCTTTCTTTAAAACGATTAAATTTTTATTAAACATACTGATGTCAGTCAGTCCTTATTAATGCCATGCCATGTCAGCATTCTCATGATCCTGCCAAAGGGAGTGTAAGCATCAATGCTAGAAAAACTTATAACGTTCTTCTATTTGCCTCCTTGAAAGCTTGTCTCCCCCTCTGTCAATCCCATGAGATTAAGTATTCTAAATAAAGGTATTTTTTCAAGAGCAAGAAGCTATTCATTCTAATATACCTCACTCTGAATTTACAAATAAAGATCATGCAAGTACTTCCTTTTGAGACACGGTACACATTTGCCACCTAGAGGCAAAACGTTAAGTACCAGATCAGTATCTCTAGCAACACAAGAAAAAATCTGCATTACTACCCTCTGTAACATCTGATTCCTAATTTTGGCGTTGCCAGTGGTTTTAATTTATATTGTTATTGCCTTTTATTTTTATTGTAACTTGCCAAATAGCAGGGCCATGCAGAAAAGGTTTAATTTTGCACTACGGAGAAATTACTAACAAGGCTTTTGCATGATTGCTTGGATATTACCTTGCTTTTGTTCACCACTATGGATGCCAACACTTTAAAGTATTTTTCTTTTGCACTACATCTGCAGTTTTAAATGAAGAAGGTTACATATTTATAGAATAATGCATTCTGTGTATTGTTAACATCATCTAGATGGGAAAGAGAGATTTTATTTGATATAAATCTGATACCAAACTCTTCATGCTTTTATGGATCTTGAACTGATAAACAGACTTCAAATTAACGTGAAATAAAAATCTTTAAAAGACAGCTGTCAAAAATCCCCTGAGCCAATTAAAAGTATCCTGCTTAACAGGAAAAGACCACCAACCAAAAAACCCAAACACACTATACAAGGAAAAATGAACTTTTTTTACCTGCTCCCAATCTCCAGGATGTTGTTTTGTATCATTTGAAGAAAAAAAGTAAACAGGCTGGAACTTGTCTCATTAAAAGTTAAGCTCTAGAAATGGGACAAAACAAAACAATATTTGTACTTCAGAAATGTATTGAAACTAAAAATACAATATAAACTTAAAAGACACATGTAAACCTTTATGAAAAGTTAAGACTGTAGTAGTTCAACACCCTAAGGTAAGAAAAAAAACACCTAAAAACAAGCTCTGAATATATATACTAAAAAGCTGTTCACATCCAACAAGTGAATGATGCAGTTCCTTTTTCTGTTTTGCTTTAGGAGAAAAGCAGTTTTGATTGGTGTTACACGGGAAAATAGTCAAACATAACATCTAAACCCACTTTTTAAAGTGCTAGTATATCATGTTGGATTATTACCATCTATGAGACCTTGCTCTTTTTGGCCACTTTCTATCCTGTAGGAAAATTTCTGTAACTGTCATGTTCTTTACGATTCCACAAGTATAGATATACTCACTTGCCAGTTCTGCTGCAAAATACGTTCTTTGCCATGTACTACCAACTCCATGTGTGACTGTCCACCCAATATTTATGAAGCGTTTTGTTAAAAATTGTGTAATAAAAAAATCATTTAGAGCAGTTTAAATCCCTTTAACAATGACTTCATGAGAACTAAAGCAAAATTATGTCCTATTTGCATAAATTAGACATCAGACAAACGCACCCAGCTTTTGGTAGAGCCGGGTGAGACGATGGTTATTTGTACTGAAAAGCTAATGCAATGTACCTGTGGTACAGACAACCAGGCTGACATGATACTCTCCCTGGAATACTTTTTAACATAATGACACACATGCACCCACAAATTGTTTTAAAATGTAAAATACTTTGAAATAGAATGCTGCTGTTCACGTAATATCTAGCATAGTTACCGAAATCAGCTGTGCACTGGAAAAAACAACAAAACAAAACCCTATATACACATGATCAGAGATCCAGCTAGTTTTCATTTTCATCCATGTACTCATTAGGCTCTCTGCACTTTTTAGGATCCTGGAATTGTGCACCACCCGCACTGTATATTCTACTCCTATGTCCACAGATACACAAGATCATCTTACTTGCATGTTAGAAGCATAGATTACCCTACGTCAAAGTCTTCCACTGACAAATTTAGAAAAGAAAATTTTTTTTCAAGAGGAAGTAGCCTATGAAAGAATACCTGTCTGATGCTCAGGAATGTTGTAGGTTGTTTTATTGGGAGACGATGATACCGAGCAATAAAATATATTAAGAAACTGATTGAGCATATCACCTACTTCTAATGCCTTTCTCTGTCATGCCCCTTGCACAGAAGGAAGTCTTGAGAACAAACGTTTGGAATTAGCACAGTTCTTTGTAGCACAAAAATTAAAAGAACAGAAGGATGCTTGCTTCTTGTAACAAAGCATCAGCTGAAGTAAATTTAAACTACATCTAATTTTTAACCATACTTTAATTCACTGAAAGTGAGAAATCTCCTTAAACAAAACAATACAGGAGTTGCTCTTGTTTTGTGTTGCCACTTTAACTCCTCTGAAGAAGAGTTCATTCTTATCAACCTTGGCAGGTAATCATTAAAATAAGCTTCTATAAAAAAAAAAAAAAAAGGTCATTTTTACTCTGTGCAACTAAAGTCATTTAAACTAAAAAATCAAGTATCTCCCAATAGGAGAAAGATCATCTTGCATTTAAGAATACTGAACAGGAATTCGATGTATTTGAATTCAGTTTCTAGCTTTCCTTCTCTCTGTGTTTCTATGACACAGATCAATCTCCATGGACTAGAAAAGCTTTCATCAGATACAATGGAAGAATAGTATAATTTAATATAAGCCCCATCCAACCTGGCCTTGAACAGTTCCAGGCCAGAACAACTTCTCTGCTCCAGTGTCTCACCACCCTCACAGTGAAGAATTTCTTTCTTGTATCTAATCTAATTCTACCCTCTTTCAGTTTAAAGCCATTACCCCTTGTTCTATCACTGCAATACCTGATAAAGAGTCCCTCCCCATCTTTCCCATAGGCCCCCTTTAAATACTGAAGGCTGCTGTAAGGTGTCCCTCAAGCCTTATCTTCTCTAGGCTAAACAATGCCAACTTTCTCACCCTGTCTTCATAAAGGAAGTGTTCCAGCCCTCTGATTGTCTTCATGGGCCTCCTCTGGACTTGCTCCAACAGGTCTATATCCTTTTTATGTTGGGGTCCCTAGAGCTGAACGCAGTACTGCAGGTAAGGTCTAACAAGAACAGAGTAGAGGGGGAAAATCACCTCCCTTGACCTGCTGGCCACGGTTCTTTTGGTGCAGCCCAGGATATGGTTGGCTTTCTGGGCTGCAAGCACACATTGCTGGGCCATGTTGAGCTTCTCATCAACCAACAGCTCCCAAGTCCTTCTCCTCAGGGCTGCTCTCAATCCACTCATCACCCAGCCTGTATCTGTGCTTGCGATTGCCCTGAGCTACATACAGGACCTTGCACTTGGCCTTGTTAAACTTCAGGAGGTTTGCACGGGCCCACCTCTCTGGACCTTGATGGTCTCTCTGGATGGATGTTGGTGGGGTGGCCTAGCTCGCTGCACGCCCACCTGCTCACATCCTGCTCTGTCCCCGCTGTGCCATGGGGCAGGCTGTGGGGTTGGTGCCTCCTGGGAAGGGCCATCAGACTGCACCCTGCCAGGGGGGCTCCTGGGCTCTGCTCAGAGCATCCAGACAACCCGCCGGGCCCCTCGGCACGCACCTGGGGTGCCTGTCCGCATGCTGGCATAGCTCTGCTGGGTCCTGGCAGAGGATACTGGGCAGCAGGGTACAGGGAAGTGACCTCTGCCTGCCTGTGCCCACCTGTTGGGCTAAGGTTCTTGGGGGGGGAAGGAGGGAGCGCCTGCATGAGAGGGGTCTGCACCGGCATCTCTCTCGAGTCCTGCTCTGGGATAACCTAAATTCTCCCTCTCTTTGGCAGCTGAGCCCCAGTGTAAGGCAGCTTAGGCACTGGTGGTGGCTTTCTCTACTGGTTTCCAGCACCGCAGACCCTGCTGCAGGATCGCGCAACCTTGAAGCTGGTCTTTCTCCTCTGGATGTGGCTGGAGGGAGGGTTTGAGCTGAGCCTGGAGAGCAGCCCTACTGTGGCTGCTGGTATGAGGCTGCAATAAAACATTATGAGCTTTAAATGGGGCCAGCCTGTGCTGTAAAGCTGTCACTGCTAATGGAGATCATCTCCGCTTTGAGTGGCATAACTCCCCTTTACAAGCCATGGCTGGAAGAGCTGGAGTTGAACAGAGCAGAGGGTAATATACAGTATGGCAAAGTTAGAAAACTCGCTTGCCGAGCAAAACACTCTCAGCCTTTTCCCACATTTCCAGCTGGACCCCTCCAAGCAGGGAGCACGTGGTTCCTCCACCCCCACATGGCAGCCAGGACAAAGCACTTGATAAAACAGCAAAAGAGCATGATACATCATAAATATTAGTGGCTGGCCCCTTGCCAATCACAGGCAGAGAAATCATCTTGGCCATTAATCTATCCGTGCAAGCTGCATCTGGTAAAGTGGCGCTTAATGTCACCCATGCTCATTTTTGTCTCGGTGTTACAGTTCACGCTTGCTTTAAAAAAAGAAAAAAAAAAGGAAAAGTACTTTGCACTCTCTGGGTCTGCTTTGTTAGTGAGTTTTTCCTGGGGGGCTCTGCCAGCACAGTGTGGAGCCAGTGTGGGGTGCTGGTGCTGGGGCAGGCAGGGCTGGGAACTTCCCCCAAGCTCAGCTTTCATTCTCTGCTGTGATTAATTGCAGTTAGTGCTCATCTGTAATTTTAGAGAACAATCGGATGACGTGCCTCACGGTTGATTTAATTGAAAGCTGATGAGGCATCAGAAGGCTGCTGTGCACCAGGGTGAGCTGTGCTGAGATCCTCCTGAGAACCCTCTCCCGGTCCTCAGCAGTGCCTTGGAGGGCTCAGGCTACCCCCCTGTTTCTCTTGGGCTGAGCTTGTGCTGTAGGTCCAGTGTCTCCTTGCCCTGGAGATCTGGGTCTCCTCACCCTGACGTTTTGTGACCAGTTTGGATGTTCTCAAGTGCAGTAGTGTTAAGGATTTGGGGTTTTGCACTGCTGTGGTATGGACCACTGGGGCGGTTTAGGGTATTTCAGATACATGTCTCATTCCCCATTGCAGAAATCTTCTGTTCTGGCTGTTCATCTGCTTGAGTTGTGCTAGCGATTTCTAAGGCAGTTTGGAAGGCTGAGGGAAATTGCTTTCAGGTCAAGACCTGCTTTAGCCTGTAGTGAATTACTATGCCTGGGCTTTAAATCTTTGCAAACAGAGGATTATGGTGGTGGTAAATACTAGGTAGGCCTGGGGATTGATGTGCTGCTAGTTGGAGGGAGTGTGGCCTTCCCCTTTAGCATATAGAGAGTGATGGATGTTAAAAAAACAAATTGAGATACAGCCTGGGTTGTAGCATAGATACTATTTCTCCTTGATTTATATTTCTGCTTGGATGCTTTGCAGAGTAAGCAGTATATTTCTTGCTTAACCTCACAGGGCTTTTTCCTTCTTAAATGAGGACAGTGTGGTAGATGCAACCAATTGCCGAGAGCCCTGGATTAGTGCAGGATCTGCAAAAAATTCAGAGCTGCTGTACAGCCCAGCATCTGCTTGAAACACAAGCGACAAACGCATTTGAAATGTCAAAGCTGCATGCCTGTGCCGAAGAATAGCTGCCCATGCCTGGCTGCACTCAGCGTCTCTGGGTCTCTAGTCCCAGCGGTGGCTTTGGGGGCTGAAAAGAGAGTAGTTGCCTCCTGCTCTCGGCAGACCGGGGATAGCCAGCAGCCTGTCCCGAGCATGGCAGGGTGAGGGGGTGAGGAACCACAGTGGTGTGAAGGCTGGAGCGTGGGCAGCACTGCAGAAACGCCAGCCTGACGGGAAGCCCTGCCCATAGCAGCAGAGGGTGCAGACCACAGAGGGTGAGGGCAGGCTGGGGTCCTCCTCCTGCCTGCAAGGACTGGGCAGGAGGAAGGATGAGGGTCTTGTTTGCTGATTGCTGTGAAAGCGGTGTGACACACACATCTAGCCTGCAGAAAGCTGTAACGGCACCTGTGCATCATGAATGGGGGCCAAAACAGGTTGACACAGTCTTTTTAATCCAATTAGTGCCAAGCGCTAAGCAACCTGGCCAATTTGCTCTTGGCTTTTATAACACATATAAATAGCGTTGGCATTACATAACACTGTGGGGAATGGCTCCACTCAACTCGCAGTCCCCAAGTAGAGCTGAGCTTGGCTGGCCAGAAGATGACCATGGCTTTACCCGGGGCTGGAGGAAACCATCCAATGGTCCGATCTCTCATAGCGTTTGTGTTTGCTGCATTCCGCTTGGCCTGCTGCAATCCATACAACATCCCCAGATCCACCTGGGACAAGCAGTCTTGACAAGGCATGTCTCCTGCACCCCCTCCCAAGCAACATCTCCATCAGTCGATCTTGTGTGCTGCAGAGGAGGCTGTGACAAATGCAGGCGGGGGGCCTGACCCTGTTAACAAGCTCAGGCCTGGCCTTGATAATGATATCCTCCAGCTGCTCTCAACTTTCCCACCGCAAGTGGAAGATGCTTCCATGTCTGCACGACCCTCCTTGTCCCTGACAAGAGTACCACCAGCAATAATAAAGTTTCCCAGGCTGCCGCAGACTGTCAGCAGTTTTGTGCAGGCAGGGGGCTGTAATCTCTGCCCTTGGGGAAGCCCCTGTCAGGCCAATGGCAGCTAATGAGCTTGTGCAGGTGTTACTGAGGGTGTGTCACGTGGCTGACTGATTATTGGTGTTGTCCCTCATGGGAACTGCACTGATGCTTCGAGCCAGGGATGCTGTCGGGGAAACGCTGGGAAATGCTTATGGAGTTGGTAGCTTTTCCCAGAAGTAGGTAGCAGAAGGTAAGTGTGGGGTTTTGTGTGGCTGCTCCTGCAGAAGCATTTCAAGAAAGGGAGAGGCTGGGTTGAAGCTACCTCTTGCTTTTGTCAGCTGTATGGCAAACCAGTCTTCTGGAAGGAAGGAGGGACTGGATAGAACCAGGAATTCACCACAAATGGTTTCTGAAGTATATCATGCCTAAAATGTGCAGTGGTAAATGCTGTCGTGATCATTGAAGGTTGGTAGTTTATGTAGAGGTTGCAGCTGGATTGTGCTTGCCCTGAATTGGCCGAGTCTTGCCCACAGGGCTGATCGCACCAAATCCTTGTTGGGTGTAATTCATCAAGTTGCCATTGGTATTCACTGGTTACAATTTTGGTTTATATAGCTGACTTTTCCTCTGTGCTTTCAGAAATAACACAGATCATCCAGGTAGACTTGGACCTGAAGTACAAGACCAACATCCGAGACCTGTTTGATGAGTTTGACAATTTCCCAGAGGGAGCAGTCATTGGGATCGCCAGGGAAATGCAGCCAGTGTACAGGTACAGCCACCTCCCCTTGGGGAGCAGGGGGTGGGCACTGGGCAGCTGGCATGTCTTCTCTTCAACTCATGTTGGTCTTTGGAAGAAAATCTAGGGGGAAGCAGTCTCCCTGCTTTAATCCCTGCAGGGGGACTTAATCTGAAACTTGTACGTCAGTGTGAACAAAGTGTCACTGTGGTTTCCCTGTTCTCAGACACCACCACAAGGCTTCCAGAGCCAAGTTCCTGGTCATCGGTGCCAAAACCTGGATTACAGCACATCTGCTAGAGGTGTGTTTGCCCAGCCATGCCTGCTGACATGCTTTGATTGCATTCTGGAACATCAGTTTGTGTGTCGGGGCTCAGAGGTTTTGGCTGTGAATATTGCAGAGAGTTGGGGTTGAGTCTGGGCAACAGTGAGGTTCTGGGTCCCTGGAGTGTCAGTGCACCTTCTGCTGAAGAAATATTCCCCCGGGGAAGACTAAGTGGGCAATTCTGTTGGTGACGTGGGCTTGCAAGCATGAGGATAGCTCCATGGTCACTTGCTCTTCAGACCCTTGGTCCACCAGCCAGTGCCGACTGTGGTGGCAGCTAGTGGTTGAGAGCTGTGCAGCGAGGGGTGGCCCAACTCTTCCCACTCACAGGCTACTGGTGGGCTTCAGAGACACATATATTTCCAGGCTGGTGCTTAAAGAAATTGGTTTAGTTTAGCTTGCATTGATCCAAGGATGAACGTCGGGTTTTGTTTTAATCCAGGGTGAATCAGATCATCAACTCAGGATGCCTTAATGGCTTCTCAGCTGAACAGAGTTTGAGTGTCTGAGGTGGCTAGATTTGCTAATCCTAATGGAAATGTTCTTGGAGAAAGATAAAAAAGCTTAAGAGCTCCATAGGTCTTTTCCTTCCCTACTGGAAGCCTTAGTAGTGAGATCAGCAACTGAACCTCTTAAGACATGTCCAGCAGCACTCTTGGGCAAAGGCTGAGCTGCAAAGATCTGGAGCAGCCATTCCTGTTGCATGTGCATCCAGATGGGATGAGGGTGGAGACAGAAGGAAGTTCACCAGCAGGGTATCGATGGTCATTAATCACTACTGATCGTTTCCTAGAAGCCCAAGCCAGCTGAGAGCATGTTCATGAGAGCATTTCTGGTTGCTCAAACTGCAGAAGTCACCACTGTTCCCAGGCTGGAAAAAGACATCTCTGTGCCTGTGGCAGAAGTGTCACCTCCTCTCTTGACTTGTGCTCTTGGTAGGGAGAGCTGGGACCAGAGGAACACGGATGCCGAGGTCTCGTCTCCATAGGGTGGCACCACGCTCAGAGGATAGAGGGCTCCTGTATCTGTTTTGGGTGTCCTGGCAGGTGCCCAGAATGGTAAATCCAGCCCCAGTTAATCATATCCAATCATTAGAACTTAAAACAGGATGGACAGAGCAGTGACAGCTGAGTGCAGCTGGGGGGCTGTTTTCGAGCTCTGCCTTCTCAGCCAAGCCCAGCATCCCCAGGTCTGTTGTGCCTGTGCATAGGCCACCAGTGGCGGG
>JANZLP010000072.1:31640722-31654076 GCA_026930925.1 Chelictinia riocourii
ATATGGGATGACAGCAATACCAACCAGCCACATCACAGCACCTGCAAAGCCAGAGCATGGATATGACTCTCTAGCCAAATGACTCTTCGGATTTACAGATGTTTCAGGAGATGCAGAATTGGGATGTTGTCAGGAAAGCGCCAATAGCACTGTCTCTTCGTGCAGTTGTAAGCGTGTAAGAATGTGTAAATAAGAACAAGATACTTGGTGCCGAGTTCATCAGCCTCCCACTTGATGACTTGCTTTATCCTTTCCTTTTCAATATTAGTTTTGATTTCCTTCAGTTATTGAATTGGGATTTTCTCCTCTCCTCTGCCTTAATGCCTGCCTCTCAAGTGGGATCTGCTTTTGCATTTACCGGCTATGCAGGACTTACCTCATTTTCCCATATAACATCAGTGGGAGTTTTCTTGACTACCCAAAATAAAAGCAGATGATCCTTAAACTCCGTGAAAAAGGAAGGCAGCCTGTATACCTAAACAGAGTGTATCAAGAAGTGTTTATCTCTGTCTTTAACTGTTAGTATTTTTCCGGGCTGGCGTTTAGTAAAGAGGAGGACAAGGAATTACCGAGCCACCGGAGTAGAGCTTCTGCTTTGTGTTTTGTGCCTATAAGCTCCATCCTAACTGCTCTGAGATCTATCACCAGCCTGCCATAGCAAGATGTGCACAATAAAGTAAAAATAGAGCACTCGGATTTATTTTCCGTGCTCTGTTTGGCCTCTGCCCCCAGAACTGCCCAACTCTTGTTTCCCAAACCCCGCTGACTGCCTGGTTATCTCTTTATTCTGCCTCCTTTGGGACTTCCAGCACAAAGTACAAGGCCCATAGGTCTTCTGGGGAAGAGCGTGTTCCAGCAAGGGAATAGAGAAAAATTGCAGTCTCAGCCACACCTTTAAACATCTGGGGCACCCACCACCCTCCCAGGTGCTCACACCACTCAGTGCCAACATTGCTAGTGGATAGTTGGCTGAACTTCAGTTAGGGGGAAGAATAATCAAGATCTGGTCTGTAAATATGGGTTGCAATTGTCCAGACGTAAGTAAAGCATTTGATTTGGAGTCACTAAAAAATTTTTAGGAACTCTAAGGGCTAGAATACATTTAATTGCAGTGGGGGAGAGCAGGACCTGAAGGCTTGTCAGCTGATTATGGTCTTACACTGGGGTGTGAGTGCCTAAACAAGGTCAACTGCCCGGAGAGAGGAGGCTGCTGTAGACACATGACATGCCTTGAAAGTTGGAATTTCACCAAAGCTGGGCAGAGGTGACTATTTCAGATGCTGTCTGGTAATCACCACTCCTTCTGAAGTTTTCCCAAAAGCACAGGCAGCCACCTTGGAGTTGCCACACTCTGTGACGTTTTGGAGAATGATGAGGATTGGTAAGGGGGAAAAGTGGGATTGGTGGGAATGATACAGGAATACTATGTGTATTCAAAGCACCTTAAAAATCTAAAGCTCAGCTGAATGGCAGTGCTAAGAGCTGTGTAATTAATCAGTGTAAATTGCAGAGTAGAGGGAGGTTGTTTGACTCATTTCACCATACCTCCTGGTTGGAACCCCAGGCTAAACTGGTGCATTCATCGGTTACCTTCTGTCACAATTTTGCTGGTTTGTCCCTTCCCTTTCACTGTCTCCTCACCTTTGCACATATGATCTAATCGTTTTCTAGCTGTTGCAGGGGTTTTTTGTGATGCTATCCCATATGTTTTTATTTGTATAATGTAGCTGTACAGCCTTCATAAAAGAATAGGACTTTTAGCAGAGTATTAGTGAATGTGGAATTAAATTTGATGTGCAAAACCGTCTGCAAGAATAAGCAGTTGCTTTGTACTGTCCTTCGTGAAGCGACTGAAAGCTAGATTTAACTGGTACAAGGCTGTTCTCAGGCTGTTTTCATTTATTATTGTACATTCAATAATCACTTGGCACCACAGAGGATTTAGCTAAAAAAAAATCCTAGTTGTTCTGATTCATCTGTCACTGTATGTTTTCATCAAAGAGGGTTTGCTGGCTGTTATGTGAACAAACCCATGTTTGAACGATCAAAAAGTATTATCTGGTAGCAAGAAGGGTTGTGAAACTGTTAAACTCTCAATTTCTAATTGTTCAGTTTTAATTTAATTTCTCCTCTGTGAAGTTACTGCTTAAATTTTACATTCAATGGCAGTAATAATTTTCTGTGACTTTAGAAAAATTGACATAGCCAAGATTTTAACAATAACTTTTTTAACAGACTGTTACCTAAGATTTTTTACAATAGAACGTAGCTTATAAAACTGGGGAAAGCTGGGAAAATTCTCACCACACCAGTATTATTCGTCAACAGTACAATAAACACCGGAGCTTGAAGCTTACATTGTTTAGGAACTGTCTTGAGGCAAAAGCTAAAACAAGGTTATAGGGGGTTTTTTTCCCCTTCATTTCAGAAGTGAAGGCAATACAGTTTTCACTGACTGCATTATACTTCTGAGATATAGTGCTACATAACTGCTGTGAAAGTGGTAAACCAGTTAGGTCCCGCAGGTGAATGGCAAGCACCAGAATAGCCACCCCCAATGGTTTTCCAAAAGAATAACCTGCTGTGCTTTTATGTTGATTTCTTTTGAATACAGAATGAAATTGAGATATTGAAAGCTGAAAATGATCGTTTAAAGGCAGAGACTGGAAATACTGGAAAGCCTGCCCGGCCGTCATCAGAGTCTTCAAGCAGCACATCATCTTCTTCATCACGGCAGTCACTAGGACTTTCTCTGAACAATTTAAACATCACAGAATCTGTTACATCAGGTAAACATATTTTGGCCACATGCATGCCTCAGCAATTAGTAAGAATTTATTATTTTCACTCTCTTAATGGGCCATATATGAGAGGCATGCCTGAAAATTAAAACACCTCATATCACTCAGGTAAACATCAAGTATACATTCACTAATGGAGATGAGGAAGAATGCTGGCAGTCATTTCTGAAAATGTAGCTTTTAGAAGGCTCTGTATAACAGTAACAGACTGTTCATTATGTTTGTTTAGTTCCTAGCTATGATACTCTCTACCTACCTAGTCTACAGTACTCTTTGGTCATCTAGTTTGCAATTTATTTGAAGAGGACTGTATCTGTTGTAGTATACTTGACAACTGTATAGATATATTCTCTTGTCCCTGTGGAATAAATAAGAGCATAGTACATGAAACTTCCTTTTTTTGTTTTGTTTTGTTTACAGATCTTTTATTATTCAGTTAGCTCCCTTAACTTCATTTCGTATTTGCAGCTGGAGCAGAAGGTGGTCTCAGTTAGCTTTATCCCCTATACTTTTTTAATGTGATATAGCTAGTTAGTCTATGTTGGACCACATCACCATTTATCACAGGAGTCAAACCCCGCCTGGCTTATTAAGCACACTCATTGTTTCAGTGAATGAGAGAAAGCAAGCAGAACTTTGGACCACATCCTGAACATTAACATTTGATTATTTTCCATGCCACAGAGTTTATGAAAATAAGCCTTCTACACTTGTTTTGATAATGTAGCCAAGAAACAGAAGTGCTGTCTCTAACATTAGAACCAGGAGCAGAGCAGAAGCAAAGCAGCGCTCATTAGCGTAGACTCCACAGAAAGTATAATGCAGTCTCTGGAAGCAATAGAAATGTGGCTAATAATTGCAGAAAGAGTCTAGGCAAGAGTACAGCTGGGAACGTGCCAAACTGCCTGACTGTAATTTGGATTTGCAGTTAGTTGTATTATCTTGCCAGTCATTGATTACATGGATATTTGAATATTTCTTTGGGTTAATACCAGATTTTATAGCAAAATTGGTCTATTTTTTATTTATATTCCAGCCTACTTTTTCGCCAGTTTTAACTTCTAGTATGGGTGAGCCTGTGCTGGGCCTCAGTATACAATGAAGTGTTGCAAAAACAGGGAGAAAAAGTTTAACTATGGTTCCTGCTGACACATCTACAAACATAAAAAAAAAAAGAAATAAAAACCAGAACAGATTTTTTTTTCAAAATGGTAATGGTAGAATTTCTTTCATGATCAGCAGCTATACTAACTCTGTCTAGATACAGGAATAAACACGTAGGAGGAAGAGGAGGAGGAGTTTGAAGAAAAGGAGGAAGAACTGGATGAGAATAAGACAGGAAAAGAGGACCAGGGGGAAGAACATAGGAAGGTGAAAAAACGAAGATGAACAAAATCAGGAGGAATTGTTTAGCAAAAGAATAGAAGAAAGAAAAGCTGGAAGACAAAGAGGAGGAGGAGGAGGAGAAAGGGGTAGAGGAGTAGGAGAAGGAACAGGAAGAAGAACAAGAAAACTGGGAGAAGTGGTTGGACCCGATGATCTTAAGGGTCTTTTCCAGCCTAAATGATTCTACTATACTATGATTCCATAAGCTTTATATAATTTTCTGCATTATTGGTTCTAAATGTTTTTCTAGCATGCAAAGTAATTACTTTCAGTTATAAGAAATTAAAGAAATAAGTGTGCCTAATGAGGAGTGGAGGATTTCATTTGATTATGAATCCAGCCTTTTTGATCATTGTGAGTATCATCTTGTTGCCGTGCCAGAGAACTTGGAAGGGTGACAGCTTCCTACCAAGTCTTGTGGGATTTCTGTGGCAGCTGGAGTGCTATTAAATAAAAGTCCCTGAGATATGGAGAGGTTAATTATGCTGGGAACTAAGCTGAGAGAGATAGCAAGGGCTTTGACTCATCATATTAAAAAACGCCGTGGCAGTCTCTGGGAGACCAGTGTCTCCAAATGCTCATGGTCATCCGGAAATGACCAAAGCCATCCATTGCCACTTCCTGACATATAACCATCTCCTCCTGAGAGGTGTGAGTGGCAAGCTGGGGAGAGGCTTGGTGGTCACAGACACCCGTATTTCAGCTGGTCACTGGAGTAAAGAGCAGCAAAGAAGGACCAGTACAAGACTCTGTCTGTACTGTCCAGTGAAAAGAGTGCCAGAGCTCAGACAAGAAGTGAGTTGGAGCCACCATAGCGCACCTAACTAAGGAGGAGGTCTGGCAGGAGATAATTAAAGCAATTAACACCACCATGAAATTAGACCCCCTTGGGCATCTTTTGAGCCCTTTGTGTCAGTGAGAGAGAGAGAGAGAGCTCTTAGAAAGTGGCATTTTTTTCTATCCATACATTCCTCATTCCTAAAGACTTACAGAAGAATGCATTTTAAAGGCTACTTGAGGGTCATTTAGATATTGAAAAATTTCACCAAGGGACCAGCTGTATTGTAAATTGCCCTCAGACAAACTATGACATTATGGAAGCTCTTAAGGTTTGTCAAATATGCCAAAACACAAGACAAGTGAAGTGAAACTTTCAGTGTTGATGGCACAGAAAAACTGTCTGCCTGAAACAAAACAAGCATGGATTTGTTTAAGCTCACAACAAAAATGCTTGCTCAAAAAACAAAACAAAGAACCCAATAGCAGAATCTGCTTTCCAGATCTGGGTGTAAGTTATCAAACATTTTACATGAGGACTTATTTTTTAATACATTCATTGGAATCTGGGGCTCCAGCACCCCACTGGCACCTTTCTCAGTGCTTGGCCACAACTGTGATGGCTCACAGCCTTTCTTACTGTGAGGACAACGTCCAGTGTGTCACCTGCTGCAGAGCCAAGCTATGTCCCCCCTCGAAGCAAGCCACGCCTGCCACTCTGCAAGTATCCCCACACAGCCTCTCAAGTGGAGAAAATGTTTGCTGTTGGTGTTAGGCGTAGACCTAAACTCCTTGCCTGAAAGCCCTTGAAGCGGGGCAGCTTGCATGAGGAGGAACTGAACTTGGAAGCTCAGGGTCAGCAGTTTCTCCTTGCCAGAACTGAGCAAGAAAAGCAAACAGCTCCTCCGGCCCTTCTCTGATTCAGGTTTTGTTACACTTCCCAAACATGTCAGTCAAATATTCAAAAAAGATCAGCCAAATCTTTCCAAGGCTTGCAGGCTCACTTTCAAATGAGCGTTGGCCGTATTGACACTCTGCAGAGGTTTGATTGCACTGGAAGAAGGAAGAAACATGGCATGTGAAGTTTAACCAGCCCTCTGCTATGGCAGCACATCATCTCTTTGGTGCTGGACCAGCTCCCCCTTACAGGCAGGTCGGGCTCCCCTTCTCTGTCTGCTCTGCCCCTCCTCAGTGATTCACTGGAGCATGTATGCATACGTGTATATAAGTGCTAATAACCGTGTTTGTGTACCGGATGTATTTGCTGGGCAACATTTGACTGTCATGGGGTGCCAAGGTGGGAAGTGTGAATTACCTTGCTTAAACCTCCTCTGTGTTCATGGAGGAGCTCAGCAGCACCCAGGGTCACCAACACACTATCAATGACCGGCTCTGCCTGGCCAAGCTGGGCAGAGCTGTTCCATAAGAAAGGCAATGGCTGTGTCCTTGTGTCTGCAGAGAGCAGCCTGCAGTGTCAGCGGAAGGCTCAGATATTAGGGGCAAGGAGAAAGCAGCTGATGGGTAGTTTGTAATTTTGTAACTCAGGAGTTTGGGGGTGCTAGGGGTTGTCAGGAGCTCTAAAGATGAACTAACCCCTTTTCAAATTCCTCATCAGGGGACACCTAAGTGCTTTCTTAGCAGTAACTAAATACCCATCCCCTACACTGAACTTGGAAATGGTGCATTGTGCATGCCAGGCCTGAGCCACAGCAGAGGTATATGGTGGAACTGCTGGCTGCCTGTGTGTGAGCCCATTTTTTACCCTACATCTTTCACAAAATGACCCTGCAGCCTGCCCCAGTCCCACCGCTCTGTGGTGTCCCTTGGCTGGCTTTTGCACAGCGCCGGTGCAACGTGTAAGGAGTCCTATGGCTGGCTACCAAGTGTGGTTCCCCACCATCACCTGGTGCCAGGGTGCATGTCGGGGTGCTCCCAGCCTCCTCTGTGTGGGGTGCCACCACGCAGCCTGGCCCTGCCGCTGAAGGCATAGCCTCAGCCGTGCAGAGCACATTCCCACAGCTCCCACCCTTCCAGCCAACTGGGAGGTGGCAGTCTTGGCAGGCAGGGCAACAAAAGTGCCGACATGGAATTGCTGGTGGGCCGGGGGGTCCGGCAGCTTCCCCTCAACTCTGACCTTAGCTGCTGAGTGCTTGCGGGGCCCATTGGGATAACGTTTCTCCTCGCTGCTGATCCCTGCTTAGCGGGCACATTGCTGGGATGGCAGAGCCATCCCGAGCTCTTGACGCCTGGCTCTGCCCATGGCTCAAATTCAAGGCACCTGCTGCTGTAAGGCAGCCTGGGAAAGCCGGCCAAAGGGCTGTTGGTCCCAAACCCCCTGCAAGCGGTTCCTCTGCCACCATGGGCAGCATGGGGAGTGCAAGGGGTGGCAAGCAGGACAGCAGGTCCCACAGCCCCTTGGTTACCCCAGTATTGCAAAACGTTAGGTGCCTGGTGAGATGCCCGTGGGTGCCTGGCTGGAAGCGGGTGTCCTGCACCCAGGGGCAGAGGTCCCACCTTGTCCTGAAGCCCCCACACTGGGCTGCTGTCCACAAGAGGCAGGACTTGTCCCCCCTCAGGGAGGAAGGGACTGTCATCCCCCAGCCCCACAGGTTTCCCCGGTGTCAGCACTGTGTCACCGTGAGCTGCCTGTCACCTCTGGCCCTGGGAGAGGTCTGGGGGTCACCATTACTCTCCTACCGTGACAAGGGAGGAGCAGGATGCTGTGACAAGTATCCAACCCTGCCAAGTCCTGGGAGCTCTTGCCTCTTTGAAGAGGAGGGACTTGGGCTGAACTGGTCAAAAGTAAATGTTTTAGCCAGAAGTTTTGATTCTTAAAAATATTACCTACTCTAGTTTCTAATTTATTTTTCAAAAAGAAAAAAAACCCAAATTGTCATCTTTAAAAAATCTGGTTTTATTCAAATACTAGTGTGATAAAAAATAAGAGCTGTTTTTTTGCTTGGAAAGCTTTACCCTAAAACCAAATGCTTTCTGTAACAACTACTTTTTTAATACCAAAAAAAATTTCAACCAAAAATAGCTTTGTTTCTAAATCTTTAATTTGGTCAATCTTTGGTCGTATCCTTAATCTAAAAATGTTATTTGCAAATAGATCCTTCCAGAATGGGAGGAAATGGAAAATGTGAGAGTGACAGCAAGCACAGGAGCTGGGCACGGAAGGAAAGCCAGGACAGCAGAGCTAAAGCTGGCCTACCTTCAACCAGATACCTCCAGGGGAAGGGAGGGGAGGAGGAAGACTTTAATGAATTAGTCCTGGGCACTCTGGAGCATTTCCAGTTTGCAAATTACCACTGCTTTATTAGGCTCTAATTCAATCTGCTCCGGGGCATCGCTTGCAAAAGCCTTTTTGAAGAAGAGTGGTGGGAAGCTTCCCGGTGTGGGGCTGGTGCATGGTCTGTGGTGGCACATCCCTGCTGGTCGGTGCCTGCCGTGGCTGGGTCCCATTCCCCATTCGGCAGGGGAGGAAAATGTGACCCTAGGGTTGCTAGAGATCCCCGATTACATTAAGTGACTTTGTGGCATGATAAAACCCATGAGAAGAGCCTCAGAGTGGTTTAGATCCAGTCACAAGGGGATTAACTCTTTGTGGAGAGAAAGAGTGTGTAAGCATGAGCGTGCAAACGTGGCCCTCCTGCACACCCACACGCCTGCCAGCCTCCAGGGACAGCTGAATCCACTCGTCTTGCCCAGGACATGCAGGTCCATCCACGTGAGCTCAGCACTACGGGCAGGGGCACGCTGTGTCTCCGCCGCTGGGGGCAGTGCTCCCATACCAGTATGCTGTGGGCACCACCGGTCATCTGCAAATCCACAAGCCCCTGCAGTACTGTGCACTGTGTCCCAGCTAGACATGCATATGTGTATATATATGTATGTATGTATGTGTCTGTGTGTCTGTAGGACTAGGTTTTCTGGAAACCTGGATCTTTTTGGCAGCCTGGGCAGCAACAGCTGGGTGCGGGGCTGGGGAGCCTGCCCCGTCCCAGCACAGGCAGGGCAGGGTGCCTGAGCCTGCTCTGTGCTGGAGGAGAGAAGAGGCTGAAAGGACTGTGAAGCCTGTAGCCTTATCAGATCTGCCTGTATTCACAGCAGAGCCTGAGCCCAGCAGCAGCTCAGCAGCCCAGCCGGCCCCCATCCTGCTCCCCACAGGGTACTGTAAAAGCCTCCCAGGGCCATTTATGGCCCCTGGGGAATCCTCCCAGGACCCACTGAGTAGAAGGGGGTTTTCCAACGCTGTTGGTCTAGGATCTCATCAATCCCCAGCATGGAGGTCTGGCTTGCACAGACACAAGTGCATGCACAACCTGCAGCCCCGTGGTACAGAGCTTGTGCCAGTGGGGAGCATGTTGTGGGGCTCGCAGCACCCCAGCCTCCCAAAAGCCCCCTCCTCCCTGTAGAAGCTGAAAAAGTAGTCTCTAACTGAAGTGTGGCAAGTTTGGTTTTTGGCTGAGAGCCCGCAGGATGGTCAGAGTTTAACACACAACCGGTTCTCACTGTCACCCAGCAGCATTTCACCCATGAAGGGTATATTATCCATGATCAGACATTGCCACCCCCAGAGATGCCCCATCCCTATAAGTGTGACTCCTTGGTTTAAAATTGGATGATTTCTATGGAAGGAAAGAAAAAAGGGGGTGAGACCCTACAAGGGGACTAATAAAAAGCACAAGACTGGAAGCCCCTGCCCCTAAACCCTAAAAAAATGTCGGCCTTGGCTCTTTCTTCCCTCACATGGCACAGCATCTGTGCGCCTTCGGAGTTCACTTCAGAGAACGAAACGCTCTGGCAAACAGGGTGAAAGGAGAGGGTGGAGAAGTGGGAATGAAGAGGATGAATGGGACGTATCCAGCCCTGCTCTTATCTGATGGCTGCTGAGTGAGGCATGATGAATTCCCCAGCAACAGGTCTGTTTTGTCAGGAGGCCTCTTATCAGATGGCACTAGCACAGTGGTCTGGCCACTGCCATTAATCACCCATCAGCAGCTCTCCTCCAAGAGAAAAGTTACTGCCCTCTCTTTTTCTCTGTTGGCCCCAGGCCCTGCTCCCAAAAGCTGCAGGGAGAAAACTCCAGCCAGCCAAAGCCCCTGCTCCCAGAGGAGCACAGGAGATGGCCCCGTGCTGGGGTTGCTGGAGACGCCAGCACCCTTTGGATAAGGGAGTGGGTGGGAGTCGTGGGAGAGCAAACCATCCCAGCCCGATCAGCCATCTCCGCCTGCCCGTGTTGAGTGGCCAGGGACAGACCCCTGGGGACCTGCTGGTCCCCATCCCCGAGCTGGAAGGAGCAGTGTGGGCCAGGAGAATGGAGTGATGGGGCACCCCGAACTTGCTGCTGATGGCTCCCCTGGCCTCACATCTGCCAGCACAGCAGAAGCTGCAGAGCCTCCAGCATGGTGTTGCTGACACCAGGGGCTTTGGGGAGCAGGTTTGGCCGTGGGTTTGGCTCTCCCACCAAACTACAAGCCCTGGCAACCCCTCACCCCTAATCCCCAGCCTCCTGCTCTGTCCTCCCTGCACAGCAGCTGCCGGCTGCTGGGGGCTTTACACACCCTGCTTGCCTGCAGCTGGTGGTGGGTGATGGGGTCTGCAAGGCGAGCACTAAGTCCCTTTTATTTCATAAGCAGTCTTTCCTGGGTTAGCTGGGACTCAGGCGTGCAGCCCCCTCCCCAGGGTGATGGGGTGATGGGAGTAGCAACAGCTTTGCAGCTGTGAGAAGTCACTTTAATGCAAAGCAATTTATCGGAGCAAAGGGAGAAGAAGATAGATGCATGTGTGCATATATGTCATCTTGTAATGCACTTGGGCATATCAGAGCCCCAACATCAGGGTGGCCCCAAAAGGTAGGGAGACATTTCATAATCAAGGATGCCCCTCTGCCTGTGTCACAGCTCCTCACAGCACCTGGCCCATCCACAACCCCGGACCCCATGGGGACACCAGCGGGCTGTAACCCTGCAGGGCTGCAAACTGCTCTGGCTGTGAGACAGTCCCCATGTGTCATCATTACAGCATACTGGAGGGAAATGCTAGATAACAGGTCAAACATGGGCACACATCAAATGTAGGCAGGGGGGGCCCAGCATCTCTGAAGCATCCAAGAGTGAGGGTGGCATTTGAGAGGGTGCAGAGATGGGGAAGGCCAGGGGAGAGGGAGGAGGGGGATGCTCGGGTAGGAGGTGAGGGAAACACTGTGTCTCTTCTAGCCACAGGCACCTGAGCAGGACCAAGAGTCGCTGGAGCCCGGCTTCTCCGAGCCTGAGGAGTCACTGATCCCCGGGGACACCTTCACGCAGAATGCAGCTGCCTCTGTAAAACCTTCTGTAGGCCTGGAGCATGCAGGGGCGAGGTTGCACATGGGAGGCAGATGGCTGTGGCTGTGGGGTCATGCTGCCTGGAAGCAGAGCAGGAGCGCTCCTGCTCCGGTGCTCTGCAGGGTGCAATTGAAGTGAGATGTCTGCCCCTGGCCCTGGCTGCAGCAGGACACACGGGCTGGAAAATTTCAGTCAGGAGGAGAAAGGAGGGGAGGTTGGTGCCAGGAGCTGTAGGTGGTGGGTCGGTGTCCTCTTACCTCCCCCTGCAGCCACGGAGGAGCCGTCTGCGTGCTGTGGGTCTGGTGCCATCAGCATATGGGTGACATTTGTCCCTTGGTCACGCTTTCCCCATGCAAAGTGCGAAGTCCTCGCTGTCTCCATGTCAGCTGAGGCATGGGACGGGGATGCCAGCTCGGTGGCTGACACTGAAGCCGGGGCGGCTGTGGGGCCACATGCAAGGGTCAGGCACGCAGGGGGGTGCAAGCAGGGGGGTGCTGCGGGCAGCTCCTGCTTCAGGGACCTCTGCACGTGACCCCTCCCTGGGACATTTTAAACTTTGTCGTCTCTTTTGGCAGATGGGCCAAGGAAGGTGCTTTTGCCCCCCAGCAGTTGTTTTTCTTTTCCTTTTTCCATGCAACCTCACGTGGGACCGCTGCGGCAGTGGGCCACTCTGGGAAGGGATTTATTGTCACCTTTAATGGGGGGTTGTTGCCAGAAAATCCATCCTGGGAAAGCAACAGTCCTTCACCCAGTGTCTGGCTGGAGGTGAGGTCCATCTCTGCGTGGTGGCAATCTGCTTGCTCAGCACCTGGGGCGTCCTGGGTTGTGCTGGCAGGGGCCAGCATGGCCCCCCCGCTATGCCATGCAAACATGATGTCACAGGGAGGCAAAAAGCTGTGAATGAGAGTTCATGGCAGTGAGTAATGGAAAGCAGTTGTCCCTTGTAATGTTGCCTGGCCATAAAATGTCAGATAGATGTAAAAGTTATAAATACATCAGAAAGCAGATAATTATAGTGCAGCATTAACTCCTTGCTTTGGGAGTGCTGCTTACCTCCCTGGGCAGCTCCCAGCACCAGGGAGACGGACCAAGAGCAACCTGGGGATGGGACCCAAATGTGTGCAAACTGCTCTCGCTGGTAAGTGCTGATCTGCTGCTGACGGGAGTTTGGTTGGGTGCTGGCACTCGCAGTGGGTTTCAGACCTGTCCAGTGCATTGCTGAATCTCATGGGTTGGATATCTGAGCTTGTTGCTATGTTGAAGGATGGTCTGTGCCTTGTCGTGTGATTAGCTAGGTGAGAGCCAAGGGCAGACATGTGCCCTGCTGCACTGACCATGGGAGGCAGCATCTGAGGACACAGCCCATAAGGTTTTGGGAGAGTATGTTCTAATGGAAGGGATTTTCTCAACATGTGGGAGGAACAGCCTTCTCTCAGCTGTACAGCGGAGCACCATGGATGGGTGTGTTCATGCACCTCCCAGTGAACATGTCTTGAAGAAGGAATGGGTAAAGTCCTGAAGATCCTCATTCCAGCCACCACTATGAAAACAGCACTGGCACAGCCCTCTGGGTGAGGACTTAAGGAGGCGCAGCATCCCCTCAGTACAAAACTGATGCAGTGTTCCCAAAGCAAGGGGCTGTGCGGGTGCTCAGGAGCAGCAGCTGGAGCAGGGTTCCTGCAGAGGACCAGCACTAGCAGAGGGGCTGGGGACATGCGTTTTCTAATCCCAGTTTTATCCAATCTTGATATCTTCTTAGCAATCGATAATCATGCCCATCATTGGGATCCCAGTGTGGATCAGTCAGCGGAATGTAATCATCTACATTCCCTTGTAAGGTTCCCCCAGTAATTTGGGCCTGCACGTAAGTTTGTGTGGTTTCTAATACCAATTGTTTTTCGGTCTCAGTCATTTCTCCCAGAATCAAATCTACATCTGTCCAATCAGGATCCTGTTTTTTTACTATTAATTCAAATAGTTTTGCCACTCGGGAGGAGTCATCTTGATATTATTCCATACCATATGACATCAGCTCAGGTATAAAAGCTAAGTAAAGGGAGA
>JANZLP010000072.1:31739166-31749925 GCA_026930925.1 Chelictinia riocourii
ATTTCTCTTCCATGCGGATTAATTTTCAAAGGAAACTCTGAATATTTCAAGCAGCCTTGGGCTTTTCTTTAGTAGGCAATTGCTACTTTTTTTTCTTTTTTTTACTTTTAAAATAATTGTTTTGGTCACAAACTCAGCTGATGGCAACAGTCTTGTTTGACAATCGAGATCAGAATCTGGATTGTTTTTTCAGAATGTTAAAAAAAACCCCACCCCAAAACATAACATTTCATAGAAAGAAAATGAATCCAAAACACATATAAAACTACACTGAGCACAATCCAGCTGTCACTGCAAATGAAGTTGTTATTTGCCAAAGAGATGGTTGGCTCCTGACTGATTGCTGATTAAAAAAGACTGAGTAAAACTTTCAAACGTGCTCAAGCCTAGTTTTTGAAAAGTCCCTCAAAATAATCTGAAAGGTGCCTAACCATAATTACAGTCTAGTGTTGGGAGAAAGAAAACATGACTTTGGGTTCTGATTTAGGTACATTTAAGTGTTTTACTCTTCAAGTAAATCACCTTGAGTTGGAAACAATCTCACTTGCATGGCAGCATATGTAAGGACAACACACACATCTTCTCTCACAATTGATTATAAGCATAACTGCCAGGCATGAGAGAGAAAGGCAGCCAAAAGGCCAGTTCCCCTGACTGTTACCAGTCTTACAGCATGGGCCTTTTTAAGACTGAGCTTTCATTAGAAGCAGGCAGCATAATGGCATGTGATAAATTTGAGGTGTGTAACCAACTTGAAGTCACCCAAGTGTTGTGCTCACAGCTCCTTCCAGAGCACTACAGTACTTTACTGTATAAAACATAAGTTAACTTCATCAAGACAAGAACATGTGGGACCAAATAAAATGTTACAGCTAAGGAGGTCATACTGAACTTTGGTCTCCTGGAGGGCACTGAGATGCTAAAGAAACAAGTGCAGTAAACAGTTTACAGAGCTTAGATCTTCACTATCTTCTGTCCTAATGTGCATAATTCCTTAGTAATCATCCCCTTTAGTTCACTTCACACTCTTTAGTCTTGCAAAATCTTTCAGTACAGAATTAAAGGCAAGATCTTGACTGTCTTCCCTATTTACGTCAAATCTGTAAGACCCCAAACTGTCTACTCATGCCAAAGGGTTAATGAGTCCTCATCATATGTATCAGTTATATCTGTAGGACATGAAAAGCATTTCAACCACCAGTATAGTTTCACTGAAGTGGGTAGAAAGAAGTGGCTGTTCTCCAGAGCCTTGTGTTTTAATTGCTTGTAGAAGAAGGTCCCATCATGCTAAAAATACTGAGAAATTCACCTACTTGTATATAAACATTTATTCCAGGTAAATAAATGCAGCAGACAGGTAAGTAAGTTTGATTTCATCAACATAACCCTTACCAAATTATTGAGCTCTTTACCTTAGAAATTGTATGGATTTAGCTGGGCCTTATATACAACTGCAGAAGATGGATATGTCCCTTGATAAAAAGAAAGTCCATGTGTTTGACAACTCGGTCATTTTTTCAGGATGCATAGAAACCTTTCAACTTATTATGAACCAATATTTCTAATTTTGCATGAGAGCAATGGGAGACTGGGTTTGCCTACAGCAACTGACGATCCACAGAGATTTCTCTTTATGCAGTGCATGTTCTTGCATTGTCTAAACACAGTGAGAAAACAGTCTAATATGATTTCAGATCCCTGCCCATTTCAATTCTAACCTAGAGTTGTTTGTGTATCAAAAGGAAGAATACACAACATGCACTCAACCAGACAGAGCTTAATTGCCTGCAGCCAAAATACTGAAGATTGGACATGTAATATTTTTTTTTTGTAGTATAATCATTCTGTCATGTATAATGGCTGCACACAGTTTGGGCTTTTGAAAACCTAAAGCAAAGCTTTACTTTATTCCTGTAAATCTCATGGGCTTCAAATTGAAACATTCCCTTCTGTCAGCAGCATAATGCTTAGCAATGAAATTCCATGGCCCAGATAGGACTTTGAGGTCTTAACTACACTTTGAAAATAGATTGTTATTAATGATTTTGTTATTTGAGGGGCATACGAGATACAAGCACCTTAATACACCTGTAACCTCGTAAAGGGTGTGGAAAGGAAGGGACTGAACAACAGATTACCCCAAAATTCTGTTTTCTTCAAATGCATTTAAGACTGGAAAATTCTGGAGGTCTGAGAGTGGAGGAGGCTAAAGGTTTTGGAGGTGTGTGAGGAAGAAATTGGTTGGTATATTCTCCAGCCCTAAGGAATCAATTAGGCAATCCTTATCAGTGTGCTTCAGGTGGAGAAGCCATGAGAACAGTGGAGAGTTGGGGCTTTTTGCTTAGTTGTGGAGCTTGGAGGGCAGCAGGAGAGCAACAGAGAGATTACAAGAAGAGATACTGTGAAGTCCCTCCCCAACCAAAGTGAACACTCATCTCAAAATAAATGAAGGTAACAGATAAAAATATTTCATATAAAAATTTTTGTTTCTCTGCCTAACAAGATTGTTTATGGGTCATAATGCCATATATCAAATTACCTTAAGTATGTGGCTTCATTTTCCTCAGAGGGTAACTAGAAATGTGGTCAGCCTTGTTTTACAGGAAAGGAATTATGGCAAAAAGAGACCAGATGACATGCCCAGAGTCAGCCAGGCAGTCTGTGGCAGAGGTGGGAAAGGGTTAGAGTCCTATCTTTTTTTAGATGACATAACTGCAAGATCACAGTTGCTTTCCTAAATGAAAATCATATTTTCATAGTGATTAGTCTGAGCTGCAGTGCTCAAATTGTGATCAAAGGTTTGGATGCCTGGCATCTAGGGCATTCAAAACATTGTTTCAGTGCGATTCATTACAAAGGAAGAAGCCAGCCACCACACTTGGATCCAGATATTCAGTTTCTGAAGTGATCAGTGCTAAAGCACTGGTTCTGACAGCACCTGCCCAAACTCAGTCAGGTCCCCTGTGTGCTACCGTTACCTTCAAGAGATAGAAGCCTTCCAAACAAATGATAACAATCTGTATGCTTGTGATGTGGTCATGAGACCTACTAGAGGTCATAAGACCTAGGAGCTCATGGGCCTCCTATTGCTTGCTGTGCTTGCTTGCTCCTCTTGTATTTGCTCCTATTTGGAGCAAGCACAGTCCAGTAACAGCACATATGCAGCCATAATTTCAGTCCTGATGAGTTTTTAGGCTCAGCAGAGCAGGGAGGAAATTCCAGCAGCACAGCCACTACAAGATTATCCAGAAGAGGGAGTGCAGAGCATACATACATGTAAAATGGTATTTTGCTACACTATGTCCTCACTGCAGAGCATAGAGGCTCTGTAAATGTCCAGCCTGCTTTTAGACTCTGTCACATGCTCAGTGCTGCATACCACTCAGTGAAATAGCTCCTGCACAGCTCATCCAACAATACATCATTCCTCTTTGCTGTATGTCTGTTTGAGATTTTCTTGGTTGTTTTTAAATTAAAAAAACAACTTATTTTTGCTTTTTGATAAGCTTGTTTTACATATTGGCTTGCTAGTAAAAATTAATTTCTCAAGCTACAATTTAAGTAAGTTTGGTTCCAAGTCCCTTACATTTGTTCTTGCTCCCTGATTTGATAAGTAACTCATAAGAAATGTTGCAGAATGCAAATTCAGAATTAACTGCTCAGACTTATTCAAGAGTGAAGTTTATAAATACTTAAATACAGTTTCTGTGAACAGTGGAGTTTTTCCAAGTAGAACTTCCACTTATGTTTATCTGGTTTTGTAACTACAGACCAAAACGGTACCTAGACAGCATTGTAGGTGCCCTTGACAATTAAAAAGGCAGTCGACCACAAGAACAAAGCCACAGGCAACCACCCTGTACAGTAATTAACCAGTTAGACGTAGATTATGAAAAGGAAGAAGTGGGCAGGCATATTACAGAAAGTTTATAAAGAAAACAATTCTAATAATATTTTCATTGTTTTCTTAATTTCTACATTGACATGTCCTCTCCCTTCCCCTCAATATACACTGTTCAATATCCTACTGAATTACATTCTTTTTATATTGGACTAAATCTCTGACCTTGCTTTGACTGACTTCCATTTTGCTTATCTTTGTCCTTCTCTCTAGTTAAGAAAATACCCCACAAGACTTAATTTTGAAAGAAGGATTGAAAGACTATATTAACTTTGTTTAGCTCCCAGTAACAATATAAATAGTAATAACAGGATTCTTTAAATTATTATTACCTAGTTTTATGTGCCTTCCTTACCTAATTTTTCTCTTTTTTTTTTAATGTCTTTTACAGATTATCAAGAGCTAGTATTCTGCTGACTTTCATTACTCATTAAAAATGAAGTTCAAGGTCATTGTAGCTACAACTGATAAATATATGTTGTTGTTATGGTTTAAAAAATAAATAACTTCCATTGTATTGCAGTAAGATTCTGAAAAGGAAAAATTGGAAGATAATTCCTGCCTATGCTGGGCTATTAAGCAATTCTATACAAGTGGGCTAAAAAGAAAGTCACTGCTGTAATTTAAATTATCAGTACAATATACTGCTTTATCTTGCTCAACTTGCACCCTCTTTCTACAAAGAGACCAAAATAGCAAGTTCAGGTAAAAACTCCTGCTTATCTTCAGCAAGGTAAGTAACTGAGGAAATAATCAGTATTAACTTGCAATTTATTAACATTGTTTCAGCTCTGTTACCAAGCCCTGTAAAGTTTGAGGTGCAGGTCCAGACCACATTCACCTGATCTCTGACTACATGAGGAGCAGAAGGAGACTGAGGAAGGCATAGACTGATGTTCTGAGCAGCAACAAAGCAGAGACATCTCATACAATGGGGCTCACTGCAGAAGGTATTTATTTCTTTAGGAAACTGGGAGAAGAGGCAGCAATGGCTTCTCCTTTCACTGAGTGCATTGGGCAGTTTTCTGGCTGTACACATCAGGGGTATCCGTTGCAATTCCTGGACAAGTGTCAGAGGGCAGGGAAGTGCCTGCCAGCTGGGAACCTAAAGGTCTTCTGACTCCCAGAGGCTGCACAGGGCAGCAATCACATCCAGTGCAGGTTGGTGCTGAGCACACAGGTAAGCTCTAAGTGATAAGGGACGAAACACCATGCAAGAGTTATTGCACAGCCCGGGCTCTGCTGTCCAACACAAGAGCTAGCAGAATATCTATGGACATCTGGAGAGCAGGAAATAAACGCCACTTTTTGCACATGTCTTTTCCCTTCTAGCATGCCTAACTCAGTAGCATTGAAATAAGAGACCTTCCAAGGTGCTTTTTAGGAGAGAGAGATGGCAGTTGACTTTGCTTGCTGATACAGGCAAAGTAATTCTGACTTGTTTCCATAAAACTCCCAAGGTTTTTCCAGCATAAGGATGACTGGGCACACACAACAACTTGCACCATAATGCTTGGCAAAGATACTAGCTTTTGCTTAGTATCATCCAAAGGACTATATTTTAAGTTTTGTGTTTATTTCGCTTAATCTCCCATTTAGGTGAGACAAAAATATATGGTTTCTAACCTTTTGTAAACTAAACCCCAAACAAATCACACAAAGCATACTCTCCATCACTTCTTTACAGTAGTTGCCAAATTTGAAGGGATATGCTCAAAATGGACTTTGCTTCAGCCTTGTTCCCAGCAATGTTTTTTCTAAAACAAAACTTCTGTGTTTCCTGACAGCTTTAAAATTCAAATTTTTCTTCAGACACTTGCAATGATACATGCTATTGAAATGATCAACAATTCAACACTCTTATCTGGAGTTACTCTGGGCTATGAAATCTATGACACGTGTGCAGAAGTTACAAAAGCTGTGGCATCTGCTCTGAGGTTCCTGGCTAAATTCAATTCTTCTGAGCGTGTTGTAGAGTTCAGGTGTAACTACTCAGACTATATCCCGAGAATTAAGGCAGTCACTGGAGCCAGCTACTCGGAGGTGTCGATGGCAGTTTCAAGGCTGTTGGCTTTGCAACTAATCCCACAGGTAGGTTTGAGGGAATTATTTCATTTTGGACAGAAGGACAAATTTGCCATGCTTAGAATAAAGGTGTAGTGCTGATCATAGGGGTTGCAAAAGCCACTTGCTTGCTACAGGGCAGGGTTCCGCTCAACCTAAGGACATCATGAGAGGTGGGATTGAGCTCCAAATGGAGGACTTGATTCACTTGCCTAAACAAAGACAGAAAGGGCTATTTTATATGCCCAAGGCACATGCCTCTGAGTGCTATTTCAGGATGATGCTGGGCTCTTGTCAGCCTAGCAGTGCCATTAGTCAGTCCTGCACGGCTGTGCCAGTTGGTCCAGCGTGCCTTGGATGACACTCAAGGACTTTGTTCAGACAACGAAGTCACACCCGCTCATATGGGAACATTAATGAAGATCTACAGCATTACAAGAAAAAACTCAATGAATCAATGCCTTGTGCCTTATTCCCATGGCTGTGACCTGTCCCCATTAGTAAGAGGAGAGGGTTTGAAATGGGAGAGACCTCCCCTTCTCCTCTTTCTCCCTTGAGAGGTCTGCACCACTCAGCACAGATAGCTGCTTGCAGGCAACAAAGGTGATTCTGGCTGACTTGTTGCCCTCATGCATCCCTTGTGTCAGTCCTCATTCTAATGGTGCAGACACCAGCAGCTGGGACCCACACCAGCTCTGTCACACATCTCTTCTGTCAGCTGGCAGCAGCAAAGTTCACTACAAAAGCAAACACCCACCTTCTCTTGTGACAAAAATAAGCCATCAGTTGGGCACCAGTGCTCAGAAGTGCAACCAGAAGGAAATACGAGGCAGAAAGGGAGGATTAGGAGATTTTAGGCTGCTTTAAAACCACCCCAAAAGCATGCATACACACTGTCTTGCACAGGTGAGAAGCAGCTCTTACCTCCCGAAATGAAGATCTGCAGCACATGTTCAAAGTGTTCCATAAGAACTCAGGTGCATGGCCAGGGGGTTAGGAAAGGGCTTTACACCTGCCCACATTCACTCACAGCTGGGTTCATACACTGATCAAATAGCTCCAGCAGCAGGAAGGACTGGGCCAAGAAAGGGGTTAGGGGGATGAAGCTTCATGACTTTTGCAAGGTGATTAAGACAGACCCACATCAGACACAGCCGTGAGCAGTCATGTTCTGCAACTGCCACCAGCATCCCTCGTCCAGGTCCCCTGTCCTGCTGCATAGTTCTAGGGAATGAGGACTGCTTGAGAGGTTCCTGCACCAATACTCTGAGGGCAAGGACTGTCTGCAGGAACAGACCTATGCTTTTCTGCACTGGGTCACACCATAGGGACATATAGGTTTCTATCTGCAGCAATAAAGATTGGTGAAAAACTTGGAAACTTGATCACATTTTGTCCATCTTTCATGTATATGCTTAGCAAATAAACCCGCAACCCTCAATTGCTCAATTATGTTAAATTCTATACTTAGGGTCATTCAGCCACAGGGTAGGGAGGTACACGCCTGTACCTATCCATGGCACAAAAGCAGCTCCAAGGCTGTCTGCAGGGAGTTGTTTGCTGCAAAGGCCCTGGTTTTCCCTTTTCTTCTTAGTACCTAGTACCGTATTTTTCCCCTGAGAGTAGTGGCAAGGACTATATGAAATGAAATAATTTTGCATTTCTTTGCAAGGGCAAAGTTACAGGCAGGATGCACTCCTGCCACTTGACTGAGTGTTACTGACATGGTGGCTATGTCTGTTCCTCACAAGAGAGCTTTCCCCAGGTAACCTGTGGGGTGAGTAGCCCAGCCAGTATCAGGAAGCTGCAGCTAGGGGCTGCCTGATACCACACAAACATTTATCCAAGTGTCTGTGATGGGCTTGTCCTGGCCTTGCCCCCAGGCCATTTAACCTCAGGGATTTAAGACCTTAGAGAGTATTGGCCTGCCAGTACCTCCCCCTCATATGGAAAATCCCAGAGCAAGACAGTGCAAAGCAAGACCCTTCAGCAGCCAGCAGGTCCCAATCCAGGAGGACCACAAATCTCCCTGGAAGGAGAGGACATAGGGCCTTAACCTGTTTTGGCCTCCCTGCTGAAAAGCACAAAGAAAGAGCCTGTTAGCAACAGCTCATGCCAAGCTCTGCCTTTAATACCACTAGAGTGACCAGTGCTGTTAGCTGTGGTCCCCCTGCCCCTTCATAAACACCTTGAGAACAAAGTGCAATGGCAGGTCCAGGAGCCCAGCTCTGGCTCATGCTGCCTCATTATCTTCTCAGCCTTGTTTAGTCTTTGTCTCTAATGTAGATGGTAAACTCTCAGGGGCAGTGACCATGACTTAGTTCACTGAGTGCCAGACAACTGCTGGAGCTCAGTTAATGATGAGACGACTCCCATAGGCCCATTGTCTTAAGAGGGAGTTTTGGGTAAGTGAAGACTTCAGGGATTTGCCCAATAATAAGTCAGCAATGCAGGATGCACTTAAAGACACATTCAGCGTGCCTTTGCAGCAACATCCTTGGGAAGTGAGCATTTGTACTCCAGAGCAGAACTGCGAGGAAGTCTAATATTAATTAGGAAGCAAACTCAAGGGCCCTGAATAGGCCCTTATAACAAAAGATCTTTTATTGAATAACTGTAGAGTAGTGCAATGCCAAAGTTTTCATGCCAAAGTAACAATAAACAAACTGCAATTAATGCCTTTAAGACCAGTCTGTAAATTCAATCTTTGCTTAAACAAAACAAGGAGCTTCTAAAAACATCTTTTAAAAACTGTAAGAGGAAAAAATAATGAATATAAACTTAAATAAAATAGACAGGTTGATTCAACCTGTTTCAGCTGATAAACGGCGTGGTACTTGTTCTGCACCAAAGTGACACTTGACCTCTATATATCTTCTTAATGAAGTCAGCAGAGAAAGACACCCAGTGAGCCTTTGTAACACTGCAAGCGAGTTGCAAGCTGGGCTTCACTAATGGGAGCTGTCACTTGGTTTTTTCCAGGTCACAAACTAAGAAGAGCAATTAAATCAAATTGGAGGCTGTACAGATTGGAGCAAGCCTCAATAGACCAGGTACCTAAATCATTAAAGACATAGTTCTTTTCCATGATAAATTGTTGAGGAGAGTGAAACATGCTGCTGGTCATTAATCTAGGCTAATCAGCTTGAAAGCTGGGTTGTTTTATTTAGTAATTAACTGGTTATTTGAAAAAAATGATACATGGCCTATAGAGCTGCCATCCAGCAGATAATAATGCAGAGCAGTGGGGAATCTCTTGAGGGCAATTCATGCCTTTTCAATTATAGCCATTGGCAAACTCTGAAAAATGGCTCTAGGTTTGTATTGACACATAGTAAAGAAACACACTCCAATGAACATAGCAGGCATCTTGTTGCATGCTGGTAATTGCTCTGGCCTGCCCCTTACACAAAGTGCACTAAAACAAACCAAACATTTTGGAGGTGTCCTTCTTCCTATCCCTTGGATTTAGACTTAATCTTTGTTAGACTCTTCTGTTGGAATTGAGGAAAAGACCTGCTGTGTGTTGATGCTCAGGTCTGCAATAAAGGGGGTCCCAGCATACTCTTTCACAAGTAGGGGCTGCATCTCCCCACACTGATGGACAGTAACCCATCTGGACTTCTCCAGAAGTGCTCTGTGGGATCCCCAACTGGCTGAGACTGACTGCAGTCTAAGCAAAGAAGCTGAACCCTATCTCCTGGGAACCTGCTGAGCAGGGACACCAGTTGACCAATCCCTGGTGTCCCAGATGTTTATTGATGCACGAAATACACAAGACTGGCTATCTATCTTTGTGCTGCAGCAAAATCAGAGTGAGAGAGTCTCTTTGCAAGGACTTACTGTAGGAATAGTGTGGTAATGCTCTGAGAGGAACTAGCCAGTCCCATCTGCCACGTCAGTGAAAGGTCAGTGTCTCTCAGACACAGCCACAGCTATGACAGGGCTTTTTTCACACTCGGCTCTTCCCGTCATTTTGCACAGGGGCACCTAACTCCTTTGCTCTAGACATGGATGTATAAACAAACAGCTTTCCTTTAATGACTGAGACAGGTCTTTTAGCCTCACCAACAATTGCTTCCAGGTGTCCACAAAAAGCCACTCCAATACAAGGATCATGTAAGTGAACCACATGTCCCCAGAATGGATTTTTGTCCTTTGTTAAGTACAAAGGACAGGAGAGAGATTAAAATTCTGTTGGAAAAAGGCCTCTGGACACAGAAGAAAACTCCATTAAGTTATACTGAATACACAGCCAAGAGCTCTGGCTCAAAAAGGTCCTGAACCACGAGTTGCTGGCAGACCACACTGGAGTATCATGCACACTTATCCTGTTTTTCACTCTACCCTAGGCATGTGCTGCTGGCAAATGTTGGAGACAGGATACTGGGCTACCCGGACTGGTGGTCTGATGCAGCATGACTGCTCTTTTGTTAGGCCTGTTCTCTCAAGATTCAGAGGAAAAGAAATGTATGGCTGACACAGCAACAATAGGAATCTAGGCTGGAGGGAAGGGCAGTACCATTAGAAGGCAGGTAAACACTGTGCAGATGGATGGGCTTGTTGCTTAGTCACTCTATCTAACCAAATGTACTTCAAAAAATATTTCCTCTTTTGAGAGCCTTTGATGGACATTTTGGAGGTGGGAGGAGAAAAGAAAGAGCCTGTTCATCAGGGCAGGAAGCAGCATCCACCACGCAGAAGCAGCATCCTCCATGCACACAAAGCTTGCAAATACAAGCTACGCAGGGTTATTAAACCTGGTAGTGGGGGTCAGGAGAGCCCCAGAGCCAG
>JANZLP010000072.1:31851359-31863212 GCA_026930925.1 Chelictinia riocourii
AGTGATTTGCAAATGCTTTGGCTTAGCATTGTTTCTCTTCTCAGCTCTCTTTACGCCACATCTTGCTGCTCTTTCTCTTTCTCCTTCATATTAGATTGTAAGCTCTTTGCAACAGGGCCTGTTCATTTGCATTTGCTCTATAATGTGCATGTCATGCTTGAGAGATACTGACTGTTCTGGTATACATGAGTGCTAGCTACAAGCACTGTCTCTGTTAGATGTACCTGAATTGAACTGTCAAATGGTAAATAGTGTCTGTGGCAAGTACGCTAACTGTGAGTGGCAAAGAAGCCCTGGAGATTGATGAATAATAAATAACAGCTCCCCTTTCTTTGTTAGCAGTATGTCCTTGTTCACCTGTGCTCATGCTGGGCAGATGGTAAGCGCCGAGGGTGAATTCCACAACGCTGGCATGTGGGTGGAGGGAATGTCTTCACATGGGGAGACTTAATGTTAGCTTAGTCTTTATGTCAGTGCAGGGTACATCTTCAAAAAGATTGAGGCTTAGTCTTCTTTTTGCCTTTGCCATGTTTTTGCACTGAGAAAAATAAAATGAGGACTGATCAGAGCATGGGGTCATTTCATTACAGATTCTACAGTGCTAAATCCAGACATCACTGAAATTTGATTAAAAAAATAACAGAATGGGAGGTATTACTGATATTGGAAAATGTAAACTATACTTTATTTCTCTTTGTTCCATATATTCCATTACCTCTTTCATAAAATTGCTGCTGAGATTCTTAACAGGTATGTTTTGAGCTTCTTATCTGTACAGGTGTTTATGTTTATCAATAATCAATAGGGAAGACACCCTATCCAAAAAGTCTATTACTGATGAGTGATTCAGGTGGGTTTTAGTCTATTTAAGTTTGATTAAAGTGTCAGTAGTAAACTGAACAGTAATTTGTGGAGCAAAATAAGGAAGACTATTGCTCTGGATGAAATGCTGACATCCAGACAGCTGTCATTGGGGTTTGGACCTACACAAATGTTATGCATGACCATATAAAGTGTACTTAATCACCAAAGTTTTCCACCTGTCCAAATGTAGTGATTACTTGATTTTTTAACTAGTACAACCAACGTCTGATTTTCTGAGTTTGTGGGTCACTCTCATCTATTTTATTTACTTGCTCTTTCATTGGCAATGAACCATGATACTGTAATGGAATTAATGAAAAAGAAATTGAATGTTGTGATTGAAAAATGGTCTCCAGCTTTGAAAATAAACATGTCTGCTTTGCTTGAGTACTTATATTCGCTATCTGTTGGAGACCATTATCCAGTCACAACATTCAATACCAATGACATTATGGGGTAAATTCTCATCTTCATCTCCAGCAACTTACAAACATTTGTGCTTAAGTTGTTTGAAACAAAGGCATGTGAAAATCAAGGGCCAATGAAATGAAAAGAATCAGAATTTTGGCCACAACTCTAGAATAAGTTTTACTGTAATGTAGACAATTCCTTATAGCAATTTAGGCTTTGACACTCAATAGTGATCATGGTGGAACCCTGCTACAGGTCAAAATATCAACCCCTCTCCTTTTGCAGATCTACAAGTCCTTAATTTTATGACATATTTGGTTGTTAAGGAGCATATTTCTATGGACCTGAGAGGTCTACAGCTCTTGTAGGTAGTCTGTAGACTTGCAGGTAACATCACACTCCTGAAGTCTGATTAGTCCTTGAAACCAGTGGCATCTGTGTGAGAAAGGGCTACAGTCTCACCCCAAATGCAGTGTAATGTCACTGTGATTCTTCCATTTTATTGCAGCTAATACTAGCTTCTTAGAATATCTTAGTGTAGGAGGACTGGGGTACTTGATAGAGATGTGGTAACTAAAGTTTGGATGTCTTGAGGAAGAGCAGGAAAGACAGGCTGATTTCCCACATAAAAGGTAAATATACTAGCTCCTTAAGATTGTATAAAGGCATTTGCTGATTATTCAGTTAAATCAAAATTGTGGTTATGGTTCCATAGTACACAAAGTCCAATTATGCAGTTTTATGAATACCCTTACTGAGCTTCACCAAGGTTTATATGTAGGATGATGTCTGATTTATGAATCTTGATGGGGACTAACATCAAATAAACACAGTTGGTCAGCACAGACAAGAGAGACATACTGTGCTACATAAAGTAGACAGTCCTGGTCAACATGTGGTCTTTCATGAGAAAAGCAAAGGCACTGTTACTCTGAAAATATTGCTTACAGGCAAAGAGGAAAAACACATTATAAATAAGTAAAGCCAAGAATTATTGTTACTTCAGTTGAAATCTTTGAAGTCTAATCATTATTAGTCCAGACCTAATTGTGCAGAAAAAGAAAGAGTGATGCAGTTAAAATTGTTATACCCACTTCTCAGTTTCCATCCTCTTTCCTGGTGTTATACTTACCCTCTTCCTCAGGGTCCTGAGGTCAGTGGTTTCATTCTGCTGGTGGTAGTGGTGTTGATGGCAGCAAGGCTTGTGGTGAGTTCTCAGCATCTGGAGTCCTTAGCTGGGAAGAATATAATTCTGATGTTGATAATTTCTTCTTCCAAGTAAATATAATTATCCCCATTTTAGAACAAGTACCAGACAGTTTAGTTAAATATCTTGCTTAGCATTACACATTAAATTGGTGTGAGCAATAGGAATGCAATGGTACATTTGCTATATCTGGCTCTTGATTATAGATACTAGATCACTGCACTGGGGAACCCATAAAAGAGCTATTTTCCAGGAAATAGATTTCTAACTTGTTAGCATTTGTTTTTATATCTACAGCAATTTTTAGTAGATATTTTCATTATAAACCTACCTTTAGCTGAGCAAAGCTGTTGCTGTTACTGCTGTTTTGTGTGGGCATATATTAATGTACATAAGAAAGTTTAGTGCCAGCTAGTTTAATCAACTGGCACAGTACAAAAGTGAAGACTGGTTTGTAACATTCTTCAGAGGATTGAATTAGCGACGTAAAAATGCCCAATATAGCCTCAAATAACAGACCCTTTGAACACCACTTTCCTATCAATCAAAATGTCTAGATAGAAAAGAACAGATTTCAAAGCAGCAAAAAGCAAACAGTTTAATCCTTCACTAGCAATTCAAAAGCCCCTACTTAAAAGTCAATTATAAAACCTTTTTGCCATTTAAGTTACCTAAGTCTAGAGTAATGTGTAGTGCCCAAGAGCTTTCCAAGGACCTGTTCTGGCAGCGAGTTAAGTTCCTCATTTCCTGCTCCAGTTTTTAGCATTGCAAATATTGCAGCTCCTATTGCATGAAATCCTAACTACAGACCTCTTGTTAGCTTAATGACTCTGGTTATAGCTCCATTTTGAGTCAGTGTGTGAGTTGAGTATAGATTTCATTGGCCTATAATAATGCTTATTGCGCTGGGTAGAGAGAGTCCCCTAGAGCTGTTTTCTGTATTACTTATGTGTATAGGTATATAGCCTTGCCTTCTTCCAGCTGATATGAAGCTCCATTATCTCTAATAGGCTTTGTTATTGTTGCGCAGGACAGGACAGACTCCTTTTGCAAGTTATAAACGGCAGCGTGTGTTCTTAATGGATAACTGCTCTGCAAGGGCTTAGCATTAGCAGTGACTCAGGAAGTATCCTGGGATGGCCTTTCTTGTCTGTTGGCATATCTGTTCAGCTGAAGGACTTGGCACCATGCCTGCAAACTGCCTGAAGCCCCCTGCTTTCCTCAAAGCCAGAGAAAGATAAGGGAGTTGTTGACTGAAGACAGGCTTTGACAACTGCCTGTGTACCCACCACTGTATCAGTGATCTCTTCCCTTGGTTCTGTGAAATGAGAGTGAGGACTGTATACCTTGCTTCACAAAATGGGGAGAGAAGAATGCTGCTTTGTACTTGCTTGACCTAAAGATTTGTAAAGCTTACTGGAACCTGCACTGAGATGGGGATCCCACTCTACAACATAACTAGGGAGTTAGTATATGTAATCCTGTCTTCTCTCCCTCTCTGCTCCCCATATAGTTTGCTTTATCTGTGCTTAACCCCAGTGAGGATGCCTAGCAGAGATCTGTGAGCAGGCCTGGGAGTATTTTTGTTTGCTGTGTTGCATATATTGTTGTCCCTGTTTTGTTTTGCAGGTGAAAAGTATCCAAGTACAAAGAATCCGCTATGTCTGGAATATCTATGCAAAACAGTTCCAGAAAGTTGGGTGAGTTAAATACCCTGGTCACAGAATTCTCTGAGGAGGTCCAACTTCTTTGTGAATAATGTCCTAAGGAAAACACTCCCTTTATATTGTAGAGCCCTAGAAGACCACCACACTTGCTCAGCTATACATGCCAAATTTGGTTCTGGTCTCACCTGCAATGAACGGAATGTCAGGTACACATTTTAAAACACAAGTACTCAACATAAGAATTTCAAAGAGATATAAATTCATGGCTGTGGGTGCACTTTCCCTGACTTGTGTATCCATTATACAATATGCACATAATTTTAGATGAAATGGCCATGCATGAAAAATTGAATAAAAAGGGCTAGAGAATTTTGTATTTTCCTTGTCAAAGTTTTTGAAATGTCTCAGTATTCATCACTTACTGTTCTCAATCAGGAAATAACCATGTCCTGTAACTAACTCTAAGCAGTTTTTTTTTTGGTGTAAGAGAAAGTCTCCATGAGATACTGCAGGTAAGTTGTGTGTGTGCTTCTTCAGTGGGGCTCTATGTAATTATATTGCACTTCTAAATCTATTAGTTTGGGTCATTGAATTTATTTTCACAAACTACTGTAACATTAGACAATTTACAGAATGGGTATTCCTGAAACTGCTAAATAAAGAAATTATCTCAGTTGATTGAATACTGAAAATCCATCTCCTGACCTCAACTTCTGTTGAATCTTACATTTAAATCACCCTTAACTTTATGCAAAATGATTTGGGTTTAGATCATTTAGTTTTAGGTGCAGAATTCCTTTGTTTGTGGTGCTTCAAAGGGATTTTTGCACGATGGAAATATTTGCCTAAAAGGCTGTGTTACACCTTTTGTCTTTTAAAGCAGATTTCATTGGTACAGTCATCTTTTCTGACATAAGCACTGTAGGGGCATTTAATGTTTCTTTCTTGGAGAGAGGTCCTCACAGCCTTTAAACTGGGATTGATACAAGCTCTCAGGACTATTGAAAACTGCAGCTTCTTGAATGAGCTACATTGTCACTATTTTATTGGTAAGTGATATATCTTTATCCCATACAGGAAAGTTATATGTGGGCCAAACACTATTGATGTTCCAGTGATCCCTATTTGGAAACTACTCATCAAAGAGGTTAAGCATTTCTGTTGCTTTTATTCTAGGCTACTTGGGGAGGCAGAGTGTGCATATAAAATAGAATGGATTCTATGCTTGAGTTAGCTTCCCAGTGCTCACTCATCAAGTACACTCCTTTTTCAAATCTTGTTTAAAGCTGTTCCATGAAATCACCATAAATTAATTGATTTTCCATTATTCCTTATCCTCCATCCCCATGCCTGCATGTCTGCTTGGTATTTGTATCTATCTGTGTCCTGGGAGCTCATTCTGTTAGCCTTACAAGGGTCAGTGAACATTTACAAGTTGCACTGGAAATCAAACCTTCCAGGCAAAGGCTGTCACTTAACCAGCAGAGGTTAAGTGAACAGCTGTAGCTGGCATATGCCTACAGCTGCAGAGAGATCCAACGACCTCATGACTCTGGGCACAGCACCATGTAAAGCACCAGTATCTTTTTCAGACAGGAACTGGCTATACGTGGCCTAAACAGAGTGTTTGTGGAGATGTGCCTACAGTATGTGAGCTCTATCCTCATGTCATAACTTGCTCTTCTGTCAGCTTTGTTAAATTTCTTGTAAAGAAGCAAGCAAAACAAGGCTTGGGCTGAGCCATTCATATCTCAAATTACATCCTATTGGTCCAGATTATTTGGCCCTTCTGTCAGATGGAAATGGTCCAATCTGATTAGACTGAAGCCACTGCTAACAAAATTAGAAAGGGGATCAGGAGACACAACACTTAACTCAATAGCTTTTATTCCAGCCCATTTCTAACAGGATGGACTGGCTGGGTATACTGGAGCCATTTAAGTATGGCCAGCTCTTGAGTATTGCTTTCTCTCCAAACAGGTCTTAAATCCATTTTACGTGTTCCAGCTGTTCAGTGTGTGTCTGTGGTTTGCTGAAGATTACATGGAGTATGCCACTGCCATCATATTTATGTCTCTCCTCTCGATTTTTTTGACTGTGTATGATCTTAGACAGGTGAGACACCTCACCTTTTTCCACAAGGAGAATTTATTTCTTATGTCTGGGAAAGGCCAGGATGTTACAACATGCACATGTACAGTCCTATGAGAGTTACTCAGAGATTTAGTCTTGTGACATTGTGTAGTAGCAGGTGCAATGGCCTGGCCTCCTAGTCATCATAATCTCTGTATGGTTCTTTACCCACATCCTCCCTTCCCCATTCCAGTGCTTTGCTTTGTAACCTTTTGTTATACCTTCTCCATAATTAGGGTGGGGAATTTCTTTCTCTGTATGATTGTATGGTTCCTAGCAGGGCCAGACCCCAATTTATGAGGGCTCTCATAACCACAAATAACAAAAGGGAATAATTGTTAGTGGATGAATTGCATCATGTAAGTAAGATGTAACACTTTTGTGTGTTCTTCTTTAATTTATAGCAATCGGTTAAACTGCACAGACTGGTTGAGTCTCATAACAACATCATGGTCACTGTCTGCAGAAATAAGGAAGGTGACTCCTGTACACTTCTTTCTTCAATGTGTTTCATTTCTATAGCAATTGATATCAAACTCAGGAATGTATAGTATCAAATTCTAGAGCTGTTTCCTCTTCTGTCTCTCAGCTCGATTAACTAGCTTCTGCAGATTGGGTTAATTTGACCTAGAAGTATGTTGTGACACATCAGTCATATTCATAACTGTTTGAGCGCAGCCTTAGCAAAAAATGATCAGGAAAACTATGTTATTTTTCTTAAAGCAGTGCTGACAAAGCTAACTACATAGCTATTCAATGGCTGTGAGTCTACCTTATCACTCCATGCAAAATCTGTTCACTGCCATGGTATTTAGAGGCTCATGAAAGCATGAGTTTGCCAGTTTTACTAGTGTCTGCCAGAAATTCTAAGATTTGACTAAGAATTATTATTATGCATGTTTTTGAGATAATTCCTTCTTGAATTCTTTTTAACCTAGTTCTTTGGTTTTCCATAAATCAAATCTCTAATTAGACTCCCAATGCAGCAAATATCTGAGCGAGTGAAAACAGTTTAAGTCTCATCTACATTAACGCAATTACAATGTGTTTAAAATGACAGATGTGCTGGCTGGGATGGACCCTACCTGCCTCTCCCAAAAGGTAGCCAGAGGTCTCAATAACCTCCCTACCACTGCAGTTAATGCACAGAAGAGCTTTCACTGTGTTTTCACGCTGCCTTGAAGACACTCCCAAGTAATTCAACAATTTCTTTATTGAAACTTCCTTGTTTAAAAGAAAATGAAGAGCAGAGCTGAGGAAGTGCCTTAACCGGATTTCATTTCCATGCCTTCCTCTTTTCTTCCGTACAGAGATGTGTCATCATGAAGTTTAAAAGAAAGCTCTCTATGTATCCTGCTTCTGTTTACAAAAGGCTGCTCACTTTTCTATTTGCCATTTTAAACACTAACTAAAAAGAAACACATTCTTCATCAAAAAAAGTCCTTTACGCCTGTGCAGAAAGTAGTCTCTTTGAAAAACACTCCGTTGCAGACATGTACATTACTCCAGTTAGTGAAAGTCACAGTATTTGTATCCAACATCAGCATTAACTCACCAGCCATTTACATCAAAATATTCTGCAGCAGAAAATAGATTACTACCTAGGGCAAAAAAACTTAGCATATAGAACAGCACCGTATTAAACAGCTGTGCATGATGCTAGTTTTAATGTGGGTTATCTGTAATTTTGGTGGCAGTACAGAATCATAATGATGGTTTTCAGCCAGACCGATCAGAAATTCTTCTCTTCAGGCTGGCTCACTTACCATATTTGCTGCCTCCAATCATTCCCCGTGTATGTAATCATGATCTGTGGAATACCCAAAATAGCTGCAGCATCAGCTGATCAGAAAACCACTGCTGCTTGGAATCACTCATGAAACAAGCTTTTGTCATTCTGCTTATCAGCTCTTTCTAATGCAGACTACTTTGAACTATTTCTAAAGGCAACAATAACATCATTTTACACTCTGTGTGTTTTGAATACCACATATGCCTGCCTCCTACTCCATGGTAATTTTATATTTATTCAGATTTTCTGATGACTAATTATGATGATAGGTGTCGTTGGTTCTAGAGGCTATTTTCCTGAACTAAAAGGCTGCACTCTAAATACTTCAAGTTCCTAAACTAGAGACAGTAAAAGCAGTACCAAGAGCAAAATCATTTTGCTTCAGAGGGAAGCCCAGAGAGAGGTTCATGATTTCAGTAAAGCAGATCTCTTCCTTTTCAATGGAAGCTATTGCCAGAAGCAGGAATTTTCTTCATGCTTTCCTACAGTTACTTACATTAGGACTGGCTTTAAAGAATGTCCATCTTCTGAGAAAGGTAGTATTGAAATCTCTTTGATACACCACAAGCACCTGCGCAGCATGGACTGTGCTTGTCTGTTACACATCTCACCTCACACATGAGCTGCACACAAATATTCACTGGTACAGAAGAACAACAAAGGGTAAGATGAGGGGGAAAAAAAATAATCAAGGTCTAATATTTTTCTCAGGAAAGATATGCCCAATGTCTTGTTTATCTATGAAAGGAAATGATCTATATGTTAAATATTATAAGAATAATTTGAAATTTTCAAGAAATAGTTCTCCATGTTTGCATCGACTAGCGCTCCTTGCTCTTGGGCTATAATGCAGAACTTGTTGCTAATTACCTATGTAAAATCTTTCAGAAGGTGCAAAATTTGAGGCCCCAGTGTATCACTAAATAAATAATGTATGCCATGCACTCAGGTGATCTAGCTTGAAATTGCTTCATTAATGTCACTGATGATGCACTTTATTAACAACTACTTTCTGCTTCTGTGCATTTTTGCTTATGGCATTGTAGTATCTATAGCTAAGACCCACTTCTGCCTCTGACTAAATACAGAGAAGCTAACAGCTGTCTGCAGGGGTGGAGGAGCCTTCCACCTCGATTTAAAGACAAGACGATAACCAAGTCAGTTTAAATTAATTTACCTCACTGATGTATCTCTGCAGAGCTCCCTGTAGCAGAGATTTCAATTACCACAGCTACCTCGGCAATGTGGTTATTGCAAGCTTCCACAACACATAGTATCCTTAAATATTCAACTTCTGAAGCTGATTTTTTATTTAGTGTTACTATTTGTTTTGAGGACTGAGAACTATCATTTCAAAACAATAATAGGAAACATCCCATATCTAGAAAACCAAGATCACAAGGTTACTAACCAGTGACTGAATTTTTGTTTTGAACTGAAGAGGGGTTGGCCCTGAATAAGAACCAAGTGCCTAAATACCCTTCTTCTGCCTTTGAAAATGTGCTTGAGAACAAGGAGAAAGGAAATATGATTCCTGTAATGGGATTCAAAGGAATCACATGAAATTTAAAACTTGGTGAATAGTTCTTTTTGTAGATAAAAAGATTAAACTGGGCAGTTTTATAGAAACTCACAAGAGTCCATCCAGAAGTCCAATCCCATTGTGGGGTTGTGTCCACTGAGTGCCACTGAACTAGAGCCTCCTATTGGGGGGTAGCAATTGGTGACACAGAACTGGCAATCTGACAGCTCTCCTAAAGATGAAGTACTGCTTGTTTGGAAAGGAGGAACAATGCTTTTAGGCAAAAGGATTCAACACAGTCTCTGCATGTGTCTTTCACTGGCGGGCTGTGCCCCTTGTTCCCTAGGCAGTCCAGGTCCTGTGGACGGTGCCAGCATGGTCTGGGTGACAGCCTGCTCTCTCCAGGAGCTCCTCTGAGACCACTCTCCCCTACCCACTACCTGCTCATTTATTCTGCTAGAGCTACTTTGCTTTTTCAGTCGCTGGTTCTTGGCTTTTCAAGTTCAAATTAGTATGATGAGACCAGTGGATGATTGACCCACACCCCTGCCTATTAACCTTCACCAAACTGTCCTGGTTTAGGTTGTGACATTACCACAAGAGAAGTTGTCTAATGCTCTCTCCATTAATTTTAAGAGAGCAATGATCAGAATTACAAAAGAAAGGCACAAAGAAAAATTAAAATCTGCCAGCACCAAATAGTCATCTCAGCACATTCACATCCATCAATTTAGCTCTAATTACTGAAAGCTCACATCATAAATCATAGTGACACTATATTTTTTTTAACCTTGTGGATCAGTTTTAGAGCATTCAGGATGATTTCTCATACGCATGCTATTAACAAAGGGTCATAAAAGAAAGGCTCAATACTAATGGCAAAATCAATTTGCTATAGACTTTGGGTAAAATTTTCTGGATCCTTTTGTTACTTTGCATCCTGAATTACATGAACTGCAAATTCCTATAGTCATTCTTAGCTTGGGAAAGAGGCGGCCTTGGATACAATCATGTAATGAGTAGATATGCAAGGAAAAAAAATATCTCTCAACAATCAGTCTCCTCCCCTCTTTGAAAAAGAAAAAAACAACAAAAGCCCTTTACAATCTCATTAAAATGGCAGATTTAGTACAGATGGAGGATTCTTTTAAACAGAATAGTGGAAATGTCCTTTTACATTATCACTACTCTGCTCCCCGACCAGATGGAGTGCTTACGATTACTGGCTTGGAAGCAACTTGCAAACAAAGCAACACATGGCAGAATTCAGCAGAAAGAAACACATGGTTTGACATGAGATACAGACAATATAAATATATTCCCAAGAATGGGAAAGACAAGCTGAAATAGTTTAAACCATAATCTGGAGTTACTGATCCAGATTTTGCAAGAAGAAATAGAATTTTTAAATATTTTTTTCTTCTTCTTCTTTCTGAAACTGCAGTGGATGACATTTCAGTTTGGAAAGCTGAAGAGTCAGCTGAAGCCCACCAGACTAGGGGTTCTGTAGCTCTGTGGTATTTCAGGCACCATTTTCAGAGAGCAAACGGTTGACAAATAGCATCAGTACAGATGTGTGCTTATGCAACTTACACCTACGAAAGGTCCTTGAAATTTGTATCACAAAAAACAGTGGTAATATCTGAGGTATTTAGTATAATCATCTAAAATTCTGTTCTAGTCATTAAAATAATGGCTAATGTGTGCCCCAACTGAGTTTTTTAAATAGCAGTTCAAGTGCAGACATTGCAAAGGCTACATACAGCAACAAGATACGCACAAAGCAGTTCCCCGAGACCCACAGGCCATAGTTTCATATGTGAAGCCAGGAAAGATGGACATTGCATACAGCTAGAGAGGCGTAGTGAAGTTCATCAGGCAGAGACTCACTGTTCTTTCCATCTAAGAGACCCCATCTCAAACACTTTACACTTATCCTCTATAGATGGCTACCAGGCTTTTACAAAGCTACTACCAAGAGAAAATGTACATTTACTTGTTTACACTTTAGCTGTTAAAATTGTGGACACTGAGAATATACAGCCACAGGGAAAAAATTCTTTCCTAGATATAAAATGCCAAAACAATCAGTGTAATTTATGTATGACTTTTTTTTTTAATCTACCTGTACAACCACCATCCATCATGAAAATGTTTGCCATACTACCATTCAAATGCTGCCAGCTCAGATGATCTGCTAAAACATCCAGAGAATTAGAAATCTGTAGTCAGAAGCATACATTCTCTTCCAATAATA
>JANZLP010000072.1:31959884-31971605 GCA_026930925.1 Chelictinia riocourii
TGGGGGGAAGAGCTAATAAATAATTTAAATAGTTCATTAGTAGATCACTGTGGAAAGTTAACAAGATTAATTAAATGTCTTTAGTTTCAGTGTTGGAGCTGAGTGATAAGGAAAATGTCACTTATGTAGAAGATAGAAAATATTTCCTGTGTGAACATAAACATTTCCAATAAACAATGCAACTATTCTGCAGTCATAGCCTGTATAGTTAAAAGATGATTAATGACGCTGTGGAGAGTTTCCATTGGTTGTTAGCTTAACTCAGCTTTGAAGCTATCTTGCACTGGTTTTTGTTTCATTCAAATTTTGGGGGGCAATTATCTTTCCAGAACTTTAGACAACCACACAATATGCACCTCTATCTGATCAGTCACCTTGTGCACTTTTAAGAGCGGATTTCACTGCCTGTCACCTGGGCCAGCATGAGCTCTAGGCTGGATTTGTTTGACTGCATTTCTATCACTGTTTAATATGCATCTTCAAGGTAGCTGCAAAGCTGTCTACTCACAGAGGGAGCTGTGAAACAGGTAGCTGGTGCAACAGCAAATCCTGCCAACTCTACCAGAAGCCCCAGTAAGATTCTCCGGTGCACCTTCCTCCTCGCATTACTTATGCAAATATATGTAAATGTACAGGATCTCAAGGCTTTAGAAAACACTTCAGAAAGCCATAGGTTAATTAAGCAGCAAATCAGCTGTTCTGTCCTGGAAGATACAGTAAAATTCAACAATACCAATCTTTTGACTAGTCTATTTCTAAAAAAAATAATAAAATATTAAAAAATTGCAAACTCCCCTCATTTATGCAGTGGTAGTGCTGTGACTCACTGCACACTGTTTATTTTATGTTCAAGGAGTCTAAAAGCTGAGCTTTTTCATTCCTGGTTTGTCAGGCTCGTTGAAAAAAAATGGTTTCTGAAGCCTCAGTTTGGAATAGCTGTTATAGAAAAATGATCCCCAACAACATCAAATGCAGAAGGTGGGACTGGACCCTTTTGTCCACCCTACCTCAAGCTCTAAGCCATTACATATGTCTGAAAACTTGGCTAAAACCAAGGGGAAGTTAGTTTGTCAGACATACGCATGTTTTTCAAAGAGGGATTAAGAAGTCTGTTGATGCAGTTGTGCCATATAGTAATGCTCTAACAAGGTTTAACATTCCTGGACTAAACACATTTCAAGAACCAAGAGAACATTTTCATAAACTAAGTACCCTGTACAGTTACAACTCACAAAATTATATTTAAAATATTTGGCACATCAAGCACATGAGGAGAGGGAAAAACATGACTACACAGACAACTATTACTAGTCCATATTGCAATCTGGTATGGAAAAAGCGGGGTGCATCGGAATCACAGAGCAAAGCTTCAGATATACTCCCTCTGAAAGCTGAGTATTTGCATCCCTCAGTGGAGCTGTGTGGCAGGAGAGGTGACAACAGTAACTTCTGTAAAAAACTTAGAGGTTCTATTCCCTAGTCTACCAAATAAGGGGAAAACAGCACAAAACATAGCTAGCATGAATGGGACCAGCCAATTCTGAGCTCAAATTTGTGAGCTAGGAAAGCAATGGGAAGTAGAGCAGAACATGTAGCTCAAGGATCATGCTTTACTATCTCAGCACTCTGTTGTTCCTTCCACCTACTGGAAGACATAGTATTAAATTTCATCACCCAAGTGATCCATGCCAGCTTGGCACCACTATTTGAGTCAGTTTTCAGTGAAGCAGGTGAAGTTGGCAAGCCTTTGCAGGAAAAATACTTGTCTTGATGCGTAGCTACACAACTTCTATCTTGAGAACTCTACACAACTAAATCTGTTCTCCTTTTTAATGAAGGGCCTAGGGTTTTTATTTTTTAAATATAAACAGTGCTTGCCATGTCAGAAATGAGTTAGTCTCCCAAGTTAACTCTTTTCAAAGCCTTTGACCAGTAAGTCCGATGTTCACATGCACACTTCAAACACACACACACACACCCTCCCCCCTCCTGCTTTTTTTTTTTTTTTGAGGTACAGGCTATATATATATGCCAAGACTCTATCAGCAAGACACAGATGATCCAGGTTCCTTTCATTTTTGCTTATCAAGAGACTAATAATGGTCAGAGTATGAGTTTGAAAAAAGAGCAACCCTGAAATATTAGTTACATGTGACATATCCTGGATGATGTCTTCAGTTCAGAAAGTGGTCCCACAGCACCACAAATAAAAGCAAGCAGGTTACTTCAGCTTCAGGTGTTACTTCCCACCAGCTGAGTACATACCTCCTTTGGAATGAGAACATTTTTTGAGACAGTGCATAAATATTCCTGCACATTGTCTTGGTATCACTTACCTGCATTTTGACTGCCATCAAAGCTCAGGTATAAGCCAAAATCTGTCTCCAGGTAAATTCTTCTTGTCCTCTGATATATACGAATACCTTCATGCGGACGAACAGGGGGTCTCACCCTCACACCATCCAACTGACAGGGAAAGAATGTTACAATTCATAATATATAGGCCAAATTCAAATCTGCCTCAGTACAGGTCAATCCTACAAATCAACACTCCTCCAGCTTTATGATAAATGTATCAGATAATTTAACCAGGTAAAAAACCTCAGTATTCAGTTTTTTTAAAGTTAACAAAATCATGTATTGATGAAAGTGATCTGGACACAGTATTTTCATATCATCCTAAGAGATTTCTGTTATTGAGCTAAAAATGTATATATGAGCTATGTATACTTTTACGCACCAATAGGAAGGAAATGAAGATTTCCTAGCATAATTCACATTTTTCCCTACCACTGATAAAAATTTGTATGGCTTTATTGTAAGTCTTGGGATATTTGATGTTTTATTGCTAAATCTCTATTTATTCATTTATTTGTTTGACATAGAATTATATCCTTCATAACCATAAAGAAAAAAGACTCGACACAACCGCAAATCACCTTTGTGGGTGCCCCATTGCACTGCTGTAATAACACAGTTAGCTTTGATACTTCCATTCTTCAAATCAGACATTTTTTACTCAAAAGTGTTTTACTCCAAGGGAGGGCCTTTCTCTGTGCTCTGCAGTCAGTGAGAGACTTACCACAAGCTCCTTGTTCTGCCTGAATCGCACTGTGTGATTGTAAACATTGACGAGAATCTCTTTCAGGTAAGTAATGCGTCGACTTCGACGAAAAGGATAGTTCATGCCTTCAATGCTGAACTGTGTCAGAGTATCAGGTAGGTCAGGGATGGTCTGAGCCAAAATATATGTATATTTCCCTTGAAAGTGGTGCACCAGACCATCGAAGGTGATGTAGTGTGGGTCGCCCATGATCTGGCATTTCCCAAAACCTAGAGGGGAAGAGCTTCATTACTCTCCAGTCTGAATGTGCATGTGCCAGATCCTGTGCATGGATCAGTTTAAAATAAGTTAGATGAAAATTACAGCTGCTAGCATGTATGTCTCAAAGTAAAGATGGGTGCTCAGGCATCATCCCAGTGAATGGGCACTCAAATGGAGAGATGGCCAGAGAAACTCATTCCTATTCTGAGAACCAGTGTGAGCCAACTGAACTGAAGCAGAACATTAGGGTTTATAGACTTTATAGAGACTGAGTTGTGCACATTGGTCCTCTGCAGAGGAATGACTCTGCTACACAGCATGGCTTGCAGTGGGCTTTTAGAGATGTTGGTTTCATAATCCTCAGCAATGTGTTCCTATAAAATTAGTGGAACTTGAAAAGCAATGTCTAATTTTGGCTAGCTCGCTGCTGTCACGCTGATTTCTTCTGAAGTTACTAAATTGATCGTTGGGTTCACCAGCCCTAACAATCAGATGCAGCGACTATCATCTAAATATTCTCCTTGACCATTGAGAGCAGAGCGAACCATTATCCTAGGAGCAAGGCTCTCCTTAAGACTGCTGGGGTGCCTCGGCTGTGGTATTTTGCCAAAATGGAGCAGAGGCAAGCTGGATTTGCATTATGCCCTTGTACTGATCAATGCAGTAGGATCGATGCCATACTATTCTTCAAAATTGAAGTGTAGTCACTAGGCAACAAGCTATCTCCTGAACAATCCAGTATACCTAGAGAATATGCGATTAACTTTGCTTAGCCAAAGGAACTATCAAACAAAAACCCGCCATGTTTTCCGACTGGACCATTATGTATCTGTTCAGATCTGCTCTGTCCTGTTTTGCCTTTATATTTTTCTGTTCTCAAATCAACATGCAATGAAAAAAAAACCAGGATCATTGCCAAAGGATTCACAGACATATCTGTGTTTTGGTTTTGGTAGATGCAATGCAAATCCTTTTTCTTTTTTTTTAATTTAAACTAGTCAGACTGAACTGTCAAAATTTCTAGATGTAAGTAAATTTTCAAACTCTTGTTCCAATTCTCTCCGCAAAGTCTCTGTCTTGTACTGGAACTTTCTGTTCTGAGAACTTCTGTTCAACAATGTGTCATCACTAGCACTGTCAGAGCTGCCTTCTTTCCCTGTGGAAAAGACTGGAAGTGCCATGGAAGAAAGAATGGACACTCACATCCTTCCTCCTTCTCCAGCCCTCATGGAACACCAAGCGAAGACCTGCCTGCACATACCTGTTGGATTGCACTTGTGTTTTCCATTTTTGATCACGCAGGTTTCTCTAGAATCACAGCTATGGCTCTTACATTTGATGACACCGTTCTTGTAACACTGGCATCTTTTGGTGCAGTGTGGAGTTATCCAGGTCTCCCCAGCCTGAACACAAGTTGTGATAATAGTATGTTATCAAGGGGCTCAGCTTTGCAATGCAATAGAAGTTCAATAGCAAAGGGTGTGGGGGCTGGCTAGGTGCAACCTGTCGAGATGGTGATTCCACAACTGCTCAATGCAGATGTAGTCTCACCAAGAGGGGGTGTTCCCAGTCCATTTATCTTATTTTCTTTGACATGAGAATTTGAACACAAAACAGGACTAGAACAGACTGCTTGAATAACTCAGATCAATTGACTAGTTTTGAATATGCCTCAATTTTGGCCTCAGGTGCGAAGTACCAAACTCCTGCATCTCCTAATATATGAGCATGCAGCTTTTACTAATCAGATGAAAGGTATTTAAGAGGTAGACCCTGAAGATTTCTCTCTCTCTCTCATTCAGAGGGACAGGAGACCAACTTTCTGCAAGTTTTGTGGCTAGAGATTTGCTCCACAGACAAATTACTTACACTGTAGTAATTGTTGTCATCATCCCTGCAGCCACAATTGCTTAGAGGTACACACTTGCCATTACTGAGCACATAATTATTATCACATTCACAGCCCTCAGTGCACTCTTCTATCTTCTCACAAAGGGAAGAGGCGAAAATGTCATTGCATGTTGATGGGCAGGTGGAGACACAGTCTGTGTAATGGCTGTGGTGTGGACAGGGCAATGCTGTGTGGGTGGAGAATAGAACCAGCATTATTAAATACATTTAGAAAGTGCACTGCAAACACATGTGCCTGGCTGAAAGCTACAGCTTGGCCTATAAAATGGTAGTGTAGAATTGCCTTTTAATAGCTGATTTTGATCGTCAACCAGTTTTGATTTTTTATATTTTATTTAAAAATCCAACAAAACCAAAACAGACAACCCTCTCTGGAGCTGCTGATTCAGTTCTGTTACAGGTATGCCTGAAATGGTGACACCTGGTGCTAGATCATTCAGATTCAGCAATCTAGTTCAGCTTCAAATGCCTCTTTGGGCATTGCTGGAAATGAGAATCTTTAGGGCAAATTCCTCAGAATGTTCAACCCTCCAATGATGCAAAACAGGTGTATATCTAGCTTAACCACAGGCATAAACACATGCAAGAACAACCGATATGCAGTGTCAGACTGAAGATTCATCTAGCTCTATATCCTATTTCTGCCAACGACTAGAGATGCATAAGGGGACAGCCCAAGAAACAGGGTAGCAGGACAAAGGGTTTGTTTGTCCAGTATTTTCCTCCACTCATGGTAAGGAGGCAACCAGGAGTTTCTGATGGACCTATTCAACATTCGTCTGGCTTGTTTTTTAACCAGGTACTTGTTTTGCCTTCCACAGCATTATGTGATAATTAATTCCACAATGTAATACTAAATCGTGAAAAAACAACAAAAAGAAACCCACTGTGTAATCCTTACTCATTGTTACATAATTTGTTTGTAGCTTTGTTGAATGGTTGAAGTGAGGCATATACACTGGAAATTATTCCGAGAACATGGCTCCTAATAAGCAACTGGACAAATTGCCAGTTTTCATTCAAAACACAGTATCATCGAGCCCTGTGTGCTAGCACAGTATCCCACTTTGTTTTATTCTTCTTTAGTCTAGTTATATTATTTCTCCATTTTAGACTCACTGCAATGTACCATGACACTCATTTGGCTACTAAAGCCATTCTAACTCCACATTACTATCCATAATTTGTCTAGTCCTGAGTTATAACTGGGTTTAGCTCAACCTGAACACAGTTCAGTGCAACAATGGAGTCATTAAATCATAATAATAGAATTGCATTTTGTGAGCATTTGGGTTTAATTTTCTTTTACATTACTTGTTAACCTAATACTGCTAATTTGTTTTCATGCTATCCGCCATCCAAGTTTCAGTTTTCTTACTTGCTTGTACACTTACGACAGAATGTGCTATTCTTCCATTTAATGGTGATTCCATAATTCCTGCAGGTGTCCACATAGACTTGAACTATGTCGCAGAGAGTAGACTTCATGCCATCATACTGGCACATATCATAGATGCAGATCTGTATGAAGTCTTCAGGCTTGACTAGATTATGACATGCTTTGAATTTGTCTGATTTTAGGACATTGCATTGGCTTTCAATGACTGGTTTATTCTCAGCAGTGCAAGGAGGAACATAATCTTCTCTTAAGTCTGATAAACAACTGCATAAAAGCACAGAAACAGCTGCATTTAAGTTTCAAAGGCATGTATAAGGCAGGAGACTGACACTGAAAAATTTGTTTCTACTGAAAGGTATTAAACAAATGATGCTAGAGACTATGGTCTTCTTTCTGTCTATGAGTGAAAGATTAGGCAGAAGTAGACCTGCCTGGCAATCACTATGTTGTGTCTGACCCTTATTACTCTCATTGAACTTGACCCTGACTAGAGGATTGAATTCTCAGCTTGATCTCAGAACTTGTCTTGTCCCTGCAGACTTGTGTGGTGATCTGGATTCTTGGCTGACCCTGGCTTCTACCCTTGGGCCTGCCCTGCTTGCCTTGCTCTGATAGCATGGGATGGGACCTGGCTGGTTGAGGCCACTGTTCTCTTGGCTGTCATCACACTTGGCTCCCTGTCCTTTAGGGAGCAGCTGGCCCTTACTCTTTCCCAACACCATCGTCCTGCTCTAGGTGTTTTCAGCATAATATAAACAAAGGCTATGTCCACACTGTGGACTTCTCCAAAGCCTAATTCCCCAAGTGTATGTAGATCTATAGAATGGCTGTGGTTTCCCTCTGGCCTATGCAGTAGTTTCCTGTGGTGATGGATTTTTTTTGAGCTTCAAATTCAAGAAGAGAAAAGTCTTATATACATGACAAATGCTACAAAGTAGCAAACAATCAAAACAATAGAAAGGAGATGGTTTCCCAAAGGAAGATGGAAGGTATGAAAGGAAGTAACATTTACCCTTCATCACTGTCTTCCACCACTTTCCAGCTATTTCCAAACTGTGTGACACTGGCGAGTGTACCATTGGGCAAGGACAGATCATCTTCACGATTATCATTAAAGTTACCACACATGCCATGTACCTGCAAATGAATAAGAACCATATTCTAAGCACAGTCTGTTCTACATCCCTTCCCCCAATAACTTTGTATCCATTGCCTATGGAATGATGTGACCAAATCAGTACCAACAACCAATCTTGTACCAGACATTTCAGACATACTCACTGGTGTCTGACTGTACCCATGGAGAAACTGCAGTAAATCTGTGGTTCCCTAAGGCTTCAAGGTGTTTTATTCTATAAGCTGGATGTATCCCCTAGCCAGGTAATTTTCTTTAACTACCCCCTTGGAACACAAGGAAATTGTTGTGAAAGGAAAAAAATAGAAAGAAAAAAAATGACATGTTACAATACAGCTACAAAGAAAGGTGCAATAGCAAAACACAGGAATAAAAGAAAAGGAAATGCACAAAGCAGTGGATTTGAAACAGTGCCAGATGTTTACATGCTAAATCTTACCTTTGAGAAATAAGACTGTGGGAGAGTGATTTCCAGATGGTGATTGCCATCATATTTCACTATTACACCAAAGTCAGTTTCCACTACTATAAATCTGCCAACATTTCCAATGGACACGCCTCGCAACCGGTTCTCCACTGGAGTGTATACTCTCTCATTGTTCAGCTGGAGAGACATGTCATTTGTCAGTATGGACCTTCTTCCATGAAAGATTTTCTGCTTACAATCTATATTCCTAGCAGTGCTGAAGATTTCTCTATGACAGTTTTAGCTCCTTTACACTTCCACCACTGCATATTCCAACTATGGGTTGCAGGAATCAGTCTTATAGCTGAGGAGAGCTGGGCAGGACTCATGGCCCATGCCTTTAACAAAAGGGAGCTGGAAAGATCCCTGGTAGTGAGCAAGCTCTTACCTACCCACTGGGTGGCTTCCCTGCCTCTGGTACTGCCATGGATCCACATGCTATTCTAGACCAATACAGTATGACTTGCTTTTCCTCTGCTTTTGTCAACTAGCTATAGGTAAGTGGGTTGACAACAGCTATTGAAGTGGGGAGCCCCATTCTTTACTTCAGCCAACAATTCTCCAGTCTGGAGGCTTTGGGCTCCACCTCCAAGATACAGCCAATAGAACAGTAAACCCAAACCAGAAGCCTTGGGAACTAGTGAGAAATTGTATTTTCCCATGACATCCAGTTAATGGAGGTACCCAAAAGTATTGAGCATATGTGTACATATTCCTTAGGAAATATGAAGATCCTTTTTCCTGCAGCTACTGTAGTGAGCTAATTTTAAGATATGCTTTGCCAGAATAAAGAGCACCACCACCTACCAGGATTCCTTGGCTTTTCTGAAGGGTGATTCGTACACCATACACATCTATGTAGACTTCTTTCAGGTATGTTGCCCCTCTTAGTCCTCTGTCTTCATTCTTGCCAAGGATGGTTATAGGAATGACACTGTTGGTGTTGACAACCTCAACCAAGGTGTAGGTGCAGGTACCCACAAAAGTGTACATCATTCCATCAAATGTGAAATAATGGGGATCTCCTGCCACTTGACATGTTGCTTGGCCTGGAGGTGAAAAAATTATCTAAGAACTTTGGCTTGGATTTCACCATGGACTCAGCTGACCAAAGGTGTTTGCATTAGTGGAGCAACCTAATCCTGATCATTATTATGTGGGCAAACCTTAGAGGTATCTCAGGTTCATGCCAGTGACATTTATTTGGAAATAAGAAATTTCCAGAAAGTGTCTCCTAAATTTAATTTGCAAATTATGTACAAACTGGCAACTTGGCAGCAAAGGAACCTCTTTATACATTTCTATATGCTGTTGCAGCTATGATTTATGGTAGTTGAGAGTAATACAGAGCTTTTCTACTTAGCTATATAAAAATACATAATTACATGTATAAAGGTAGGTGTAAATATAAAAGTAAATAAATTTGCATCTATATACATAGGTACTTAATGCACTTGCCATCACCCAGACTCTCAGACATGCAGTTCTTAATTATTGCCAAATTCAGAGCTTGCAGCACTAGTGACGTGGGACTTGACTTTGTATTATCAAGACAAAAAGAACCCCAGTGACCTTGAAAACTTTTGGGCAGCATCAGTTTTTGCTGATATCCATTACAACAGAAGGGGTCTGTGCTTGCAAGACAGATCATCCTGTCTTTTCATCTCTTCGCACTGGCAGCAGTCAGTTCGGACTTTGCCATCACATATGAAAAGATATTTATAATAAAGCTAGAAGGAGAAGAAGGATCTAATTATGGAATTGACACTAAGAACCATTTTCAGGCAGGACTTACCATTAGAATGACAGCCCAGAACACCATCCTGAATACTGCATTGCTCTCGGACTCCACACTCCCAGGATGTGCATACAGTGGTGTTATTAGCCTTGCAGGTGCAGCGTTCAGTGCAGGGATAACTGGTGAACCAGCTTTCATGCAGCTGAGCAGAAAAAAAGGTGTAGAAGTAGATACTATAAGATAAATTGGAAGGTAATACCGTAAGGGACAATCACATTATTAGTATTTGAATGTGCACGATGTATGATCATTTGGGCAATTGTAGCCACACAGCTCACAGATCAAGGCAGCTGGCAAAGTGAGTTTATTTTGTTATTGTTAATGCTGTAAATAATAACTGTGTTAATGTTATTAACATTTTTTTGCTCTCATGGTGATAAAGAATGAGTTGCTATGTTTGTTCTTTTTTTTTTCTTTAAACATCTGAGGTAACTTGCCTGGTGATACTGGTTTTTTTCGTCAACACAACCACAGCTGCTTTCTGGCACACATTTGTCTCCACTCAAAATGTAACCTTCCTTACAGAAGCAACCTTCCACTGGTAAGGAGCTGCAAGAACCAACTGCTGAGATGTTCAAACACGTAGAGGGACACCTAGTACCACAGCTCTTGTAGATGCTGCCTCCAGGACAGGACATTGCTAGAGAGAAAAAGTAAAATCACTCAAAAGGGCAAAATCATGATAAAAGTTTTCCTGATGCTTTCACTGTTTGCTCCTGAAAATACATAAAATTGCTGTAAGAATGTCTGGCACCAGAGAGTGCTGTGTACAAAGAATTTTCTTGCCATGTGATATGGGTGGCTTTTCATAGAGGTGGGTAAAACAAGTGGGCCACCCTGCACTTCACCTCACAAAGGAAGTCAAACATTGTAGGCTTGCTTTGAGGGTAGGACTGATGTGATCATACAGGACTAATTGTGCTTGGTTCAGTAAACCTTTTTCTGCAGTTTTAAAGACATGAAGTCACTCCATTAAGGGAATAAAAGAATCTCTTCATGTACCAGCTGATATGGCCCCATTACTGTAGTTACTATTTAAACACCTGCCATATATTTAAAAATAGAACTAAAAATCAGACTCTGTCTTTCACTGAGACCCCTTGAGAAAAATATATTATACTGTCACACCCCTTCTGCTCATGGTAGAATTGGGCTTCTATCACTCAAAGCATGCTCCCCAGGGAAGACATTACATTTTACAGAAATCCTGAAGCGTTTGTCCATTTCTGTCATCTAAAAAAAAACACCCTAAAACCTGTTTCTGGATACATTTTGTGGTAAATCACTACATATGACTCTCATTTACTTCTGTCCCTATGGCAGGATCTCTTAGTCCTGTCAGGCAATTACAAGCAACATCTCCAGTCATCTAGCCAGAGTACTTGCCCTTTGTCAGGTTCTTAACTGAGTTTTTATTTGAATTACTGATGGAGGGAGCACTTGAGAGTCAATCATCTTAATGTGACTGAGTCTCCTCTATCACTATAATCAAGCCATAGATATTTAGGTCCTGGGCTATGGCCTTAGACTATGGAGTCTGGATGTCCATAGTTTTAATCTGATTTGGAGGGTTAGAAGCTGATTTCTTGCTCTGATGCTGGACTGGATGCATGTAACCTTCAGCAGCTTGCTGTAAAGCATTTAGAGGAGCTACAGAGCTTTGGATCTGTACGGTTCCCGGTGAAGG
>JANZLP010000072.1:32199836-32210968 GCA_026930925.1 Chelictinia riocourii
GCCAAGGCAGGTTCTCTCCAGGGTAGGTTTCATCCCAACTACTGAGTGAGATGGAAGTCCTATGAAAAATATGCCGTTAAAATATATTATAAACCACTGAGCATAAACAGTTAAAATGTATGATAGGAGAGAGCAGAAAGTGCAAATTTTTTGTCAGCAACTTCCTTCTGATATTTCTTAATTTCTAGTATTGGGCCATCCTTAATATTGTGCTCGTGCAATTTTTATAAGAACATCATTATTGCCAAAGTAGCTGTCATGAAATACGGTTGAGACAAAAAACTGTAGGGTTCAGAAAAGAATAAGAAATGGCGTACAAACAATAGAAATCACAATTACTTTGCCAAGGATTAAAAAACATGCTTGGGTTGTCATTTTTCATGCTTCACAACACAAGTCTTCGCTGCGATTGCCTGGGGTTAGGAAGAGAAGTCCCTTTCATTACAGTGATCTCATATCCAGCTCTGAACTCTTTCATATGGTACTGTTCAGTATCACCACAAGAATATCATGTTAGATAGACCATTAGTCTGATTCAGCATGTCAGCCTCTGTGTTCCCTGTCTGTGCCATGTAGCCAAGGCAGCAACTCTGCTTTATTACCTAGTGATACGGAAACTCTGAGCTCTAATAGCTGTGTCTTAAAGGAAACCGGCCATGAAAGAGCATGCCAGCTCTTGATTAATAACACATGCAATTCCCCTTCTAGGCCTCTAAGCAGAGGATTTGGCAGCTATGTATAGTTGTTATGATATGAGAAACACACACTCTGTATTAGGGGACTACACAGGAATGAGATGTGAAAACTTAGGGAGAACTGGAGCGTTATCACAGAATCTATTGAAAGAAATAGTCTGTACAATTATAGAAGTTATATTTAGGAGATAACAAGGTAAACGAAGGAACCCACATGTCACAATATAAAAACAAGCAAACAAATGAAGAACCGAGTTTATTGAATCAACTGTACAGAGGAAGATCAATAAAGATTTGCCAGAGCCAACCTGCAGAGAAGTAAGGTCAGTTATTATAAGAAACTAGCTCTTTGACTCAAATTTCCAAAATATTTTGCTATGTACTTTTGGCATGAGTAGATAATGAAGACTTATCTTGCAACATGACAACAGTATAAAAATAAAACCATTGTCATCTGCACTCCAAAATGTCACTGATGACTTCTAAAAATATATTTGACTCTATAGTTAAGTTATTGTTCAAACTAGTGTTATTGCTTACTGACTATGTTAAAATCTTCAGAAACAATGACCAAAATGGCAATGCTGTCTCTGGCATGCAAATGTTTTTAGCATTTTTAAACAGTCAGCTATATAATCTTCTACGAGATACAGGGGCATAGTAGGCAGATATCCCCACCTGCTCACTCTTTTACTGTTCTGCATGGGCACAGAAGGGCTTTACTGCACTTAGCTCTAAGGACTGTCTTCCTACACTGTTTAGATATCCAAACCTGTTTTGGATTCTTCTCTGGAGCCTGTCACCTAAAAGATATAGTACTAACTTTTAGATGCAAAATTCTGACTTTATGTGAGGTCTGAGATTCTTGCCCCTTGAGTTCCCCAGATCGCATATGGTTTGGAGTCTGTCTTTCTTTTCTCTGACACCTGGTCATCTACTCAAGATCCAAAACTGATAAATCTTCTGCATGTATACAGTCCCTTATGACAACCCATTCAAAAAGCTGAATAAGACTCAGACATTTTTGTGTGTTTTCCTAAAATGCAGCTGCTAATCCAAATCACGTTCTAGTTATGTTACAGTTCTAATTCATGTAAATTCTTGTTGACTTTTGCAGCTCAAACCGCAAGAAACAACCCATTTCTCTAGCTGCAAAATGAGGAAAAAAGTCTGTTATGTAACACAGGATTTTTTATTGCCTGGTAAGGTTTTGGCTTTTTTCTAAAGAAGGATTCAAGGGCCATGCATTGCACCTTATTTACTCATGCTTGTGCTACTGGGTATTGAGAGATTAACACAAATTTTCAAACTGTATGTAGTTCTTTATGGGAGATGTAAGCAAATACATCCCAAAATAGTACTTCTGTGATATAGTGCAGCTACATACAAAACACAGCCTTTTAATATGAGTGGAATTTCACCTTTTTAAAATGTCACTCTTCTCTGCAGAAAACTTTGACAAGATTATGCAGTTTTCTTTTAGTAGGACATATTAGATGTTAATTTTTCATGCTGATGAGCAATCATGGTCTAAAAATCAGGACTTTTATGACACTTCCTGTTGGACACCTAAAATCACTAGCAAGTCAAAAAATTATCTTCTTTTGCAGCGTGAGGTGAGTTGCAAAAAATGGAACTGTTGCTGTCATAGCTACTGTCACATGATGGTGGCTGTGTAAAAAATTAAAAAAGAGTTTGATCATGCTTTTGATTTTCAATTTGTCATAGGCCTCTTAACCTTCTGTAACACATTGTGCTTGAGGATTAAGGCCATTAGTCTAATAACTATAATTAGTCATAATTATCCTAATAGGGGATATTAGTTAATGAAATCTCATTTCAATGTTCTTAATAGATTTAATTAATGTAATATTTATGTCAGCTTGAAAAACAGAGGCATTTTGCAATGCACCTAATTCTTAATGACTTACCAAGAGGTATTAGTTTAATGGAAGTTGCCAAAATATAATCATATGTGTCCTCTCAACGTGCCATAAATTTACCTCACACCAGTCACAATAACATGAGGGAATATCAAGACCATTACACCTCTTCCCCTTACTTTTGCTGAAAAGAACTTTTAAACATCCCTGGCTGGCACTTTGCTAATGGTTTGTCTTTCTTCCTAACTTCTTGCTTTTATTACTGCTCTACCAAGTAATTCAAATGTTATTCAGTCACTAGTGTCCTTCCCTCACCTATGGTCCCTCCCTCCCTTTCTGGGAGATGGCCAATAAAGCCAAACAAGCTGAAAATTTCCAGTACCAGAAACAGGTCACAATGAAGAAAGGATCCCTATATCAGTATTGCCTCTCAACAGCTTTGGGTTCATGGAATTCATGTTTACGTTTATGAAATAAGGACTTAAAATGAACTAGCACACACTGAATTCTAAGTGCTAATTGAATGTTCATGCTGAATTTACCATAGAAAATCACAAGGTTTTAAAGAATAGTTTTATTTACCAGTTTCAAAGACCTTGTGGTGTCAGGTTTTATGTTTAAATCTATTGTAGTCTTTCTTCTTCTACTCTGTGCAGAAAATCAGCACGAAGCTTTACTATTGCTGTCATAACTTGAGGCCTAAAGCATTGTAAAGAAATCTGCCTTGGATTTACAGAAATATCTTTACCTGTGAACAGAGGCAGCTCTAACCTTGGGGAAAGCAAGGGAAGCCCATTCTCACCAGAACTTTATAACCTTCAGTAAAATCTTTCCAAGTCTAATTCCCCATCTGTGCCAACCATGATGATGCCCAACCATGCTAGCCCAAAGCCTGGCACCAGAACATGTTAGAACTAGAAGTATACCTCTCCTGTGTATCTGCCCTCAAGTGGGGATTGATGGCAGCTAAAAGGCCGTAGAGTCCTGTGCTTAAGCCTATTCAATCAAAAGAAGACAAAAGTTTTAAAAATGTGATAGAATCTCCAGGAAAAAAATTTATTTCAGAGGAAAAGAAAAGGAATTTTTCATTGTTCTGAGTACCAGACTGAAGGCTCTTGTGAGGTTTGCTTTCTCCCTGAAGACAAAGAAAAATTGATAGGAGTCTTTCATCCTTTCAGCCTCACTGCCAAAGAGCCACGGATGCTTAGTCTGCCTGTCCCTGCTGAAAGCAGCAAATGGTCCAGGAACTTGGACCATTCATGTAAAAACTGAAACTGATAGCAGTCTTCTAGGTGAGCAACCAGGGACCCATCATTTTCACTCTTTCCACCAGAAAAAAAATGCTTCCTTAGAAAAAAAGACCAAGAGTAACATCTCAGCTTTATCTTTTTCTGAGCTATCATTGACTCAAGGACAGGAAATACTGAGAGTTGTTCCATTTCTTCTCTATTTACCATTTGCAAATAGTTTTAAACCACGGATTCCTCCATATTCTTGTTGTGTGACTCTGCCAGGATGCAACACTGTCCAGTACTGGAGTTTTCAGAAATGAGCAATCCTGGCTCCTCTAACGTGTTGTAGTCCTACTTCTGCTGTGTAGACAGATAAAACAAATTAACCTAATAGGGGACATGCAGAGGGGAAACAAATCCTGAAGTTTATTTGCTTCAGTGTTTTTTTTTCTTGGGTATTAGTGTTTTGCTATTGGTTTCTCACTTGTCTGGCCAAACCCAGAAAAAAAGATCTTTCTTCTGCCAAGACAGACATCCCACTTCTAACAGTTGGTGGAGCATTACTGCACAAAGTCAATGTCTTCTGTGCCCCACAGGGTTCCCTGGTTGAGCACTTGCGAGCTGAGAAAGATAGTTTTGAAGAATAGCAAGGAGTTCTCTTCCAGTGAATTGCTCAGATGCGACTGTGTGTGGTGAAGCACTGCTCTTAGTCCCTTGGGATATTTGCCAGCCAACTTCAGAAGTCCTGAAATTTGCATCTTATCTTGAATCTGGGAGGACAGCAGGCCATCCTGTTGTTCTCTTGCCTCCCTGAAGAAAGAACACTTTCCATCCAATGTTCAAAGCTGTCAGTGCAGAGGGCTTCTGGGGATGAAATCCCTCCCAAATGCATGCATTATGCACTGTTCATAGGTAATAGCTAAAACCAGAATTTTTAACGCTTTCACAAGGACAGAATAGTGTATTCTTCCCAAAATACATAGCTTGAGCTCACCTGTATGCATAAGTTAGTGTGGCGAGTGGTGCAAAAATCAGCTAATCCATAGCATCTACTGAGTGTGCAGCCTTTGGGGGCAGAGGAACAAATGTAAAGCAACTCAGGCATGCTCAGCTTGGTTTCACTGAAATCTGAACTGATTTAAGTTGTCTTGTGTTGGGCTTGAGCTTCGGGTTTCCTCAGTTCAGTGTGAACAGGGTTCCTTGATTATTTTGCTGCCTTGTTGTGCCTTATTTGTCTCAGTCTTATTCTTTGATGGTTTGTTTGTCACTCAGTTAATGAGATTTTTACAACTAGAATCAGCTGATTCGTAGAAACAAATAGAGAAAATATTTTTAAAAGGCTTCCTTTGAGAAAACGGTGTCTAAGTGTTATGAATGACCTTGATATCAAAACAACAGATACATCACACGGCTTCTAAGTTAGCCTTTCTGAAATCTCATCCGTACTCTGCATTTGAAGTAGTTCTTTTAAGGATTATCTCCTCCACCCTTAGCCTCTCCCCTTCGTAATTAAAAGTTTATACAGCAGCCATGTGATTTCGATATGGGCTGTTGATGAATGTGACACCTTTAATTCTCTCCCTATGCTGCGATGCAGTAGGAATGAAGATGTGTGTTGTTACACCAGATAACTGTGCAAAGACTGTTAATGTGGAACAGCGTTGTTGCCAGCTGAAACAAGTGTTCAAAGTTGCATGATTTTTTTTCCCCTATCATTTTGACCCTCCCACCTGAATTGGGCAGAATTGCAATGAGCTGAGCTCAGTAATTAAACCTATCTGCTTTTAACCTGCTTGATGTTGCAGAAGGTTAGCTGTAAGTCTGAATGACCCAGGCTTGGAAATGTAAGCGTTTGCATGTGACAACCAGCAGGTCTCGTGTGAGGTGCTTAGTTCTGTATTATTGGTATGTACGCTTTCAACCTGCATTCTGCTGTAATGCAGCTTTTAATCAGTAAATATATATGGAATGAAATATGGCCCTCGTCAATGCTGCTAGTAAGGTGTGCTTGCAAGTCGGAACCCTTGAGGTGTCACCAAGCTCACGCTGTACCTGCAGAAGGGAAGATGTCCTCTGGAAAACACAGTCTTAAATTATGGGTGGTTAGGAACTGATGCTTTAAATTGTAGTCTAGTGCAGATGGGAGTCACAAACAGCATTTTTCTCTCCTTTTGCTTTTTATTGTTTTTTCTGTGCTGTAAGTCTGCTTCATCTGAATGTGCCCTAAACTTCCAAAGCAGTAATGGAGAGGGTAGCTACAACTGTTCTGTCTCCTAGCCATGGACTGGAAGTGCTGAGTCTCTATTAATTAGAGCAGTGTGGCAGGATCTCTTTTTTTCCCTGAATGGTGGCATGCACAGTAGTATGCCATCGGAATCTTTCCTTCTACCAAAGACATAGCTACAAGCTTTAAACTTAATGTAGCAAACCCAAGACTTGAAAGATACCTTGGAGGTCTCATTTGTTATCAAAGATGCTGCCTCTAATGTATGATGATTTCTGAGAGATAGCTACTCTCTTCTTTGGAGAAAGTACCCTGTGCCCATGAGCAAGTCTCTTTCTGAGACCCTGTTAGCAGTGGGGTGTGAATTCATTGCAGGGTAGATATTATTTGAATTATCTCAGAAGTGACTTATGGTAAATGATCTTGACTTAAGATCGCCTTCCAGAACTATATTTTTGCCATGCTTAATGCTATGTTTGAGATCAGATTTTCAGGATGTTTCCTGCTGGAGCTGAGAGCTGCCCCTGGGATGCTCACAGAGTGGATGCCAAGTGTTGTGTACAGGACATGCCTGGGGGCCAGTCAGCCCCAGCTGGCAGGGGGCTGCTGCCTGCCTTCCGCAGGGAGGAGGAACGTTTGGTACTGGGGTTCGGTCTCAAAGCTGCTGCGTGCTTGGTGTCACAAAGCTGCCCACCAGTGATGTTCGGAAGACTCTGTCGCTGGAGCAGCTATCGGGTCCAAGGACAAGTGTCCTGTCAGCAGAGCAGCTGACTTTGGGGTGATGCAGATTTGTCATCCCCTGGATAAAGTGAGTGTCTTTGAGCATCACCAGGGCTCTTGCTGCAGACCTGTGCTGACTGTGGCCAGGAAACTTTACTCCTGTGTCCCCCATCTCTTCTGTGATTCTAAATCATTGCTACTACAGGGTGACGTTAGAGCCGAGATCCTGGTCTGAGATTGTTCTGGGAAACAGCTCAGGAAGGAAATTCAGGCATACCCCTGAGCTCCTCCACAGAGGGATGCGGGCTCACCTGTGGGAGGTGATGTGGGGGTGGCTGCATCCATCCTAGGGCAGCTGCACTTCTCAAGAGAGGTGCGGATGGGGTTAATGAACACTGTATTCCCTGAGTGGTGTTAAATAGAAATCATTGGTTCAGGAAACCCTGAAAAGTGGAAAACGATCAGTGAATATGAGAATATTAGGGGCAAGTAGCTAATATCTGTGGTGCGTACCTAGATACCTTTCCCTGGCCCTGCTAATACCCTGTAGGAGACAGGATACTGGTCTATGCAGCCCATCTTTTTGTTGAGAGTGGTGAAATCTAAACAAACTGGAGTTGTTTGTGACAGTTCACGCTATGTGTTAAACTTCATGTTCTTCCTGTGGTAATCATTAAATCAAATACCATGATGCTCTGTATTTTTAAGTTTATACCAATATCTCAGTTCCTTCTTACCACCCCTCCTCTCTTGTTCAGAAAGACAGTTCTTGGCATAAAGGATAAAATGTATTTGTTCTCATTGTTAATAAACATCCAGTTATGTTCAATGACAGGACAATGAATCAGTGCAGCAACACACAGAATATGGCGAGGCCACTTCTCAGATACATGATGTGGCAGTTCACTGTGGACCAAGCACAAGTTCCTCATGGGTGTATTATTTTCTGCTGTCCAGCTCAGTGAAAATTAATTACAGAGGATGATAAAGGGAACTTTTTTGCAAGCTACACATGCTGCGAGCAGAGATGAATGGGAAAAGGATTTTGAAAATACCTGAGTCCTCATTTTGGAAGAGGTGGAAAAATGATGTTGGCTAATTCATCCCTGGTAGGATTCTGCTGCTACGGAGTTAATCACAAGATAGATTTGTCCTTACAGTGTGATATTTCTGTAACAGCACAAATTTGCTTATTTGCTGGATAGAGAAGGTTTTACAGCTTAGCTATTAAAGAAGTTAGAACCAACCTGGCTGCACTATGAAAGAGATGTGCTAATGTGATTTCAGTGTGAAATGGTCCCAGACACTGTACTCCATGAAAATATTTTAATGCTTTGAAATAGTTTCTAGCTTTAGGATTTGGGAGGAAAAGGTGAAATTTTTTCACCTAGGTTCCCTTTCCTTCCGTTTTTCACTTTTCAGTTGAACTAGACTGTAGGAGAAATTAAACAGTTTCGCTTTAATTTGCAAAGAGGCAAATCTCTCTTCCATTTTGTAATAGACTTTTTCTTGTTGTTTGATTACATTAATTTATTTTTGTTTGCAGGCTAAGAATATTCTCCTGTAGAGAACACAGATGTAGATGTATGTAGGTCCTGGAGTCTGTGTCTGTTTTTCAGCTTTTTCCCCATGGGCAGACTTTAGCATCAATAGGGCTTTCTTCCACTGTGCTACTTGGATCCACACACAGGTAATGATATCTAGGGCTCACCTCCCTTACAAACAGGAGCTTCTCTTTTCATAGAGAAGAATCCAAAGAATTACTTGTAGTAGGGAAATATATTCAGTGCGGAGTTTCATGTTTGATTTCTTTTCAGCTGTGCAAATTGTTATCCCAGCAAAATTGAAGTGACTATAATTTGTCCTTAAAAACTATTACTCTAATTATTTTTTGCTATGCTGTGTTGTTCTGATGGCATATGTGGCCAGTGGGACTTATTTAAAATATGTATGCTCTTAATATCAGCTCAAAAAGAAAGCTATCTCAGGCAGAAAAAAATTAATGTAATGTAAAAAATTAGATTATTTTTTCCATCTGACTTTGCTTCTATTTAGTTATCTCTGCTTTTGATGCTGAAATTTACAAATTAATAATTGTAGCTGCTTGAGCAAAGTCCGGGCAGAGAACAATTATCAGCTGCAAACAAATCTCTCCTCTGCTTTGCCTTTCTCTCTGTTGGAGTGCAGTCTCTACAGCACTGTTATAACCGTACACACGATTACTCACTTTCCTAATAACTCAGGGAAAACTAATTACTTTTTCGGGGCTGTTTGCTGCCAAAGAAGGGTTTTCCATTATCTGGCATAGCTGACCAAAAAATTTGGGAATTTATAAAATATTTAAGTAAATAGCTTTGTCACCTAGATATTAATGGGTATTTCCTTACAAAGCAGAACTAGATTAGAGATTTAATTCATTAGCTGTTGGTAAATTATTACTTTATTGATTTGGATTTTAAGCTTCATTGATTGTCCAGTTGAGAAACATTACCTACAGAAGGATACCAACAGCATAGATACCATGTAATAACAATAACTTCCAGAGTGGGAGTCTAGTATACAATTAAGAGAACAATGTCAACTCAAATATTTTTCCAGAAAAGGTAATCTGAAGTAATCTGCAAAACAAAGTCATTTGACTTGTTTGTTTTGAGGAAGAAGGAAAGAAGAAAGAAAAAAAAATTCCCTCAAGGGAGAAATACTTGTTGGAGAGGATAAATTATTAAAATGAGCAAGTGTTTGCAAATGACAAACAAAATTAAGAAAGGACAACAATTTTTTTTACTTGTTTCTGTCAGATTTTTTCCTTGTTTCTGTCAACATTTAACAACAAAAAATCTGGTACTACACCACTTCCATATAAGCATTCTTTATAACCATGTCTACAGAAAAACTTGAGGATTTTATCATGATGACTTAATGCTCAGGAATAAAACTTCTGGTGTTCCAGCTTTGGCTTTTCTGAAAGTCTATGCCCTGCTCACCAGCCAAAGTGACTGAAAAGCTTAAATCTAATTTTCAGAAGTAACCTGGGTACACAGGTGCCAAGTGCTATTTACGTTTCCTTAAAAAGAGGTTGCTACAATGATTACTTAATAGAGGATGGATTTTTACTATTCAGAACCTTACTGGACACATATCAGGCTTCAGTGGTACCACTAACAAAGCTGGCCACAGTACACTAATTGCAATTCCTAACAATAACCTTCAGTTCTTTCCAACTAGTCTGCTTTTTCTTGATGAAGTGATTTCTGTGACTCTTTATCCAGATGTGCCACTCTAAAGCCTAGAAATCTTCCTCACCTCCTTATTTTCTCCATGTTCGATTTAAATGTGTTCTTCTGATAAAAGAAAAAAAAAGTGCCTCCTTTTCTGTTCATGTTTAAATGCTCAGTCCCAGAACTGTGGTTTCATTCTACCTATAATGAAACAAAACATTTCAGGGTGTCATCACTGCAAACACCCTAGGCTGAGCAAGAGGATATTGCACATGTGAAAATTTTGAATCCAGTTTGAGCAGAAAGACGATTTTAAGAACTTCCTTCCTGCATTTCTTCCCTCCTCCCCTTCTTCTCTCTGCTCCCCCTACAATGACGTATCCTAAAGAAAGAAAATGGAGGCCCCTAGGTGGAAGTCACAAACTTCCAGGTGATGTGTTCTGACTTCTAATTGGGTCATTATAGAACACTTATGAAGAGAGCAAAAGGGAAACCAGCACACTAAAGACCTGCTCTCTCCATCTCTTCTTTTAGCTCAGTAAAAGTATAAACATTACCGAAATGAACAGCTAACAAAACAAACAAACCAACCCACAAAAGAACACACCACAATAACCTTAGTAGTCCCTAGACCTGGAAACATCCCTTAATCTCCCGAACACAGATGATCTGAACACAGACCTCAGACACTATCCAGAGCAACCGCATACACTAACAAGTGGTATCACAAAATGCATCATACCACAGCTTCTTGTCCAGTCAAATGTCTGACCATTTCACAAGGTGCCTACCAGGAAAAGTTTTGCCTCCTGAGCTTTCAGTCATATCCTTTCCCTCAGGTAGCTCTATATATAACCTATAACACACTATATGAATTTGAAAATCTCAGTCCTTAAAGCAGCTGTATTTCTCCAAACACGTAAAGGAAATATTAGAAACTTCCCCACCTCCTCCTGAGATCTGCACTGCTCAATCACAGACAAAATTATTTCAGGGTAGGTCTTAGACCTAACCAAGGCTAAGGAATTTTAGCCTTGCATTTGCCCTCACTGATGATGTCAATTGAAAAGCACTCTCCTTACTTGTATTGCCACAGACCGTTTTCACAGCTCCTGGGTTCGCTTCATTAGCTAACCGCATGGTGGACTGGGAACCGCAGA
>JANZLP010000072.1:32370914-32383584 GCA_026930925.1 Chelictinia riocourii
CGGATAATCCCTCTCACTCAGTTTCATATGAAAGCATACCAACAATTAAAAAAACTAAAGTCTCTACAGATTTGGCAGAACCTTCTCACCACTGCAGCTAACCCATCTCCCAGCAGGGAACTGCTGAACGCGTACCTTCTGGCGGAACTCAGCTCAGCGACAGTTTTGTCCTCTGCCGCACGCAGGGAAAGGCTATTTAACCAAGTCCAGTTCCTACAGGCCGCTACAGGCGTAGGGAGAGCTCTTGGAAACTGCTCGGGATGTTAGCGAAGGCGGCAGCTTTCCGGAGAGCAACAGCAGCAAATGGCTAAGCAGGTAACCCCTGCCAGCTACAGCTGTAGTGGACCAAGGCAGTTGTAAGACATGCAGGCTAGTAGTATGGCAACCAAGGATTCCACAAAAATGACTTCATTTTGAGAGTTGCGTAGGGAACAGGCAGCTATTGCACTTGTTTCACAACCGTTTTCCAACTCTTAAACTTTAACTTCCTCAATTTTGATGCTCCAGCAGGGTAAAAGTCTTTATTTAGGAACAACTGAAAGCAGGCATTTAAACAACGGGGTTTCTCTCTCTGTGGATTTTGTCAGTCGGTTCTGTGCTCGCCTCAACAGCAGCACTGAATTACTGTATTTCTTAACAAAAGTTCTGTATTTCTGCAGAACCCAGGGGCATCGCACACCTGCATGTCGGCCAGCAGCGTTTCAAGCCACCCCCGCAACGATGCCTGTCCACACAAACCACAGGAACACTTATGAAACAAACATTAGGTTAAAAAAAAAAAGAAGTTTGTATTGACTGTTGGATTGCAAGGCAAAGATGACCTACAGAACTTTACGTTCTCCCTTGCCAGCCTGGCCACTCTCTGCATGGAGAGAGATGCCATCAGCCCCCTCTTCCCCCATCTCGCCACCGCAAGTGCCAACTGTCACAGCGTTTTTCACAAAACTATTGAAACACCAGAGAAACAAAATTCAGCTACCTCACAAACCCCCAAATTCCTCTAGGTACAAACCACCAATAAATCGCTGCTTTTAGCAGAAGCACTTTACTAGGAATGCAACAGAAGTTTACAGTTTGATGTGTTTGGTTTTTTTAAATTAGCATACTCCCAAAACAGAAAGAGTTCACGGGTTCGTTCATTAACAATTCTCCAGTTTTCCTTCTACAGATTTGAATTTCAAGAACAATGTGGTCAGAACTTCAAAGAGAAGCAAGGCTTCTTTTAGTTTCCAAATTACTGATCTCGTAAGATTCAAACCTTCCAAAAATTACAGACTGATCAATAAATCACTGTAAACTCTTGAGCTTGCCAGGGAACAGTACTCCCAGATTTATCCTCTTTTTGATGAGGCCTGTGTTGCCTCATAAAAGACAGTCTTCAGGTGTGGACTAGTCTGCATGTGCCAGTCAATGCCTAACAACATTTTTACTGCAGATTGATTTCTTTCTCCTAAAGAGGACTCCTCCTTGGGAGTCAACCATCCAGGCACACACTGTGTGAGCAGGAAAGAAGTCTGCTTTGAGGATAACTACAGTTTTCTGTTCCCTTCCTTCTCTTTAAAAATGGATTCCTTACAAGATGGAACCAGGGTCCTCTTAATCTAAGAGTTCATTCCTACAAAATACCAAAACACAGTTTGGAAGAAGTATTTTATAAATCAGATCTAAAATTACTTAGAGTATCTAATAAATTACAATCCAGAACTGCAAACAGATGTGTGTATGACTCATCTCATATACTTATGCACAAACTGATTTTTTTCTGAATTACTTGCAAGAATAAATCTAAAAAAAGCTATTTATGATTAACTGAGGTATTGATACAGTTGGGGGGATGAGGGTGAAACGAGCCATCCAGCACACAAGCCGTTTGACATCTTGTTTAAAAATATGTAGTTCATTTACTTACTTGTTCACACTTCAACAGACAAAATGAATATGAATTAGTCTTAAACAGTATACATCAGTTTATGAAATAAATAACCCCACCAAAAAGACCTGAACCCCAATGCCATAAAACATTAAAGACAAATCTTAAAAATAATTAAAAGTAAAATACAATAATGAACTTAACTGCTGCCTATAACAACACTGAGTTTTAGAACTGAGGAACAAGAAATCCATATTCTTTGAGAACTGCAAGGTTAAAGTTAGAAGCAGATGATATTCAAAACTACATAATTTTGTTTCTTTTTACAGGAAGAATATCTAAAGACAATTATCCTTTTAAGGAAGGCCTACAGAATATGACAAAAGTACATTAACAAGTTACCAAAACAAACATATTTCAAAATACTATAGCATTAACATAACTCACCAGTACTATAGTATCTTTTAAGTTCTGTGCGTCTAATGTCTTTCAGTTGATTGTATTTTTTCTTTTTCTTTTCTTTGTCTGGAGCAGTTCCCTTTTCCCCAGCAATTTTACAGTTGTCTTCAGAGGAACTGATTTGCTCCAAAATAACTTTACTTTCATCATCTTTTGCAGAAGGTGTTTTGGAAACAGGAGATCCAGGGGAATTGGCAGAGACAGTCTCGCTGTTTTGTTTGGCTTGCCTTTTCTTTTTCAAACTATGCATAAAGAAAAAACCCACAACGTTAAGATGTAGCCAACCTCTACAGACAAGTTAACACACTTGCTAACTTCGTTTTTTCAAAATTAATTTAACATCAGAATTCCTTGCAACTTGGTAAAAACAACAGACTTTGCATCAGTAACTTGGTAACTAAGATTATGCTACAGCACACTCCTCAATCATATCATCATCTCAAGGACAGCTTCTCAAGAACAACAAAAAAGGTAACACAAGTTCTTACTGTTGTTTACCGAGAAGGAACAGGGAAAAAGAAACAAAAAACATTAAAAAGTTGTTTTGTTTTAAACCACCATACATCTCAATGTCTAAACAAGACACTGAATCACGTTTTCAAGATGAAGCTTGGCATATCATAAAACCTCAGATCACAACGTATTATAATGCCACAGCTAACATAACAATTTCACAGTCAACTGCTCCTGCTTTACAAAGCGACTTGTTTATGTTTCCTGCTATTATATATCTGACATTTCTGCAACTGTGAGTTTATTCAGCAAAATTTCACCAGACATGCTGTCGTGGACTGTTCCAAGCCACAATCCAACAGGACAGAAGGTGCCTGAGTTAACTTCAGCAGTGAAATTATACAGCAGAAGGCATTATTAAAAGTGGATCTTTAGTCCAATAAATCCTCCTTTATGAGTCAGAGATTGGAAGGAATTCAGAGAAGGGCAACAGAAACAGTTACAGGGCTGAGGGTTGCGTTAGAGGGGATATGTTAAGAGAGGGAAGGGTATCGGCATTTGATAAGGGAGAAAATTGAGCATATGATGTCCTGTACTGACTAAGAATGGGGATGTTTCCAGGAAAACAGCAATGAACATAAAACACTGCAAGAGTTATATAGGAAGTTCCAATCTGGTGATGGCAGTCCGCTAGTTCAGTGCTCTGCAAAATGGACGTTTGCAAGTGTGTAGTGAATGTAGATACAGGTATGTTATTTAAATCACTGTCTGCGCTCCTCTGGTTGTGTCCTTTGACTTGGCCCATAACCAAGGGTGGGAAGGGCAGGGGTCATGAGTATCCTTCCTTTTGATACCTGTGTGCCAGGGACATTCTTGTTCCAACAGAAGAAAAATGCCACTCATTTGCAAAGGATAACAAGTAATTTGGGAGCTGAAGAAAGCTTTTCTTTTCCAATGAGTGTGTGTTAATTAACTGTCTGTCTTACAAATGAACTATTAGTAGAAGGTGCTTAAGTAAAATGCCCTGAAGCTGCCACTTTGCTTGCTAGCCACCTTCTCTGGAAAAAGATGTTGGGATCTGTTGTGAAGCCCAGTCACAGAACTGAGGAGAGCCTGCAGCAATCCTCCTGCAAGAAGGATGCTGGCAGCATTTCCATCCTAGCTCTGTTAGGTCTCTTGTCAGCTTTTAATTTCGGTGATGACAGTATTCTTTAACTCACCTTCTATACCTGTTGGGTTTTCCTGGAAGCACCTTCTCTGGTTTGCGCTGCATGTATTCTAGGCTGCTGGATTTTGGATTCATTGCGCACATCTAATATAGGTGCATCTGATCTTAAGAACTACTAGTTAAAGGAATTTCTAGACTTCTGGCTCAGAGGTGTTGCTGATGTTTTCCCAGCTCATTAGGGGAACAGCATGTGCCGTCATCCTGACTTTTGGCTATTGGTCTCCAGTGTGGCAGGAAGGCGAGAATGGCTGTTTTCCTTTTGCTCTATTTGTGGCTGAAGGTCACAAGCATTTCCTTGTGCCTGCTTTGAGTGTTGGCTCTGCAACCTCTATTTATGACTTTGCATGAGGATTTTTTACTCTTCTCCTCAGTCACTGCCTGCTATTTACCTCCCATGCCATTTCTTTTCTTGTGAAAGCATCATAGTGACTGTGGCAGTGGGGACTGCTCTGCGAATACCCCCTGCTTCCCTTTGTGGGGGGGACAGGGCTTTTCTGTGTAGGGCACATGGGAACCTGAAAAAGGCAGCAGGGATGTGGGCAAGGATTTGTCCCAGCTTGTCAGCTACCCATCAGAACAGATGTGAGCAGTGTGTTTCAGTCTGATGCCTCGGCACCTCCTTTCTTCATCTCCCTGGGAAGGCAGAAAGGACAACCTGAGCTCTATTTTCACCAGGGGAAAGTGAGAACTACTCACCACAGCACTGCACATGCCAGTCTGGATGTATATCGGTGTGATTGAACTGGGGTCATAATAACATTGGGAAGAAGGAGAGTCCAAATTGCTTTGCTCCCAGCATAGGGTGGCCATGCTGTGAGATGGGTGTCCTTGGCCTGAGCCTTCCAGCAGATTTCCGTCAGCAGCAGGATCAGACAGGGATTTCTGGCACGGGGTGGGTACCTCTCCCTCTGCTCCTAGCAGGACTGTTTGGTTCCCAGTGTTAGCAGCCGAAGGCACCAATAATACTACGGTATACAGAACTTTGCTAGGGCACAATGGCTTGCATAATTTAATTACTTTAATTGGAATTAACAGGGAAAATAATTCCCTCTTTCAGCAGGAATAAGCAGGATATGGAATGTCAGAATTTTTTCAGATGAGCTCTGCTGAAGGCAGAGGTGCAGAGATAATGTAGTCAGCCTGCTTTAATGAGATTTGGCTGTAATTTTGTGATGAAATTATTCTAGGTTAAACTCAATCACAAAAAAAATGTGTTTCATTGTATTAAGGCATATTTGAGACTTAAAAATTTCATATTATTGGTGAGATAAAAACTATCAAATTATGTCATTTTGAGAGATTTTCATTCGCCAATAGATGTTGGAGAACAAATACTGCTCCTAATGCTGGGCCCAGATATACCAGGATGTGATAATTCATGGATTTCTTTTCCAAATAGTTATTAAACTAAGAAAAAGCAATGCAGATTTGCAAAATATTGAGATTATTATAGAAGACTCAGACATAGAAAGCGACCGACCTTCAGCTGAGAGATCATGAGTTGTTTCAATTTAAATTAAATGGCAGACTAAACATTCAACTGTAATTTAAGATTTATTATTTCATAAAAGTGAAGGAAACTAGTTATAGAGGCAAACTAGGCTGTAGAGCTCTGGACTTGAATGCAAAAGTGGCTTGGATTTTTTTCTTTTTTTTTTTTTTTTTTTGCTCTGTGAGAAAGGAAAAAATCTGTAGAATTAATATACCAGACAAAGGAAAAATCTGGTAGGGAAAGATGTTTAGTCTAACCAATTAAAAAAAAGCCAAACAAAAAAAACCAAGAAAGCTAAGAAAGAGGATATTTGATGCAGGCAGGAATTCCACAAAAATGCAAAATGCAATTCAGTGAAGAAAGCTGTTGCTCTCTGGTCAGAAAGCATAGAGGAGAAATGAAAAAAAGAAAACAAACAGTAAAATGCTGTTTAGCCATTAAAACCAAAGCAGAAAGAAGGAGACCTGATAGGCAGTGAGGAGCCAGCAGAGATTGAAAGTGATTTAAAGGGATCCCCAAATATGGAAACAGAAGGAATAGTGCTTTTCATTGCTTATCAGTGAGGGTGTTGCCAGAGAGGGTGGAGAAAGCGAGTATCTAGGAAGAGGAATGAACCAACTCCATCTAAGGAGGAAACGGTGCCCCAGACTGCTGAATGATCAACATACCCACTTGCGAGTCTGTTGACATACAGTTTCATGAAGGCTATTAAAATGATGGAGATAATGAGATAAAATGTAGCCTGAGTTTAATAAAGGTAGATTGTGCAGATTACTCTGTTACTGGTCTTTGTAAAATAACTGACTTTCTAGATAGGGGGATTGCAGTAAATCTCATTTATCTGGATTTCAGTAGAGCATTTGCTATTGTGTTACTAGTCCAGTTGGGAAGCACAAGATGAGCAGAAGAGAGGATTGCAAAGGGAGTGAGGATCCCTGCAGTGGAGATGACAACAGGTTGTGCTGCAAGGGTAGGTCTGGCCTGGCTGCAAGGCTGCTGAAGTTTGCGTGAGGGAAGCATGTGGTGAAGCCGGATCTAGGAGATGCTGTCACTGCAGTAGGCAGCTGGAATATCACATAGGAAGAGCAGGGTAATTCTGGAGGACTGGAGTTACAGAAACAGCAGTTACACAAAAAGTTGTCTTATTAACTGGATATTAGAGAACTTGGCCTAATAATAAGAATTTGTGTTTTGAGTTATTTAGTTTGCTGGAAACAGCAGCTTAAACCTTGGCTATTTACTCCTATTTACATCAGACAACTGTGAATGATTCATGAAATGCAACTCAGAAAATGCCAAATGACCATGCAAGTTGTAATAGGCACAGATTACCTGTAGAGAACTAAGGGCATGCTGGAAAGCTAAAGACATCATCATGGAGACCCAGTCTAACTTGTGCATGCATTTCTGATTAATTATATTAGAAAAGATTGAGCAGAGCAAGTTCAGAGGTCTTTTCATATGATCTGCATTCAACGGATTTGTTTAGTCCCCAGCAAAAAGGAAGATGAAAATCATTATAATTATGTATAAATTAACACCAGGGGGTAAATACCAGCAATGTTTATGCTGAAGGCCAAAGCTGGCGCAAGAACAAATGGTCACTGCCTGGCAATTAATCCAACCCAATAACTCATTTAGAAGTGAAACTTGATGGACTTGTGGAAGGGATGATGAGATACTGCCAGGAACTGGATGATGTGAACTAGGAAGGTGCTTTCTCTCTAGTAATTTTCCTCTGTCTTGGAACAGCCATTTTTTACAAGTGAAAGTCCAATTATGGTGAAATTTTTTTTTAAATGGAAGTAATTTATAAATGACGCTGAGGAGCAAATTATAAATGGTGAAAGCCCTGTAAGTATTCCCCTGGAAAACTGCTTATAAATGCACCTTTGTAGGATGATGCCTGTGTATTGGAACAGGAAGGAAATGCAAATGGAAGGAAATTATAAAACATGGGTCACAGTGCTACCAAAGGACATTGCAATATAAGCCTCTGTAAATGGCTGAAGTTGTTCTCCTGTTGTTAAACATATGTATCCCTGAGGGGCTTTTCCCAGCCAAGCCCAGGCTGTCTCTGGTGTGCAGGACACTCCTGGGTGCCCAGAACGTGCCAGTTGTGCCCATGGCACAGCCTTTGCCAAGAGCAGTGGCCAGCAGTCTTGGGCCATCAGCCATATTCACAGCTATGGGAAAGGGCTTACAATCCTTCCTCAGTCTGCCATGTGGGAGAGCTTTCTTCTTGTTAGGTGAAAGCAGAGTAGAGTCCCATGGCCTGCCGGGCTGCTCGCTGGTACCTGAACCCAACCTATTTGTTAGAGCTCCTCAGCAAGAAACCGGCGGGACCTCATGCATGTGCCAGACCTTTTGTTTATATAGCATCAGGGACTTACAAGCAGAGATGTCGTAGGCTGGGATCTGTGCTGGCAATACCACCTGAACAGTATTTCAGAAAACTCTTAATTTGTCCCATAGCTAAATGAAGTAAATCACCTGTTCATCTCTTTGCATCTTCCCTGGTTCCCTTGCACTTTGCCGAGAGATACAGGTGTTTATGATGATTTCATCTCACTTGTGACTCAGTGATTAATATTCTAAAAGTTGCTGAACTTATTGGGTGCTAGCTATTTCCTGCTCTACTTAATATACTTAAGTCAGCCTGGTTTGTTTTTCTTCCTCTGCTAATATCCACCTGGTGAGTTAATTGTGTAGGAAAGCAGCCAGTAAAGACTGAAAATGCAAAAAAACATGACATCTAGCTCAGCTGGGAGTATTCTGCAGTTCAGACCTATGTGCATTAGAGAAGAGAGTGTGTAAGAGGCTGGATGGCAAAGTTTACTGTACCAGAGGAAGCTGGTTTTGGTGATGTTCCCTTGTTACGGTCCTGAATTGTGAGCAGGAGTGATGGGCTCTGTCCTGACCTGTCCTGGTTTGACTGCAGCGAAGGGCAAGCCATGCATGGATTGTAGTCTTCTTCCCCAGAAGCTTGTATAAGGGCTGGGTGTCATTCTTGAAGGTGAATAGATATTAATTTAAAAAAATTGTCCCTCTCTTCCTCAATATCTCTTGATGTTCTGTGAACTGATGGGAATTCCAGCTTGTTTTACCTGACATGGAAAAAGATTTTACAAGACTAGATTAAAACCAAAATGCTGGAGAAGCACGTGACAATGTTCGCTTCTTGTTGGGTAACTCATTATCAGGGTAAGGTACACCCTTGTCTACTGAAAGCATTGGGACTTGCATCTCCAAGCAGATCACACGAAACAGTAGCAGTTGGGATTGCTGGACCCAGTGCTTTGGCTGCATACTTCCACTTGGTGTAAATAAATATCCAGTGGATCAGGGTTTTGAGCAAAGGCCTCAGGACTTGTGGCGGAGTGGTGTAACCACCAGGTGGTACGGTGTATTGAGGCTGGGCTGTTTTGGTGTCTCCTGGGGGAGGTGTTACAGTTCATAGAAAGCATTAGTGGTTGGACTAAGAAAGGCAATGGCCTTCCCTTCCAACCCAGGCCTGCTTTCTTCCTGGTCTGGTTTCTTTCTTCCTAGCAGTCCCTGTACTTTAGTTCTTCCTTTGTCTTACCCTCTCAATTTGGATAGTAACAGTAGCTCCCTTTACTGCTGCCTGATCAGTCAGTCCCAGCTTACCTCTTGCCTTCCTTCTTTTCCCACATTTCCCTTTGTCTCTCTTTCTGGTTGCTGGTCCAACTTTCTCTCATTTGTATTCAAACTGGCCAACTCCTCCATTTTGTCAGGATCCAGCAGAGAAGATAGATGAAAAGAAATCTCTCTGCTGTCAATTCAGAGCAGTCCTGGCACAGCCTGTAACCATCCAGAGTTGAAATTGCCAGGAATTTGTTCACTGGAATGCATTCAGTTTGGACAGAATCAGTAGGAAATAACAGCTCTCGCACTACAGCACATCTCCCCTGTACTCATGTGTGAACTGCTCATTTTCACAGATCATCAGCTTAGCTAAAGCTTGGGTGAATATTCTTTACTCTGAAGGATGAGGGATGTTTCTGCAAGAAAACTTCACTAGAATTAACATATTTTTTCTTACTTTTTTTCCTGGAAATGTACGAGCTGTGATGGCTGAAAATTTCCAGGTGAATTCTTCTTGAAATAGTTGAAATTATCAGTGAAATGGTTAAAACCTGGCAAAGTTATAAGCATCTGAAAACAGGGGGTTATCATGGGATTTGTCAGACAACCTTAATAATAGTTTCACCTACAACAGCAAAATTCAGTAATGCAATGTAATTCTAAGGCATCAGCACTGCACGGATGAACGCCATTAGATAAATGGGACCTAAGAGAGTGCAAAACACTAGCACCCTGGCACTTAAGGCTGTGATTGTACTTTTATATTTGTAAAGGTTATATGAGCATAATAACAAAGTGGAAAACAGCTTGTTACTGCTAAGATGCAAATGTAGCAAAACCCATGCTGCAGGTAGTCCCCAGCACTGTATTACACCTTAGCCTCGTCACCTGTCCCACATTTCCACCTCACGGCTCAGATTTGAGCGAGATTTGTGGCAGTGCCAAACTGATGGATCGCCATCACATTTTCTAAAGTGCCCTCCCTGACAGCACGAGCTGTGCCAAGAAATCTAACCAAGAAAGTCCAGGATAGCAATTCTAGGCCATTTATCAAATCCATTTGAGGCTTGCAAGGTAGAATTTTTAACTTCTCCCAGTGTCAGTACCAGGAGTACAAGATATCCATCCCTGGCAGGTTTCCTGCTTGTGTACCTCTCTCCTCTGCTCAAGTGTAATGAACAGATTAATCCTGGAACTTGCGTGTCAGTTTAGCCTATCTTTGCTGAATAGACGGAAGAGAAAAAGTGTGGGGCAAACAGAGTGTACACCTCTTAGTCATGCTCACCCTCTCTTGCTTGGTTTCTTGACAGTTTATTTTGTTGCCCTTGCTCTGCCCTGTTACAGATAACATTGACTTAATATGAATTTGGTTTCGGTGTTGCAACAGGATGTGCCTTAAAAATGTGAAAGTAGAAAAGTGAGGGTGACTCTAGCAAAGAAAAGGGACTTTGTGAGTTTCTGCCAGTGCGGGAGCTGCTTGGGGCTGTAGGGAGGATGTTTGGGACTCTTCTGCAGATTTGTCAAGTTCAGTTTCTGCTTATGAGCTGAACTAAGAAAGACCTGTGGACTGCTCAGTGACATCTAGCAAGATACTATGGAAGTGGATTGAGCTTTAAGGTGCTAGAGATCAGGATGAGACTAAATATAGGGTACTTCCCTTTCTGATTGCTGTCAGAGACCTTGGACCTGGCCAACTCTGCAAGGAGGAGATTCCATGAGTCATCCTGGTCATGGTGATGAGCCGAGCCGAGTCCGCACAAAAGTGTTGGAAGTGCTTTGCTGTGACATTAGCTTACGAGTTTTTTCTTGCCGCAGGGAACCAACGTTGCAGTGGGATAACATTTGTGGGAAATACAGTTGTTTCCACTCGCTTTTCTCCTTAAATGGGCCGAATTGTGCAACACAGTTTGGGGAGTTCAGCCCAGGCTCTCCTTCAGCTGGTCTCCTCTTTAGAAACATTGCTGCCTAGACAACCAGACAGCTTCTGCATATGTCTGATAGTTTGAGCAGGCAGGCAGTTGTCATGGTTATGGATGCTGCATAAGAACCAAAATAGATGTATAGAAAGACGGTGATAGAAGTTGGCACAGATCCTGTCTTTTCTGTACATGAGCTGACAGGATGTAGCATGGAGGAACCACCTGTGTCCTGGCTCCCTCCTGCTCCCTCAAAGACAGAACTAGCCATGTGTTTGGCCTTGACTGCTGCAGACGGCAAAAGAAGCCGAGCTGTCTGAAAAAGGAGAAGTCATCTCAGTGAAAATGTTTGGGGAAAAAATAGACAAGTGAAGATATTAATTTGGTAGAAAAAACCCCACATTTCTTGAGTTTTAGATTGGAGGGAATGAAAAATATCAGTGTCTGAGTGTCAAACTTTCTCTTTCCTTCAGTTATTTCTCTTCTCCCTCTTGGAGGAAATATCAAGACATAACACTTTCCTCCTCTCAAACTGGCTGTCAAATGCTATTTGTATTTAGCAGTATCTTCTTTACTGTTTCTCATAATCACAAAACACTTCCTTGGGCTTTTCTGTACAAATGCATCAAAACTCAAAGGCATGGAGAGTTCCACTGAAGACACAGTGAATGCTTCTCAGTGGATGGCTGCTTCACGTGGCCAGCTGAGTGCAGAGGGGAAGCAGAGCACCTCCTTGGCTCCTGCTGCAAAGGTCCATCAAGCGCCTGGAAAAACCAACCCAGCCTGTGCAGCTGCACCGCTTTGTGAATCATGCATAAACCACTCCAGGCCGTGAATCTCAGTCACAAGCCCCTTAGAAATACAGGGCAGAGTGGTTCGTCTTTGCAGCAGGCAGGTAGGGAAGCAGCCAAGAGGTTGCATAAGTCCATCTTCTCCGGGTTTGCAATTGCACCTGGAGGGCAAGGGAGGTCAGAAGACAGAAGGCAAAGGCACTGGGAGGAGGTGGTGGAGAGCCTTAGTCAAAAGTGGTGCAAGGTTTTGGACAGAGCCTTGGTTGAACTCTGCACCTAGCTCCTCACAGGATCCCAAACAACAAGAATTTTGGTTGAATTCAGGCTGCTGGCATCAGGTCCTGCACGATCATGCCTTACTCTAGTGCCTTTCCTCTGTCCTCTTTCTGCTACAAAGCCTAAAACTACCTGGACATTTGCTTGTAACGCCATGGGATAAAGGGTAAAAGCAGAGGGGTTATTCTGAGTGCTTTTTAACCCAGTTCTCCCTTTTGAAAGCCTCTTATAGTAGGAGTTTAAATTGGTTTAGGTACAGAGTCTGAATGTGATAAGATGTTAGTTAACACGATGGCATAATCAAGTCACTTTGATTTCTCCCCAGGCAAACCTCTCTGCAGTCTATTAAAATGAAATATGATGCCACTGCCATTTCCCTCAGCTGTAGTCAAGGAGATATTTGTTTTAATTCAGCACAAGATTGCCCCACAGGCTCCGATTTCTACTATCTGTATTGACGTTTGTAATTTATTGCCCTTTTACAATACACACTAAAAGGATGTTGTATTTGCCAGGCTGGCTTTTGAGAACTTCATCTCCAAATCAGTCTGTATAGGATACACTGAAATTGTTCTCTGT
>JANZLP010000072.1:32484371-32495224 GCA_026930925.1 Chelictinia riocourii
GAAGGCAGAGCTCGTGGTGCTCGGACCTCGGCACAGGCCAGCTCCAAATTCCGAACGTCGGCCTCTAGCTGCCTGCAAGAAGGAGCCATTCCCCAAAACCTCGCCTTGTCCTCACTGGAGGGAATGGGAATCAGGAGGCAGCAGCTTTGAAACTGGATACAATAAATTACTCTATTGTTTATTTTTCTGATTGCATGCACTTGCATCTCTTTTTGCTTGGCTTGATCATAGGAAGCAGTGCATTTTTAAGCGAAAATGAGAAGCCCGTGAGTTCACATCTCGGTCTGGAGACGTAGTAGGATGCAAACTTTAATGACGCTCATGCAGAGGAAAAGAAAATAGTGAGGCAGAGTCCTGAAACAAAGGGAGGCAGGGTATCAAGAAATGTGAGCTCTGATGCCATTTAGAAAGGGTCTGGATGGCATGATTTATCTAAAAATGACAAGATGCCCCTCTAAAAATGCAAATGTCTGCACTGCATCTTGTAGCTATAATGAATGAGTCTTTCACACAATGGAAACATTCAACTTGTTCTAGGGCACTTACTGTGGCTCCATATGCTGAGCTGCATGCTCCTGCCCTTTAATCACTCTGCCTTTGTTTTTTCAAAACTTAAATTAGAAGCACATTAGTGTTTATGTGGTGTGCACTCGGGTTCGGGGGTTTTGTGTGCTTGTTTGTAGAGAGTTGCTTTTGGGTTTTTAACATTAAATAAGCCGGATGAATGCAGTCGTCTTGAAGGCAGAGGACATGGCAAATCCCGGGAAACTTAAGTTGGCAACAGCAGAAGGATGTAAATTTTGAGCTGCTAATGGCAAGCAGGACTCCAGCTTTGGGGCTAGGGGAGAACCCAATTTACGCAGCGGGGAGCCATTCAAACCCTTCTCTGACCTGCCAGGAGGATGCCTGCGCGCGTTCTGGTTTATTCGAGGTGAGATCAAGCCAAAGTTTTCCTTTCTTGTAACTTTGGGTTTAAAAGAAGCGTTTCGTAGCAGTCTGGCCGCTGCGGACCTGATCCGATCCGGAGCACGACGCACCCCATCCAAAGGCTGTCATTAACAGGGGCTTTACCACGGGCTGCATCTTAGTATTAGCGGTTTACTCTGCAGTTTTTCTTGGGATTAAGGGGAAGAATAGAGATCCGGCCATCCAATAAAATAGGAAACCAGCCGCGCTTGCCTTGCAGATTTTTTGGGGAGGGGTTTAGCCCACATGCACAATATTTAATTTTCTGGATGCATCTATGTATGTGCGAGCGGGCGCACAAGTAACTCCGCTGCAAGTTGTAAAAGCTCTGTTTCTGACAGAAAAACGGGCTAATTAATAGGAGTAGGAGACAAAATGCCAGCTTGTAGATTTGTTTCCCCTGCAGAAATCGCCCCCCCCCCCGTTAGACTGCTCCTTCTTGATCTGATGTAACGAGAAGAGAGAGTCAGCTGTGAATCAAGCGCCTTGTTCTCATTTCCTTGATCATTGACATGGTTTGAGAGAGAGAAAGGAGGAGGGATTATTTGTGAGGTTATTAAAAAAAAATCCCCAGCTCCCCCTCCTCCTCCCCTTCAAGATGCACAGGCACTTCCAGAATGTTCCATAATATGAATCTGACTTTTCTCATTAAATATTGTCCTCTTTTCCCCCCCTACTCCTTGTTAGTTAAAAAGCGCTGTTTACAAGTCACTAAGCAGATAATTCCGAGCTTTGACGAGCGGATTGCCAGTTAGCAATACAGTTGAAAACGTGTTGGTTTTTTCAGTCAGCAAGCTGTTTAATGGTTTCAGAAATTAAAGGCTAATTGCACTTGAGTGAATATGTGCTTTTCTAAGCCCACTGTTACCGTTATTAGGGTATTTACCAGTTTGGAAAATTCCCTCTGTACGTAAATCTGCCAGTTCTTCGCTGCTGCCCGAGCCTGGACTGCAGCCACGCCGAGAGTTTTGGCCGCATCGGGCTGACCAGCTGGGGTGGGGTTTTTTTGGTGCAACTTTAGTCGTTGCATTTTGGCGAGATGGTTTTGCTTGCAGGATTCTCCAAGTTTGTTCACGTAAGATTCACATTGTAAATAATCCCTCGTGGAAGAAAATTGAGTGTCGATAGTCTCGTTACGATGTCAAGGAGATAAGGAACTTGATTTTCTTCGGAGAATAAGCGAGAAAGACAAGGGTGGATTTGGTAGGGGGAAAAGTTTAGCTTTTGTGTGCTGCAGTATGCTTCTGCAATATATAAAATTGCTGATGTGTAGAAGAGCTTGGGAATGCTTCTAAAACAGATTTGTAATACCGCTAATATTAATAGAAGCCTTTGCTGGAGAGCGTGGCTGGTCAGAAACTCCAAAGCCATTGCACGTTAATGGAAAGACCGTTTCGTTATTTTCTGGCATTTGCTTTCCTTCTAATTGACCTGAGGCTGTTAGAGCTGCGGGGCTGTAAAAGCGAAGAGCAAAATGCGGTTTCTACATGTAAAACTGCATGGAGTCGCAGTGCGAACAATACTGATGCATGTGCCAAGGGTACTGGAGCAGAGAGAGGACATAGAAGTGATTTCAAGTCCTCAGAAAAGCCACTTATTTATGAAAAGTGTCAGGATTTCAGCCCATCCAGTTTATCCAATGTAAGACTATGAGGGTGGTGACTTAACATTAATATGGGAATCGTACCAGGTTCAAGAGAGCCATTTAAATGCTTTGGAAGTGGGCAGTGGCAGAAAACTGAAGACACCCATTAAACAACTTCAAATTAGATGTAAGGCCCTGAGTTATTGCAGGAGGGTTCCTGCTGCAAAGCAATGAACTGTACTGAGCTACCAACCTTTGGAAAAAACAAATCCTTCACATCAGCCAGCTGTCGCCTTTCTGGAAAAGCTGCTTCCCTGTTGTTGAGATACAAGGCTGAAGAGCTGCATCATTATATTATTTATAGCCTGAGTGACATGGGAAGTAAGACTAAAGAAATCAATAAAACTTTATGATAGATAGCCGTGTCATCCTAACATGGCTCATTTGTGCATCACTGTTGAAAGACAGCACCTGCATTTGGGACAGTAAGAGAACAAGTTCTCTCTGGAGCAACCCCTCTACATTCGCAGGAATTACTGATGAGCTAGAAATTTTTATTAGTGAGGCTACCTAGATCCTGAAAGGGGGAGCTGTGATCGCAGCATGGTGGGAATCTTCAGCGTGGCAGTTTTATGGCTGCAGGCGTCCGTGGAAATGCCGCTGTGTTGGTATCGCTTTGGGGCGTTGTTGGCAAGAACAGCAGTTTGGCAGCATCGTTCTGACAGCCCCATGAGTGCCCCATCATGCTCTTGTGATACCCCAAACACTGCTTGTCATTAGGACGTTAATTAAGTTATCACTCGCTGCTGAAGCGCTTTGGAGCAGTAATCACAAACTAGGACTGCGCTGTGCGCACACAAAACCCAAGGGCACGCCCCGCTCCACAAAGTTTTCAATCCAAACATTGCAATCTAAACGTACAGCAAGAGATAGCCCATAGGATATTGACAGAGGATGTGGAAACAACAGGCCAACGTTGGTCAGCATAATAACATGTTCTTAACGCAGAATTTTGCTTGCTTACAAAGATTTCTTCCTCTTCCATTAGGACATGACCATATTTGATTTTTTTCTTTTTTGTTGGTTTTTTCCCCCACTTTCTGGGCTGGAATGGAGAGCTTGGTTCATTTTCCCAAGGGTCTATGGAGGGATTTATCACTTGTGACTCTTGTTGGCTTTGCGAGCGTTGGTGCATAGCGGCGGGCTGTTCCTACCTTGTCGTGACACCAGGCACAACCTGCAATGTTCCCCACCAGGGAGTTTAACCAGTCAATACAGGGTCTTTTGTGTTATCAGACCTGAATCCCTGGGGGTCATTTGCATGGGCTTGGAAGTATTTACCAGTCCCTGAGGTTGTGAAACTGCCGTGTCACCATGGCATCCCAGCAACACAAGCAAACACTGGTGACATCCATGGATGGCTGCGTCCCGCTCTGACTCAACCTGACTTGAAACCGGACTTTAATGGGGAACGTTCACTTTGGAGGAGGGGTGCAAGGGATCTAAACTGGCTAGCTGCCACGCTGGGAGCTGGGCAGCGTATTTCCTGGCTCTCTCCTGCATTGGCTGGGCTGCTAAAGGTACGGAAAAAAGAGCTTGAACTTTGAGTGGAAGGCGGACTATGACATACAGCTCTGTTAGGCTTAACTGTTTATTCACCTGTTCTGCGTGCTTCCCATTCTGGCTTTGCTAAAAAACCAGACACTGTAAGAAAATGACCAAGAGCAGCTAGTAATTAAAGATTTGAGATTTTGGAAAGAAGGAGGGAGTTTCCTTCTTAGCTTTCCTCTGCTTATTAGCTTGAAGTACCGTAAGGAAGGTAAGTCGGTCAGTGTCACAATCAAGGCGCAAATGTCAGTATAATATAACACCATTTACAGGGTGCTAGCGGGGAATGCTGTTGTCTGCCAGAGAATATGATCCTTTGCCGGTCCACCTGGTTGTTCTTTGTGGTTGTTTTAGTGGGGAATCCAAATTCTTAATTCAAAGCTGAGTTACTAGGGTGGATTGCTTGAAGCGCAGGAATTTTTTCAAGGGCAAAGTGTCATTTTTGGCACTTCAGTTCCGTGGTTTCTGAAATGAAAAAACGTGCTTAAGTATTTTTGAATATGCTGCTGTACACACGGGGGTGCTCAAGCTATAGTTCGTGGTGTTAGCTGTTGGGCTGTCGGGGTTCTAAAATCTGGGGCAAGCAGGCAGGCCTCAGATCAAAACATTTTTCTTCTTTTGTCTTTCATCTTGATGCCATTTCGGAACTTAATCAGCCCATCCCTTTGCAGCGTACACTGCTTTTCCACCTCGCTGCCACGTCCCTTTGAAGTAGCCCAGTGTTTAAGACTGCTGATCTTTAAAATAATGAAGAGAACTTGGTAGCTGCTCCCTCTCTGTGGGCTGAGGATGCCGAATGGAATTGGCAGGTGTCGGGACAATCCCTCTTACCACCTAGTTGTCTTTGCAAAGCCGTCGGTTTGTGCAGCCATGTGGCCAGCTGGCAGGAGAACTCCTCTTTCTTTTTTCACTTGTTATTGTTGGACTACCTGTATTTAATTGATCTGACTTATTTCGAATGGTAAATAAAATCCTCCTTGTTCCTTTGAAGCTCAGCATAGCGTGAAGAGTAACAGCAGCTGCTGTTTCACAAGTGAGGGTTGTTGCTGTTTTTAAAGTTTGAGGGATCACAAGTTAGTATTATCTTAAAAGAGAGGCGAACAGGCCAGTGGGGAATTTGTACCGCATAAAAACTGGCGGAGAGAACGTCCTTAATCCCTTCTTCCCCTCCCCCCCATCTGGTAGACTTAGGGCTAGTTTATATAATTTCATAATTTCATAATATTACAACTAGACATTGCTGGAGTTGAGCTGTGCCAGGCTTTCTCTTTTTCTCCTCAGGACAGCAGTCACCCTTAAAAACTAGCAAGGTGTGAATCAGACCCTCTCCTTCTTTGTCCCCCTTACATTGAGTAATGCTCTGTTCAGATGCACCCTCTCATGGCTGGGATAAAGCAGGTATTTCAGTGGTCCCAGTGCCAGCCCCTTGAGCAGAAGTTGCTGGGGAGCCCTTTTCAAATAAAGCTGAGAGCCTGTAATTGTCAGCCACTCAGCTCTCCCAGCAACTCCCCATTTTGCCTGTTTTCTCCTTTTCCCTGAGCAAGGTGTGCACTGTTTGGTGTAGATTCAGTCCTTCAACATCAGTCACAACACACAGGCTTGCAGACAGCACATATTCTGCTGAGCATACAAAGCTTGGGCTGTGAAGGCTAAGGGAAGGCTGATGGAGAAAAAGCTGCTTCCATGGTTGGAGAACTAGCTACAAGAGCATCATGGTGTCATCAAGCACCCCTTGGCAAAACAGAAGAAACCCTGCTCTGTGCAGGAGAGCAAGGTAGGCACCCTCCACTCCAACAGTTGCCCTCGAGCTGATGTGGGGCAGCTGTGCCATTCAGGACCATTGCCACCACAGGGCAGGGACCAGGCTCTCCTGGGCCTCCCGTCCCCAGTCTTCAGGCACAGGAAGGTGACAGCATTTTCACACCACCACCTCCATGCTGCTGGGTGTGCTCTCAGGGAAGGCAGATCCTACCACCTGGGTCTTTTTTGCTCCCCTCTTTCCTCCTGTCTGGAAGGTGCTCACCACATGACAGAGTTTTACTCTGATGGCCATGAGGCAGTTTTCAAAATAAAATACCCATTTTTGCCCATGGCAGATAGCTGGTTTTATTTACTCTGAAGTGTTACACTCCGCCCTAGTTCACATGGGATTTGAGGTTAGAAAGTGAAGTTCAAGCAGCCAGTTAAAATTGCTGAGATCTGGAAAGGGAGCAGCACAAGAATCATGGATTCCCCTGAAGAAGGACAACAAGCCTTTGAAGTATTTTTCCTTTGCTCAGCCATCTGACTCGTGTGCAATTCACAGCCCCTGGGGTTAAGATTTGCATCCCAAAGGAAAGATTGAAAAGTAGCTGGTTTGAGGCACTCACACTTAGAATCCAGAGACTTCACAGGCTTCATAGATGGCTGCATCACATTACTTCAAGGCCTCTATAACCTTGGTGCTAAGGAGTTACTCCTGTCAGAAACCCTTCATACAGCGCTGAGTCAGGTGAAACATCAGCAGGGAGGTAGGCAAACTAGCTTACTCTTATTTTTTTTCATGATCATTGCTTTCCCTTGCTGAGTACCTGGCTTATCAAGGCAAGTTCTTCACAAAGGAGTACTTCAGCAATGAGACATGCACTCGGATGACATAAGAAAGGCCAAAACCTATTAAAATAAAATAAAGGGAAAGAGAAAAGAGGACTTGGTCTGCCTGAGTCTCTGCTAAAGGCAGCTCGGAAGCATGTGGGGCCTTTAAAAGACTTGGGATGAAATGCAGCCTTGACTTTGAAGTACTGTGTATGTGAGCTAAGGATCATCTTGATGGAAAGACAAATACATTCTTCTTCCTCTCTCAAAACCTCTTTCTTCTCAAATTTGGTCTTTTATCTCCTGCTATATTAACCTCATCACAGCTGGAAGTTTTTGAGCTGTATTCCCAGGGATCACCACCTGTGAACTCAAGGAGAATTGCCTGGTTTGCCATCCTCATGCCCAGTTACAGGGATAAAGTAGGGATTGGATCTGGAAAGTGCCTGTTACTCGTTCAGGCTCTCATTTGGTCTCAGGCAAGTCACTAGAGATAGTGGTGTGAAAATCTCCTAGAAACTTCAGAGCCCAGTTAAAATAAGAAGTGAAACAGAGCTGATCAAGTCAAGCAAAACTTGTTTGGTAAAAAGGAGAATGGGATCACTACATGACAAATCCAGCTGGGTAAGTCTGCTGCACCTTGGGGCTTCTGAAACAGTGACAAGTGAACATGGGAGGACAGGCTGGGCAATTTAACAGCTGAGAAAAGACACGCATAGTCATAGAGTAACCCTGTTGTCAGGCAAATCAGAGCATAGATAATTGCAGTTTTAAGACTTATCTAACAGAGAAATGCATTTGGAAAGAACTAAGAGCAAATGGAAAGATAAAAAGAAAGATTCTGCAAACACTTAGCATAAAATATCATCAACCTGATACCACAAGTGAGAGCAACAGGAGCGAGCAAGATTTCTGTCACTCTGCAGAATACAGTGCCCTGCAGCTACCAGCATTTCTCATGGGAGAAGGGAATCCCTGCAGAGGCATGAATAGCAGCATCTGGCTCTGGGTTGAATTCCCAAGGTCACTTCTAAGCAGAGCAAGTATTTGGCTGCTGCTGAGACTCAAAATGCTGCACAAAGCACCACGTTGAGCTGGCAGATGCACATGGATGATGTCCATGCAGACCTCTGCTAGGGAGCAGCAGTATGAGGGGGATGCATGTGCCACAGCCATGTAAACCCTCCTTCTTTCTCTCTTGCCACTGAAGCACTGTGGCACTTCAAGTCCACAGCTCCAGTTGCACTGAACTGACTGAAAGGACCCTGTCCACCCAGGCAAGTACCCAAGTATATGCTGGGGGTGGAAGCAGCTGAAGATTTTATCATTAGGGCTGCAATTGCATTTAATTATTCTGCATTATAACCAAAGCAACTGGCTTTCAGGTCATCTGCCCTGCAGAGGATCTGCTGTACAAGGAGTGCCAAGACTTGACTGCTTTTGATGAAAGGTCTCTGCAATTACAAGATTCCTGGAAAATGTCTGATTTCAAGAAAGCAGCATTTTCTGGTTGGAAGCACAGTGCAGGGCAATTCCAGCCAGCACTAAAGGTGATCTCCTTTCTGTAGAGCAGGGATCAGTTGTCACAGGAGACAACTTTCACTAGAGAGTCTACAGCAAAGCAAACTGCAGAAGGAGAATCCTGACTGCAGTGTTTGCTTCAGGTACACAAGGCCAATTCTCATTAGCAAGAAAGTCATTATTTAACATAATCTTTATCTTCTCCTTGAAGAGAGAATTAGTATGTGATCGAAGGTTTTGTTTCCCCACCCATTAGCCTGGCCCCAAAGCCTTCTTAAATTTTTTCATTAGCTTTCCTGCAGGAGTCTCCCACCACAGGACCTAGATGCTTCATGAAAAATAATGAATTAACTTTGCCAGCAGCATTATGATATCAGAAAGTACTACCCCCACTTTACATACTTTAAAGATGCAGACAACACTACAGACTTGGTTTGGATGCCCAATGTGAGATGTGTGAACCTCGGGGATTTATAGGGTGCCTGATATTTTTATGCTCTGAGAACATCTTCCAGAGAATTCTGTTAAAGATAAGGACATGAAACACTGGGAAAACAGAAATGGAAGATGTGTTTTATCCTCACCCTATCCAGCTTCAGGCACCTAACAGAAGCTAAATTAGGCCTTTATTTGCTCTAACCGTCCTCTATAGTATCTGAAGAGAAATAAAGCTACTTGTGCCCACCTGGCTGTGCAATACCTACCCTAGGGCTCCTCTCTCCATCTATCTTCCTTTTGGGTGTGGCATGCTTTTCCTCAAATGTAATAAGTGTATTTCCAACAGCTTTTGTGGTTCAGCTTTCTCTAGCACAGCACTACTTCGTTGCTCTTATGGAGTCAACAGTGCTTCCAAATGGACTGGCTGCAATGCAGAGGTCCCCACTATTATTACAGTGCACTTGTATACCTTTGCTTTTGATACTGCACAAGCCTACAATAAAATGTCAGTCTGTGCTCCAACAGACTGATAATTATGAAGGTCCTACTTATCCTTCTAATAAAAGAGTGATGATTGGAAGGACTGGTCTGTGATGCTGTCCATTTTCACAAAGAATTGCATTTTGTTAAATCTTTGATGCTATTTGCAAAGGATGGCTCTCACTGTTTCTGGCCATGAGTATAAGGTGTGGTCTCTAGCAAGGAGGAAGGAGTGCTTTTTTCCTGAATATGCATTTTTTTCAGCCACTAGATGTGCATATGCTGAGCCTTGGTTTGCAAAAGCACACGAGGGCAGCAAGTGCCTGTGTGACTGGAATCATTACTCAGGTTGCAGATGCAAGAAACTCAGCATGCAAAATAAATGCATCTAACAGTCCCCCCTTCTTTCCTGGAAAGGCAGGCCCAAGGAGCCACTTGCAAAATACAGTCTTTGATCCTGAGCTGCTGCAGCTGCAGTCTGCAGACCGAGGTTTTCAAAATGCAATAAAAGTATCATTTTAACAGTAGAAAGAGTGTGATATGTGCTTTATAGCTAAATAATTAACAAAATGAATTGAAAGAACTGAAATATTCATAGCTTTAAATATTTATAAATTAATTTTAAAAGTCACTATATATATTGAATTATCTTTAAAAGTCTGCCAATCTAGGACCTCTCAGTTTCATTTCTGCTTGTTATTGCAATTATTAAGGCTCCAGAAATGACAGATGTTTGGCAAGAGAGATGAAATGCAGCTTCCAAAACAGCAACGGTAGCTAACGCTTCTGCACTAGCGCAGGGTCAGCTACTCTGCCTGGAGTCATTGGAGGAAACCCAGGCTCCTTTTTTTCTTTCCCGGGTGGATGCGTTCAGAGCTAGATGTGCCACACTGAGCCATGCCAGTCAACCCCCCAAAGCACTGATTCCTGGCCCCATCAGTGTTAGCAACAACTCTGCTGCTGACTGGCTGACAAAGGGACAGGTGACAACATCCCTCTGCCTGAGATGCTTGCTGGACAACTTAATGGGTATGGTGTGCCTCTGTAAAAGACTACCGGCGACAAGAAAGACCAGGTCAACACAAAGTCCATTGGCTGAAGCTGTATCTTATTCCTCCTTGTCCCCACAATAATCTATGCATTCTAGCAGGAATTTCACTTGTCTTTATCTGTCCTAAGAAAAATTAAAATTATGAACAATGTGGTTGGTGACATTCCACTCTGGCACCACATTACTATGTAGGAGACCCCTATCTGCTCTCCTACCACCAATACCTGAAAACATTCACCATGAAACACAGTCGTTTTGCTGGACATGCAATTAGACACGTAGTTCCTTCATATTCACAAGTGCCACAGACAGCAGAGCATCTTGCCTTGCTCTTGTGTGCACCCCTTGCAAAGATGAGGCAGCAATTGCGTAAGAGTACTGGTCCTTTTTCAATATCCCTGCCTTATGTAGCTCCTTCACCTCCCTTTGATCCTTATTTCTGGTAAATACTCTGTATTCATGTAGCAGCAGGAGACCATTACCCTTTGACAAGAGTCTGTTTTCATTGACGTTATCTCTAAATTATTCTCATTTGATGGGACTCAGATGGGTTACACTTAGAGGCTTACATGGCAGTGCTTAGAACAACAGAAGTTGTCAGACTACTTTTTTTTATATCAGCAAAGGAAA
>JANZLP010000072.1:32898976-32909899 GCA_026930925.1 Chelictinia riocourii
CAAGGTTATTTGTCTACTGTTACGACTTGCATTAACAGAGCCCAGACCATCACCTCAAGGACTGTATAAAACATAACACAGAAGATGCTTGAAAGACAGGTAATGCACGTCACTAGTTGTGGTTTTGAAGTTTGTTTCTGTTACCCTTCTGAAGCCTTCTAACTCGACTAAATAATCAGTATACGCCATTTAACAACGTCTGGAATCACACACAGATGCACAGCTCTCGATGCAGGAATCCAGTTGTAACAGCAGGTGCCATCATGTTCCTTCTAATACTGGCACAAATCTATTAAGTTCTGTGCAAAATGAAAACTCTGAACAAACTATGCAAATAAAGTTTTATTTATGTAAATTTATAAGAACATAACTTGTATTTATACATTATATCATTTTCAAGCCTCTTTAAATGGAAAGCATGGCACAATAAATTTGAAACATCACATTTCATCTAAATCCCATCCTGCAGTTTTCATTGCGGATGCAGAGATCAGGGACAATCTATTTGGTAACATTTTTCAAATTTTCTTTGGTAAAAAAATTTCACTATAGCATCTTTGCTCTTTCTTCTGTACAAGAGATTTGTATTTTCTCATGTGAATATGTTACTCCTAAAATGCAAGCTATTTCGAAATGTGAATGCTGCAAAAGTGGTGCATTTGCTTTCAAATGCTTTCCTGACCACAGCATACTGGTATTTCAGTATCTTTTCATACATGCAGGAATGTAACTCGCCATGTCAAAGCTACTCTTTCTTCCTCAGTGTCATTCCGTACCACTTTACTAGAAAGCATATTTCTCATGCCATAGACTCCAGAATACCAGTGGCTTCAAGAAATTTGAATAAGACTGGCATCGTGAGCGTTTCATTATTCTGACCCAGTATAACAGCATTTTGCATACTCCTGCATGCCACCGAAAATCAGCTAGGTACAACAGAAACATGAAAAAAATGCACTCTTTGCCCATGACTTGGGCACAAGTTGAGTGGGAAGTTTTAGAATTAAATGTATCAGTTCTTAAGTATTCCAGTATACTGTTGGAACCTACTGTGAATAACTTTAGACCAACGGACCGCTTACAAAAAAAGTATCTGCAGGATCTAGCCTTAAAGGTGAAACAAGTTTATTCAGCTTCTTTTTCACAAACTGCTTAAAAAAAAATGAGATTAATTTAAACAATGCATATCATGTTAACAATGAAATACAACTAGTTTGTGTTTCCAATACAGGAAAGTGATGCAAGTCAGTAATTATTGCTCTAGTAAGTTACTAAAGGCTGTATTACCAGCTCTGTGTTAATGAGAAAAATCACTATACTTACGGTTGCAGGAGCTGGGGTAGGAGGTGGGGCATAAGATGGCCTTTCTGTTAAGATATAAATGTAAGCAATTTTTTTTTTTCTTGAAAATTTGAACGAATTCTTTACAAGGCATCTGCTGTGGCAAACATTTAAGTGATTTACAAAACCAAGACAGAAATCCTACTCTCAAAGACTGCGTATTGCCACTGAAGAGCGTAAAGCAAAGAACACAAGAGAAAAAAAGAAAAAAATTTAAGACCACACCATTGCTATATTGCTCGCCTTTTATTTAGACATAAGGCTGAAGAATATGAAATCCATTTATGTCCATATCAATTAAAAAGAGGGTAAGCAAAAAGGCAGCAAAACAGTATTTAGGAGAACCTGTGATATTTGGATTTCCTACGGAAACAACATGCCAGAAGTCAGCCGCAGCAAGATTTAAGGCCAAGAGTTTGGTCAGAAATGACTACACTTCATATCATTCCTTTTAATGCAAGGAATAGTAGTATTATCTCACAAACACGTTCTGCTGAACCAGATCTTTAATTCATCAAGTTAAAGGAAGAAAAAACCAAAAACTTACTTGACATTTTGATAGGCAAATTTTCAGCCACCTGACATTACATTTGTACTTCTGAAAGACAAAAGAATATCATGCTATTAAGTATTATGCCTTTGCTTCCCCAAGTCTTTGAAACTTCAATCATTAGTTACCACTGATTACCAAAAAGCTTGCCAATTTCACCAGTTCAGCTGCCAAACTTGCAAGTATGATCAAAGGGAAGGCTGAGTCCCTCTAAATGAGATGGGGGAATGACCAGGTGAAGTGTATCTGCTCCACCATCTCCTTATGCCCCAACTACTCAGTTAAAAAAAATGGAGGTTAAATGGAGTCTGAAGACAGTCCTGCAAACCTGGAAGGCCCATACTCAGGAGTTTGGTGTGTGTGTGCAATGGATCTATGTGTGTATAGCATGGGAGACACAACCACACGTGGTCACACATGACACTGAAATCCAGCAGATCACCCTCCAGGCAATAGCACTGAGAGTAATATGCTTGTTGTTCCTTTTCCTCATGTCATTGTGTCCCTTATTTATGTCCCTCAGGAATAAAGTGCTTTTGAAGCAAGGAGCAAACTGGTCTACCCCAAACAGTTAATCACATACTTGGGTCCCACTTTTCTTTATTTTGTCATTTGGGATCTGGATGCCAGTGCAGTTTCATCCCCTACAACCTCACATCTAAGTTTTCATTTGCATGGTAAGTATTGCTATCATTACATTCATTCTTTTAAATCATACTCCCAAATTTTGATTCTCCTTAGCTGCCTGGGAGGATTTCCTCCCATTTGGGGCATGCATCTCTGGAAGAATCTGGGAAGACAGTTTCTTCCTTTAGGAGAGTGGGGCTGTTTCCCAAAAGAGCATAGGAATGGCATAAGCATGTTTTTCAGGACATGACTATTTTACTACACAACAGTGCAATGATTTATATCATTCTGTTGGAAGCTTTGAGCCTTTATTTTACTCATTTCTTGAAGCTTTGCAAATAGAAAAATAGGGAGGAAAAAATCCCTAAATCTTTGCTATGGGACACGCTAGAGCATACTATGGTGCATGGGGGCTGAGGAGTGCCCAGCTCTGGGAGAAGGAGTTGGAGCCCATGGGTAGCCCCAGAGAATGGAAGACTTGTAGCTGGGATTTCTTTTGTCTCCACTCATTGTCAGCTGCAGATGAGCAGTGTTAAGGTAACAGGCATCTGCGCACAGGCTTCCTTGCTCCCATGAAGTTCCAGAACTTGCCCTGTGAGGAGCTTCTTGTAGTAGTGCTAAAATTGTTCTAAAATTCCTTCTTGATCCTTCCAGCACGTTCATTTCTGTATTTTCGTCTGAAAGGGTGCAGTTCTAATGCTTAAAACTAGTTGAAGTTCAGCCATTTATGCATAATTTTTTTTAAGTTTTGAGTCTGGCTTGCCCTTTAAATACCACCTGTTCCATAGTTCCTGGGGCTCTTAAGTAGAATCAGAGAGTAGGATCAGTAGCATTCAGAGGACACAGCCATTCTGATTTGATGTTTTGAGACAACTCTGATTGATTGACTTTAAGCCCTGGAAGCAGAAAACTTCTCTAGAAGATTTGTTTTTACCCTCAGGGTAATGTGGTGTTTTCAGATTTAAAATTAATTACATGAATGATATGTTTTGAACAGACAGTACATATATGTGCACAATTGCCATCTACATGTGCACCAAAATTTGTCACTAAATATTCTCCCATATCACCTTGCATCCAATATAGTTTGTGTGTGTGTTAGCAGCAAATGGATAATTGTTTCTGTAACTTAGTGGATGTGCAAAGAAATATTTCCAGTATGTGCACTGAGATCTGATAGAATCCACATGAATAGACGTGTATTTGTAATATGTCTGTACGATTTGGGTTTAGTAGTATTGATCAGTATTTCTTGAATTGGATAGCTATACAGTAAAAGAACTTAAAATCTATAAAGGAACACACCTGGGCTTCAGTGCTGGGTCGTGAATGTTGGAGAAATGTCCAGAAGTTTACTATGTGTGCGTGCATCTTGTACTCAGTAAACTTGTATTAATTATCCAGCCCCTTCCAGGTATTTGCATGTGTGTTATTGAATAGTAGTAACAGTTTCCAGACGGTGAATGTCACAGAATATTGAGCAAGAGATCCCCTTCTTATACCTGGGTGATGCAGAATTAGTTGGTAATGTGGCTATAATTTAGAAGACAGTCTAAATATATGAATTCTTTTTTTAGCGCATTGTTCATGTTTCAGGGAAACTGACATGAACATATGAGCAAAATTCATGGTTTAGATGGAATCTTGGCTTGGGGCTCAGGTGTTGTTGCTTCTATTTTTTTAGTGTATAGTTAACATTAGCAGTCACCCTTATAATGATATGACATGTACTGCTTCCAAGTATGGTGCCTGCCTACTCCTGCCATTAAGGAGAGTTGATTTAATCAGTAATGTGTTCTAGCTTCTGTGACATCCTTTGGACTGAAGAAGGGAGTCAGATACAGTCCTCTTTTTCCCATTCTAGCAAGCACTAATTTAGAAATATTTCACAGAACTTCTTTGGTTGTTATTACAACACCAGAATTTGGGTCAAATTTCGAAGTTACTTTATGTAGAAAATTAATATTTTAAAGCTATTAAGGGAATACTTTCAGTGTGTAGTTATGGTACTGTCAACAAAAGATGTGATTAAATAAATTGAATGTTGAAGACTTCCGGCTTATGGTTAACACCAGGTAATTAAAAGTAAGCGCTGCTGTGGGAGTGCATTATATATCAGCTGTACTCTTTACCTCATTAGCTGGGTTTTTGCATGTTTATGGAGCTAACTTGCAATTAAAAATGCCTTTAACGTATGCTTAACAAGGCCTTTTAGGTATTTGGAATAAAGTACTACAATTTAATTGAAATTGGTATAGCATAAATAGATGTCTTAGTAACATGTGATATAAATCTCCATGCCGAACTTGTCACTTCACATCTTTTCCTCTTGTGTAATCTTTAATGCTGACTATAAGGCATGATGTTTAACTTTTATACAAGATGGAGATTCTTTCTTTAACTCCAAAGAATGTTTTGCATTTTTATATAAGTAAAACTTGATGGACAAGATAGTCAAATTCATGTCTTAGCTATATTTTTAAGATGTGTGAATATTTGTATGTGCATGCAGGTATCTGTTAGGATTTTTTTAGCTATAGTATATCCTTCTTCAGTTAGTCTTTTGTTCTGCATTAGAATACCAGAAGTAGTATACTGTCAAGGTAATGTTCAGTGTTGATAATTTATCTTAATGTTTTCATTTTGAGTGCTGTGATACCTGTTATAAATAGTTGCCTGAAGCTTAAAAACAAATCTTAGTGAAACTGAGGTGAAAAGTAAAGCCTGCTTGCTGGTCCCCTATCTTGCTGATCTTCTAACTGTGCTGGTTTGTCATGGATTTTGTGGAAGTGGATGAGATATTAAAGTGTACCATAAAAACTAAACAAGGGTGAAATGTCCTTTTGGTTAAGGTAGATTGCCAGAGGTGATGGAAGAAGAAAACAGGGAAGGAACAGTAGTTTTGCAGGACATAGAAGTGTATGTGCTACATGTGTAAACAAGGATCGTGATGCATGAACCTTCATACAATATTGTTTACTAACTTTTTGTCTCATCTAGGAGTGTTGTCGTACCACCAAAGAAATCAACCATTTCCTCTTCTACAGCTGCTATGGGTATTCCTGCAAATGCTGTCAGTGTGGTTTCTTCTTTAGATTCAGCCCAAGTCCCCGACTTGTCAGGAGAATCTCCTGGTGAGTAAGGGTAAATTAAACAACTTAAATCCCAGTCCTTCCTCTCTTGCTTCTCCCTCCCTCCCTATTCACTCTGAATACAAATGAACAAGTTTTTGTTATGTGTTTTTTGTTATGTGTTATATGAAGGTGAGATGTTTTTCAATAGTTATCTCAAAACTCTATAGGTGAGAACAGTCGTGTTTCAGACATTAAGTCACTAGTTGCCTTCTGTTGTAACACTGGTTAGTGTGTGTATATGTATTATCTGTCTATATATGAGTCTCGCTTATACTAAGAATACTGATATTTATTGCTGGTTGTGTTTTCTTAGGGGAAAGTGTGCCAATAATCTGGGAAGAATGTGTTTTACACTTTATTTATCTTTTTTTTTTTTTTTTTAAACTACTGGAGTATATGTGGTATAACATGTCCTAAATTATCAAGTGAAACAAAAGGACATTTGAGACCTTTGTATCCTGCATACTACTTTGTCTGTATCTTTGTCATGTCCCCTCACATTGCAGCTTGCAGGCCTGCATTTGGTATCTGTGCCTCTAACAAAGACCAGTAGCAGGTACTTTACAGGAAAATAGATGTGACCAGGTTAAACTGGACCGATTGTTAGTGATATTATATGAGTTCAAGAATATAAGAATTCATCCTTTTTGATATTTTCTGAGAGTTTGTTCCCCAGATAACTTTAGTATTCCTAGTTTTGATGCTGTAGCTACACAAATGTAAAAAATAGCCTGTGTATAAATAAAAAAAAAAATACAAAAGTAGTGCTGTATTTAAAAAAAAAAGCTTTCCTAAAGTTTTTTGGGGTTCTCCTTTTGCCTTCATCTAGCAGAACAAATGCAAATGACTGAGCAATATTTGTCATATTTTCAAGATTTGTCACAGTTTTGTATAGCAGGCATACTATATTAACTTGTATTTAGTATAAATAAGGTAAATTTTAAAGACTACTTTTGTTACAGATTTTTTGTTATGGAAGGTATAAGCTTATTTAACCAAATGGGAGCGCTGCCCCTCAGAGCGTCCCCGGCTGACCGGAGGAATGGGCTAAGAACAATCTCATGAAGTTCAACAGAGGGAAATGCAAAGTCCAGCGCCCGAGAAGGTGGGAACAACCTTACCCACCAGTATATGCTGGGGGCTGACCAACTACAGATCAGCTTTGCAGAGAAGGACCTGGGGCTGCTGACAGACCCCAAGCGGAACGTGAGCCAGCAACGTGCCCCTGCAGTAAAACAGGATGTTGGTGTCCTGTTCCATTAGGAACGGCATCGCCAGCAGGTCGAGGGAGGGAGGTGGTCCTTCCTCTGCCCAGCACTGATGGAGCACATCTGGAGTACTGTGTCCATACTGGGCTCCCCGGTACAAGAGAGACATGGACTTACTGGAATGAGAGTCCAGTGAAGGGTCACAAAGATGATTAAGGTATTTCAAAACACCAGCTGATTAACTGACAAACACCTGCTGCTGCAAACCTCTTCTCCCAAAAATCTAACCTTGAGGGAAGTATGTGAAAAGTACCCTTATTGTATTCTACTGTCTTACACATGCTCATAGTAAACCAAGATTAATGTTATTTTTAGCTTTTTTAACTACAGAGAAGTGAGTTGAATCCCTTTGGTAGCTAAATTACCAACACTTTCATTTTTTTGCTTTTTGATTTTTAATGAGCACGCATACTGACATACACAAATTACCACTCCAAATGTTTCCCATAGCTTTTGCCCTTCTCTTAAAAAACCTGTATTTAAAAAAATTTTCTTCTGACCTTCTTCTCTATCCTTAACGTTATCATGTAACATTATACTAGATAGTAAAGTTGATTTTACGTTTAGTGATACAGTGAATAATTTTTCAGTATAATAAATTTTTCTTAAGTTCATTTCCATAAAGAGATAGCTAAACATATTCTATATTTAGACATGGATACCAAGGAGCTTTGTGAAAATTCTAGTTAAAAAAAAAAGAAAAAGAAAAATGAGGTAAGATGGATATTTTTACAAGCATCATTTTCAATAGCTGTGAGATTTTGTTACTGAAGTGGTTAAATCTGGTTCTAGTATTTCCTATTTTAGAAATAGATTACATTATTATTTAACTGTATGCAAACCCAGCATTTTTAATTGAATGCTTACCTGCTTCTATACTGAGGTGTTTACAGTATGCCTAGATTTACCATGTTTGAGAAGCTAGAAATTTATTTCATTTTTTAGAATTACAAAACACATCATGGTTTTGTCTTATTCTTCTGTGCTTCCGTGTATTCAATACCTTTATTAAGAACTCTTAGGGCAGTGTAGATGCCAATGTCTTGAACGTGGTACAAATTAATACAACTCAACTGTGTCATCTTCAGCTTCACTTTCACCGGTTTACTGTGGCTCAGCCCATGATTAATGAAGCCCATCCTTGCCTGAAGGCTGAAAGCTACTCTTTATTAATTTCCACTTTCATACCATGCACTGAAGAAGTTCATGTAGCCTGGAGCGCACACTCCTCCTCTCTTTAGCTTAGCCAGAAAGTTCAATTTCAAGAATAACTATAAAAGAAACTAGGAGAAGGACAGAAAATGAAATGGTAACTGTAGAAAGTAAAGAAATAACAACGTGTGAAATGAAAGATGTGAGAAGGGTAGCAAGAAAAATGTACTGAGAACAAGCTCTTTTCCTAAGTTTGACGTCTAGTGGCTGATGTCCGACTGGGAGGAGCAGCTCTCGTTCCAGCCAGTGCCGGCGCTTAGGCTGCGCAGTGGCAGGGCGAGCCGTAATGCCTTCCAGAACTGGGAGCCAGAGCGCTTGGACTTCTCCCCCTTCCAGGTGACGAAGGAGACAGATTCCTTCAGCTGGAGGATGCTGGGGTGGGTGCACTGCAGTGGTCTGTACTCTACCACGATGAGCTTGGTGGCAATGGCGTTCTGGCACATGATGCCCAGCTTGAACTCCAGGAGGCTGATACTCTTCTCCGTCAAGTAATCGGGACTCAGGACCACGATCATCCTGCGGCTCCTCTGGATGAAGTCAAACACGGCTTCAGTGGTATCTAAGAGTGCAAGGGCAGAGGAATTGGGGTGCACAAGGGGGAGGGAGCAGGGAGAGAAAAGCTGAAGCAAGCTGTTAGGTGGCATACCTGCACAGATCTCCCCTTCCTACAAAGGGAAACCTGGAACAAGCCCAGTGACTTTTGACTTGCCCACGCTCCTGCTGGCAAGGACTGCAGGACCAACAGCAGCATTTTTGCTTTGCAGTGGGTTTTTGAGAAGGCTGAATTGGTAAATGAGAAGCAAGGATGGCAGGATAAGCCAGGACCATACTCTGACTTCTGCCCTGCATAGCATCACTCCTGCCCAGGGAAGTGCAGGCATTTGATAAAGGGCAGGTCTTGTTCGGGAACCACCTGCCCACAGCTCTGGCAGCCCCCTTTTCATTGGGGGAACAAAGTGGAGCAATCACGTCATCGTGCCACAGCTCATGCTGCCAAGGCTAAGACCCGCCTCCCTCCCTCTCATGCTCTCTCATCTAGAAATGGAAACTCCAAACTTAGAAAGCAAAAATGTCAGCCTTAAACATCTCCATCAGTTCCCTTAGCTTGATGGGGGGGTGAAAATACTGTCCTTCAAAGCATTTATTGGGATTAATTGCAGTTTGTAAAGCTCAGCAAGATGCTTAGCTGGAATGGTGCCAGGCATCTCGTTTGTTATGAATGTTGAAAAGCAGCAAACCTGAAGATGCCCTTGGACTTCTATCTATGACTTGGGATGCAACAAGCATATTGAAGGTGTCATGGCTAATGGGTTAGCAGTGGAAAGGATGGGAATTAATAGGGCTGTGGCACTTAGCGAATTAACCCAAGATGATTAACAGAACTGAAAAAACTTTAAAAAAAACCCACCCACTTACTGAGTGCTAGTGCCTCAGGAGCCAAGGTGGGGACCTGAGGACAAGGTGGTGTTCAAGCAGGACAGGGGTCATTGGAGTAGGAACTCTTGCACACTGAGAGACAAAAACCTCTCTATAGGAATGTCTTCCAAAGAGCTGTTCTGGGGAGAAGAGCTACCTGCTGCTTCCATTGCCTTTCACACTGCTAAAACATTGATTCCTCAGTCTGGAGAGTCCCCTCTCTCCCTGCCAGTGGAACACTGGTCTTTTATATACATAAAAATACTGCTCTTTCCCTGCAATGGCAGTGCCTCTTATTCTTCCAGCACTTGGCTCTCTCTTTCCTTATCTCACAGCAGAAGGTGCACTGTGTTGCACCTGGATGCATCTTATTTTAATATTGTACAGAGCAATTTTTTTTTTTTCAAAGATACATGACTAGCTGTAAAACTCATTGTCACTAGATTATTTGGGGACCAAGAACTCGGGACAGGAGAAAGGATTGAACAATAATATCTTAATGGAGAAAGTAAGGCACTGTTTGGTTCTTTAACATAATACTGGAATTTAAATCAAACTATTTGAAGTATTTTTTTCTTGTATACAAGTTTTGGGGGGATTTCCACCACCACCCCCCAACATACATAGGAAGACACTGATTCGTTGAAACCAAAAGTAGATTATAAAGTCAGTTCTGTCAAAATTTTCACTTAATGCCATGAAACGTTCTTACCATCCTGTTTCAAAGGCACAAAGAATTGGCAGAAATCTCCCAATTTACTGAATATCTTTAAGGCTGGGCTGTTTACTGGAAGGCCCTCAAACCTTCCTGCTCAGCTGGGTGAATAGTAACTCCAAATTGTAGTGCTTTTTTAATGCCATTATGAATAGATATGCTTCATCCACTGGACACCAACAGAGCAAAAGCATGAGTCAGAGGTGACTCAGGAGCAACCATTATCAACAAAAAATAAGCATGCACTTAGTGTGCGTAATACTAAATTCTACAATTACGTGGGCAGGCCCTTGCACTGGAAGCTACAGGAGTATGGAGACACCCCCAGAGCTTGAAGTTTTATGTGAAAATGTTGTGAACAACGGTACGAGTCAATGCCAGGGTCCCACTGTGCTTTGGTCTGTCCTACAAGGGAAGGGACACTCCCCTCCTTGGTCTGAAAAGCCTGTCTGCTGGGGTTAACTCACCAGGTCCTCTTCTATGCCTGCTGCCTCCCACTGAAGCAAGGACTAGTACTCAATGGATTTTATATTTGTATTTGGGCAAAACTTGCAGAAGCTGAGATACATCCTCTGTTCTGCAACTCTGGGCTGGAAACAAGATGGGTGGAGACTTGCTTTGTAATGCCAAGGCTACTTTAAACCTGAGCCCTGAATTATG
>JANZLP010000072.1:33143604-33161500 GCA_026930925.1 Chelictinia riocourii
GAGCCCGACGTTCGCAATTTGGAGGTGGCTTGTGCCGAGGTCCGAGCACCACGAGCTCTGCCTTCTCAGCCAAGCCCTAAAAAGAGGGAGCTTCATTTTCTCTAAACTGACACATCCAAAAAATAGCAAAATTTTAAGCACTTAAAGTTTCCCTTTAAAAAAAGCCCAGTGAAGAAACGATGAAAATAATTAATTTATTATTTGTTTTAAAAGCATAACCAACATCGTTGATCAAGGTCTAGTTATGCTAGTTTTTAACAAACATTCACTCACCCATGTAATAAACTGACAATTCTGGTCTGCAGAACTTAATATAAATATGCACAACAGATAAAAGGTAAAATAAGAAAGTTTAGTTTCGACCTAAATATACAAGCCTCACTCTAAGTTAATGAGTACTAAGTGGTCCATAAGTATTTGAAAATGTTTTTGGAAAAAAAATTGATTAAGTTATTTAACAATTTTGCCACTGCCAAAGCAGCAAAGATCAATTCACTGCCAAATCTTGGTTTGTCACAGAATCTCCCCCTTTCAGAATGCCTGCTTTCTCATGACGTTGGTGAGCCTTGGATGACAGGCTAGATAAAACTGTTAGAATATTCTCTTTGGAAGAAGTCATATGCAAGTCAATAAAAGCTATTAAATGCTTTCCACGGTGTTTTTTTCAACCAAAAAAACCAATTGAAAGGGCTTCATTTTAAAGCCTTGTCACTGCTTACATGTGTGTTTATAGTGTTACACAATACAAACCACAGAGCTGCCAGATTAGGAACAGAACTAGAAACTCTAATCCCATGTGTGTAGAAATAAAGTAACTATACCACACAGTAACTGATTTTTTAAATTATGGTGGAAAGCTACCACAGCACTGTATTTTCAGATTAATAATACATCTTACTGAGAAGTATCTCCTTAGCATGCACCAGTGTCATAGTTTTTGCTGCTACCAGTGAATTTATTAGTTTGCTTAAAAAATCTTAAGTCACAGGAGTGTGTTTTTCTGAACTAAAGATGGAAAAAATGGAAGACAGAGAAATATGGCATAGGAGCTAATGGAAGAGAAATGCAGACAGTATTTTGGGGAGCAGATATTGTCTGGCATTTCTAAGATGAAGTATTCAGCCACCTGTGTGTTACAATGATACAGCAGTGAATAAATCTCAGTAAGCATTTTTTTCATGTTTCTGACCCTTTCAGATAATTTTATTTCCCTATCTTTCTTCTGAGGAAGAACAAACAGCATGTTAGCTCTCAAACTTTGTCAAAAAGATGTTAGTGCTTAACACCACTTCATAACAAGAAAAAAGACAAAGTGACTGCTCTTAATTTAGGTGTTTCTGCCTGAGATTGTTGAAGTTTCTTTAAGTAAAGGCAGTGAATTGCTGTTAACAGGAATCCAGAGACAGATGGGATAGGAGTGCCACATGGTATCAGTGTGAAATTGGGGTACTTGGAAAGAAACTGTAATTTCCTGTATAAATCTGTTTTTTGCTTCTCCGGCTGTTTCAAGGCATGTTAACTTTGGATAAGCTTATTATATTTCTTCAGGTAACCAATATAATCTCTTTGAGCTACCCACATGTAGTTAAAATGGTCTTATAACCCTTTGCTGTGATCTTCTTGATGCTGTAGATTATAGCATTTGGAGTTACTCTCTAGTTGGATGAGTATCTAAAACTTCTGAGTTTGATGCTCAAAAGACAAAAATGTGGATGCTGAGTCCCAGAACTGGTGTTCAGCTCCTGTGCTTCTGAAGAAGGGCTGTTAGTCTGTAAAATGAAAGTCACTGACACTATGGTAAGTTAATATTGTCATGGTCATCCTGTGTGACTTGAAATGTGGCAAAGTTGCAAGACCTTGAGAAAGGATACATTGAGAATGTGAGTTGAAGAATACCATTGTATAGTGCAGATTTTCATGGGCAGAGGAGTTTTTGTCAAGTTCAGGAAGGATTGAAATGAGCCCTTTGCTACCTGAAAAAAAAAATTGAAAAATCACTTTTGATTTCCTATGGATTGTAGTTAGTCAGTTAATTTGAGTATAACCGACTACTTCTAAAGTAGAGTGAAAAGAATGCAGTCTTACTTATGGAATATTATCAAAGATATGGGAAAACACTTTGGTAGTTTGAGGCTGGACTAAGTGACCCAGGAGTCTATATATCCTTAAACAATGTGTATGTTTTGTGCATATAGATCATTTTAGAACTGATACTCAACATTGTTATATGGTTTCAGCAGAAACCCCAAGGGTTCTTTTAATTTTTATGCTCTGAAATAATTTGTTCTGTGCTTTAGAATTAAAGGGTTGGTTTGTTTGATTTTTGTTTTGTAGGGAGAAAATTATATACTACAGCATTTTTTCTTTTAGTTTCAAGGCTTTCTTAGTATTGTGGCATAGTTTCAATCTGTTCAGAGTTCTTGGTCTGTCTAAGCATAAACATAGCAAGTAGAAGGAGCTATGGTAGTAGAATATTGTCCTTCTGTTATTTCTGAGTCAGCCTTAATTATAATTGGCTTGCTTTGTCAGTGACACAGATGTGATCCCTTAAACAGAAAAAATGCACAAAAAGGAGATTAGGTGGGATCATGTACATCATCTTGTTGCCCTCCAAAAATGTGTAAATGCATGGGTTGTCAAGAACAAAACTATGATCTTGAAAACCCCAGCACATGTGCTGCTTTATTCCAGTTATATCTCGACTGCATACTCCATTTGATTTTTGAAGTTCTGCAGAATCTAGAATTGCATATTTCTGCATGCCCCAAACTGCACCCCTTCCTCACTAGTCTGGGCCATTTAGGGCTGACTGGATCCAAGGTGGAGGATCTGACAGGTATACTCTGGGAGCTCCTGGTGAGTGGTTGGGTGATTGGGCTCTCCACAACATACAGGGGTCATTACCACTGTCTTTTGAAACATAACTGAAGGAGATGGAAAACAACTTCTTATATCAATCCGACTAGCTGGAGTCAGTGCCCTAGAAGTAGAAGACCCAACTTCAGTTTCCTCTGCAGCTTGGCAGTAGTGTGAGGTTCTAGACCTGGCTTTTGAGTCCAAGTGTTTACAAGGTTAGTGCTTTAGTACGTAACTTTTAGGCACACATTTTATGGGATCTAATTGTAATTCTGCTCCCAGCGTGCTACTAGTTTATCCTCTTCTTTCATATGTCGGTCTGTAAAAAATCAAAACATGTACATTGGTGTTAGCAGCAGCTTTCTTTTTGCCTGCATACCCAGATTTGATTTATAATCTTGATGTTGTCAGCATCTGACTCTAATTAACTGGATAAATGAAGCTGAGATCTTGACTGAATTAGCAGTTGAAGAATGCATCTTACCAGAAGCAGATGGAGAGAAAAAACAGTGTATTTAGTTTATGGCCATTCCCCTGGTTTATGGCCATTTCCTATTTTTAAGGGAAAAAGTTCTGCCAAATCAATACTTGTCAAATGCTAATTAAATTATAGTGAAGATTAATCTTGATGTAAATACATTATTTCAATGTTTTAGAGAGTTATAAATAGTTTCAAGACTTAAGAGCCATTGTGAATACATACTTAATCTGGAGTGCATTTGGGAGAGAGAAAATGCCAATTAGACAATTCAGTGACAGTTTACATAGTTTAATTTATCCTTTGTAAATAATGTTTGTTGTTATTAGCCTCTGTTGTAGATAGAAGTCAGCTAAATCTTTTTGCCAGTAAAAAGATTCTTATAGTGACATTTATACTGTCCTCTTTAATGTCTTCCTTTTCTTTTCTTACTAGAAAACTTAGAGTTTTACAAAAAAAGCTAGTGTTGCCATTTTTAGGCTGTGGAAAAAGAAAGTGAAGCAGAAAGATACTCCCTAGGGTCACTGAACAGGCTGAGAATAAAATCCATGTCTGCTAGCTAGCTCCATACGGTGCCTTAAATGCTGTGGAAGGAATATCCTTTCATGGCACTTTCTACTGCATATATTAAGAAAGTGAGCAAGCAGCTTCAGTGGTTGCATTACCCTATGTATAGTCTGATTCTTAACTTTGGGTAGTCTGTAAACAATGTGGGGAAAAAGACTCCCATGTGAAAATACTAAATTGTTAATTAAAAAAAAAAATTCCAAGCCTTGCTTTCAGAATATTTTATCTGCTGCAAGGACAGATCAGCCCCTTAGTACTGGTGAAAAGACTTCCTTAAAGAGGAAGCATGTCATGGTGAAGAGTTGTTAACACTGTTACTATGCTGTACAACTTGGTTTTTTCCAGCCAACCGCTCTGGTCACCAGTCAGTGCTCCTCAGGAATGTGTTTGGAGGCAACCTTCAGGGAAAGCTCCATTCGGGTTCCAGATTGATGAGGTAAAGCAACAGACCTTAGCATTTCCTTAGTCCATCACAATGGCGCCTGCAACACCTCAGTTCACCACTGTGCTGGCAGATGTATAAAACAAAGTTGGAGGTTAATTTATTGGTAGTGGAGAAAAGAGATCTCTGCTCCTTCATCTGCAGTATTCTATGAATTATATGCTTAAGCAAGGGCCTGGAGGGCTAACAGAAGTATAGTTATAGCAGCATGATTTCAACTACTGGATGTTTATCTACAGTCACTGCAACTTTCCTGGCATAGGAACCAAAGCAGGTATATAAGAGAGAGCCCAGATCACACAGCTGCTGCAGTACTGTAGATGTCTTTGGAAATCTTTCCTTCAGCCACTCCTCCAGCAAGGTGTTTAGGATGAACAGAAACAGAAACAATGCAGAACCCTTTCATTTTCATTGTAGATCTAACAGAGAATTACTTTACACAGACCACAGACTGAAAGACCTTTCCTAATTAATAATAATTATAATATTAAAAACAATAACTTAAAACCATGTTGCTTTTTCCCACTATCTTTAATGCTTCAAGGGATGAAACTTTTGACTTTATAATTTGCTAACCTTTACTCTCTCTTTGGCTCAAACAGAAACAAATAAACCACTATTTCTTAGGTGTGCGCACATTCTTTGTTAGAAAGCTCTTTTCCTTCCTTAATAGGTTTACAGTCTTTCCAATTTATATTTCCCTATGAAGTTTAACGCATCACTGAAGAGAACAGGCAGCTTATGTCACATCTACATGCTACATAATCCTTGTTCATTGTCCTGCAAAATCCAGACTGGCTCAGGGAGAAAAGTATAGGACCACACAAGATCGTTATTTCTCAGCTAAACTAACATAAACACAGTGCACTGTATGCTCAGATTTTGATATTATATATATGGGGTTCTTTTCTTTTTTGTTTTTAAATTTATTGGTTCATGGTGAGGAAGTAAGCAGATACAGAGATCTGGATTGAGGAGGATTAGACACAGTAGGTGGAAATGACTGATGTTAGAGTATCAGAAAATAATTCATCAAAGAGAAGATCAGCACTTTGTAACATGAATTGTTTTCCTACAAAATGGAAGGTCTCTGGTCTTTTACTTAAAAGAAGCAGAAGCTGCAAATACTACTCCGTAAGAGATGTGTAGCTTTAAAATAGTGTATTAGCTCTTCTCACTTTAATAACATCCTTGACATATAAGCTGTTCATATTCTTCAAAAGCATGTCTGAGGATATTTAAAGCTAAACTTAACACAAAAGAAAAATCCATTATTTTTCAAAAAAGTACAAATAATTTGACGTGATGCCTTAAAAAAGTTGAATTGCAAAGGATATTTCTTTTGAAACACTTAAATTATTTTTGTCACATCTTCTTTTAAAAGCATATCTTAATGTTCTCAGCTACTTTTTCAGTATGGCCGGTAGATTAATTTTGAATGACAGCACTTGAAGTAACAATCAAATGGACTTAAATTACCTAATGAAGTAGAATTTAACCCAGCTGACGGTTCTAAAGCCATAATTTTATTTGACTAAGAGTCTCAATAGTTGGTATTAGCTCACAATCTACCAAATATGTGAAAATACAATATTGTGACTAATGCTTTCATTTTAAAGATATGCTGCTTGTATATACAAGCAATAAGAAAGCACCCATTAAAACGGCAAACAGTATTTCTGGAGACAGACGCTTCTGACTCCAGTGCTCATGACTGAAATGGGTATTGTGCTTTTTCAAGGAGAGAATTTGTCCCAGCAGTGCCTACCCTAGCAGTACAGGAGCAGGCTGCCAGACAGAGCTACAGGCGAGGCTGAGCCATCCACAGGCTGATTAAGCAGCTGCTTACAAGCCTTTTCAAGAGACTGCAAGCTGAAACAGGCAGGGATGGCAGCTCAGAGCCCATAGCAAGAGCCTCCCGCCCTCCCTTGCACAGTCAGGGTGTCAGAAGGCAGCTGCCTGATAAGAACGGCTGAGGGAAGGCAGAGTTTGGACAGCATGAGTCCAGTTTCAGAGGCTCTGAAGTCCCCAGGCGTATCAGGAGCCATCCCTTCCCTGGGCAGCGTGCCAGGGATTGCACAAGACAGTGTTTGGGTGGGGGCGGTGGCTCTGAGTCAGCGCTCTCCAGCTCCCCACTTTGGCAGGGTGCCCAGGCTGGGCCAGACTCTGCCGTGAGGGAAGAGGGTGAATGCTTACCTGTCATTCAGTCTCTCCAGGAGGTACGAGCCCAGTCCGGAGCCCGTTCCACCAGCAATGGAGTGGCAAAGCACAAACCCCTGGAAGGAAGCAGAATGCAGGCAGTTTAAGGTCCAGCTCAGGTCCAGGAGCAGGCAGAGCAAAGCACGCTGTGTGCCACCACCGCCACCTCCAGCAGAGACTTGCCAGCCAGGGCGAGGACTCCCCCTGTGACAACTGAGAGCATGGAGCTGATGCCTGCGGATGGAGTGGAGGTTAGCTCTGGCTCCTCCAGACCACAGCGATGGCCACACACTCATCAGGCCACTTCTGCCAGAGTGGGTGGAATCCACATCTCTGCACATACCACAAAGTGCAACTGCTGCTCAGGAGCCTCCTGGATTCTTCCCACCCCAGAACAGCCTTCAGAATAGCTCCAACAACACCTTCAGGGTCCAGTCAGTCATACAAAATGGAGGTACATGTTGTCAGCCCTTTTCCTGAGTCCTCCATGCCATTCCTCTCCTTCTAGAGTGCCCGAGGCCAAACTCCCTCTACCTGACTTCAGGGAAGTTCCCACCTGCCGCAGGTCCCACAACCAGCTCTTGGATCTTCTGCCAGCTTATTTTATGGTATTTTCCCTTCCCTTGTTGCCATGTGACAGCCTGACACAAACACCAGGGAGCCCTGTCTGTCTACGCACAGGGAACAGGTTTACAGGGACGGTGGCCAAGGTCCTGCAGAGGCACACAGCAAAGCAGCTGAAGAGCTGTCGGTACCCCTGGTGCCCCTTTAACCCAGCTGGAGAGAAAATGAAGCTGCAGCTGCTTGTGCTCATTCCGTGGATTTCAAAGCACTCAGCAACTTTGGGTCTAAACACCTTCCTGCTGGCAGCCTGTGGCTCCCTCTTCTGCTGCAGACAGAGAGGCAGCAGGTGCCTTGTTCCAGCACAGCCCTCCCTACCCACAAGGACCTTCACTGGAGGACAAGCAGTGTGTGTCCTGCTTCAGCTGATGTGAGAGAGAGCCATGGGAGGGAGGTGGAACAGGGAAAGGAAAAAGCACCATAATGCCTGGAACTCTTCCTGCGGACTGTATCCTGCAGGAAATGCCCAATGCAAACAGTATTTGGGGCAGAAAAATGCCCTGCTGAGCAAACAGTAAGAAGATTTCCGGGGAAGCCTGGCAGATGTAGTAGTGATGGGAAAGACCTCTTTTCCCTGCTTTCCCTCTCTACGTGTTCTCTGCTCGGCACCCAGAAGCAAGTTGAGGAAGTCTGCGTACACCGAACGGCTGAGCTTGACCTTGTAAAACAGCAGCTTGGCTCTGAAAACATCAAGCAGGGCAACTGGATCCAAATCCCCTGGCTTACTTACTTCCAAACTGTCGCTCCCATCAGCCTCTCTGTCTATTATGTCAAAAATGTCTTCATGGATTTTTTCTCCCTGCAAGAGAGACCAGACCAGGATTTGTTCCTTTCCCACAGAAAACGAAGAAGAGCTCCTCAAGCCTGGTGTGAAGCCAAGTCAGACTGGCAATGTGACCCTGAGCCCAGGGTGCCACACAGTGTCAGGCCTAAGTCCCTGCTGAACGATGAGGTATTCTTCAGAAACCGCATACTGAGCCTGGCATGAGAGAGCCACGATAAAGCCTCACACCTAACAAGCTGACCTGTGTTTGCACCCAGAAGCACTAGAGCTGTTACCTGTGAGAAGCCACTAGCCCAGTTGTTCCCAGCTCCCCTCTTCTGATTTCCTTTGTGCTGGGCTTTCCTCTCATTTCAGCTGTTTTCTTCAGGCTCTGCGTTCATGTTTTCCTTGTTTATCCCCTCATTGCGTAGCACAGTGGTGTCAAAAGGGTGTCAAAGGTGTAGTTGTCAGAGGGTGCAGCATAAACTGATGTGTTCACTGTCCTACATCACCACCTCACTTGGTCTTTCTCATCTTGTTACAGCTGAACAAGCTGGATGAGGCAGCAAATGCAGCTCACACCTTCTTCATGGCAAACCCTGAGCACATGGAGATACAGCAGGACATCGAGAACTACAAAACCACAGCAGGGAAGGTCAGCTTGATCGACCGGGAGGCCAAGCAGCACATGGTGAGTCTGAGCTAAGGAGATGCTCAGGTTAAGTGTCAGGCAGTCTAGAGAGAAAAGATGTAGGATGTCAAGAGACCATCATCTATGAATGGGGAGATTCTTGCTGAGGTCCATATTAAAATACAGCTAAACAAACTCTCCTGCTTTTTCAAAGCACTCTCCGCTCTTTGTCTGATGGCTATGTCCACAGCCTGGTCCCTCTCTTCAGGGAACTCTGGGGTCATCCATGGCTGTGAACATGCACCAGCAGGCAGCTTTGATGGGTGCCTCCACGGGCACTGACAGTCACATCTTGGCTTATGTGTGTTTCATTGAGCTGGGTTCTCCCACCTGGGCAAGGTGGCAGGCAGGAGAGTGACAACTTTTTCCACCTCCCCAAGGCAAAAGCCCAACACGAATGCCAGGGCCACTCCCAACTTTCTGATTGATCAAGACACAAGGAAGCAAGAGTGGCCTTTTGGTGTAATTAATGGAGGTGCTCACTAGGGCACCCAGACAGATCTGCCTGGGTCAAGAACAGTCTTTTCCCTTGGCATTCAGCATAGTTGTTGGGTAGGAGAGTAAAAACAAAGAAAAGGAATGTTTTTTCACATAATGCATAATCCAGGATTCCCTAAGTATGGAGGAGTTCAGAAGAGCGTTTAGGCAGGTTTATGAGGTTCCACTGGTCCAAAAGTCCATTGAAGGCTTAAACATGGCTTGATACAACTGGTTATATTTGGTAGGTACCTGGGGAGATCGTTCTGTCCCCACCTGCTTGTACCTTTTTTTGAGAAGCACCTGCAGGTGGCAAGGGCAGGATGCTGTGGTCCGAGCAGCGTAGCTGGCTTACGGTCTTGTCTTCTGCCTACCTATTTTGCAGGAGGACTACAGTGCCGGAGTAAGGCACTATGACAAGGAGGAGTATGAGCTGGCCATTGACTTCTTGGAGCGCGCATTGAAAGGGTACTACTCCGAGGATGAAGACTGTCAGATCATGTGCGAGGGCCCACAGAGATTTGAGGAGCACGAGTACCTGGAATATAAGGCTGGCCTCTATGAAGCTATTGCAGGTGAGATCTTGCATCTTTAGGGTTCTTACCCTTGGCCCTGCAATGTTTTTAATTACTGCGTTTGGGCCTTTGGCTGGAGTTGGTGCAGTGTCTTCCCTTCTATCACTGCTGCTGGTGAGTAACTTGGCAGAAGGCACTTGGAAGGCTAGAAAATGCAAACCCAGAGGACAGGGAACTAGAACATCTCATTTTGGTCCTGAATAGAAGCTGGGCTAGAAGAATTGCGTTTCCAGATGTGTGGAGCATTTGCACCTTTCCATAAGAGCTGGAAGTATAGGTGCTTTAGCATAAACTACCTCAGTTTCCCCCTCTACACAGTCTCACCTACCTCACTGGAACCTTTGACATTGCTGGCCTCTGTTTATATTGTCTCTTTTCAGTGCATATGAAGAGAGCAGCAGAGTCCTCTTGGCCATACTCCAGATGGCCAGGAAAGTTGCCAAAAAGGCTCAGAACATAGATTACTTCCCCATCCAAAAGGATGGATTTGTCATTAGTGGAGGCCCACCTAATTATGATCTTGACTGAAATCTCTGGAGAGAATTGAACATTGCTGTGTAATCTTCAGATCTGCACGTGTGGCTCTGAGCCAGAGGGGATTAAAATGGTTCATTTTCAGTATAAATGAGATTACATTTAATTAGTTGTAAGGGAAAGAAAAGCAATAAATTAAGGTTTGTTTGGTGTCAGAAATCTTATTTATCTGCTCATAGTCTTGGAGTTGCATCAAGCTTTGCAGTTTTGCTTCTTGTGTGGAAAATACTTCATTTAGATGCAGATTGGTTTTTGGGGTTGCATAATTCTGTTTGTGTCGAGACAGGAAATCTGATTGAAACAACCAAGATGAGAAACCACCAACATAGCGGATGGGAAGATGCCTTTCTTGGGTTTATTTACCCATGAAAAAAAATATGAGAAGTGTTGTAAGGGCTGATTTAGTACCAGTGTAACTGTCAGCTGATCATGCCTGCTTTTAAAGCCATGACCAGAACACCAAGGGCCATATCAAGCTCTCCAAGAGAGCAGCCTTCAGTGGCAAAAAAACCCACCTTCCTTCTCACTGAAAGCTGCTGTTCATCAAACAGGTTTTGGTCTCTGTTAGATTGTTTCTATGCTGTGCAAGTCGAGGGCAGCCCCAGTGAGCAGAGATGTTTCTGTGCTGGACCATGCAGAGCGCAGATGTGGTCATGGTGTGGTGGTCCTCAACCTAGCATGTCACCTGGGAGTGAGAACAAGCCAGATGATGGTCTCTGCAAGTGCTGTGACTTGGCTTGGCCAGATATGCCTGGGAATAACAACTCCAAACCCCAGGGTTGTTCAGGCACCCAAAGAAGTGAGGACACACGGAGGGAAATAATAGATGTAATGCAACTGCTTGGCTATAGGGAAGTGATTCCTTACAGGATAGCATAATCCAGAGTTTACCCCAGGGTCCAGGGTGCTCAGCCCCAGATGTTTCAGCAGGGAGTGGGAACACTAATACACCAAGAAAAGAGAGTTTAAGTTTCTTCAAAACTCGTTTCTCTTTTCAATCTCAAGCTGATTAGTTGTGCTGCTGCATGGGGTTGAAACACTCTCACCTCTCCACCCCAGGGACAGATGCATTTCAGTGAACTGATTTCAGTCTATATTGCCTGTTTCAAGGCTTGGTACTTGACAGTACCAAGAAAAAGCAGTGCTTCTCAGTGATGGATTATTCCAGGTCTAGGATGATTAAATAGGTTTAAATTACAACAATAGTATTTATGTCCTTTTCCTTCTTGCTTTCCTTAATGTAATACCCTGGATGTATATGGTAAATCAGATAACTACTCAGACTACCTGCCCAGAGCAAATGGGGACTGTTTTGAGTTTCCACTTGATTTCATTGCAAATTCCTCAGGCTGTTTTTTTGGCAGCTCTGAGAAATGCTTTGGTAGCAGAGCGCATGTTTTTTTTCAAGCCTGTGTTTGTTTCTTAAGGTTTTTAATGATGTACAGAGACAGAGCAAGCAAAGTAGATTTGTAAGTACATTACAGCAAAGGGTCCAAACTGGAATCAGATGTCAGCATTGGCTTCGAAATTGTACAGCTGATACAATGCCTATATTGTGGACTCCTACCAATTAAGAAACCTTGCTAATGGCCGATGTTTACCACATGCTTGCATTTCCCTGGGAGATATCTCATCTTTGAGAAGCAGCAAACACGGGGATTTTGCTGCCAATATTTACAACTTAGACCTTTCAGACTTGTGGTACAGGTGCCTTGCTTGGCCATGCTTGAGAAGCTGCACAGACCCCTCTTACCTAAACCTCCCCATGCCCTCAGGAGCCGTGGCAAAGCAGGAATAATTCCTGTATGTAATTAAATCTTATTTTTTTTTTTAACTAATTCAGCTTTTCAAAGAAGAGACCCTTTTTTATATATATATAATTTGAACCTTCTTAGCAAGATCTTCTTATTTTTATTTTATCTTTTTTCCTTTTCTGTTTTACAGCTTTTACCTAAAATAGGTTTCTACTGAGTGAGAAAATGTTTCATTAACTTCTTTGATGCTTCCTAGGAAAGAATAATTCATTACTGGAACTAGTAAAAAATATATATCTATGTAAAATAGTATTTATGCTTTCTCATAGCAAAAGTTTTAGATGACGAACAGGGAGCTTTTTGTGAGATGTTTCACTGTGGAGCACTTCCCAATAAAACCAGACTGGGTCATTTTTAGAGCAACAGACAGACAAGCTGCGGGTCAGAGGCTACGTTTGGAAGATACAGAATATGAACTAGGAGCGGTGGCAAAAAAGAGGTGGATCTGCAAACCCAGAAGAAACCCTCTGTTCAGAAAGCTAATGTGTTCAGACAAGAGGTTTCATTTAAAGTCTTCCGGTGAATTAAACACAAACATTGCCAGATTTGCTGGAGAGCAAAGCTAGACAGATAGATGACCACTGCAGCTTGCTCCCTTGAGCTCTACTTTAAATATCAGACTGGACTCCAAAACCAAAGGGCCACAGTAGCTTTCACCACTTAATCTGCTACAGAAGCTATCGCAAGCTTATCCAGCATATATCAGGCCAGCTCCTTGCACTGATGCGTGGCTTCCACCTCCCTTTTTAATAAAAGATTTGTAATTTATTTTCTTCCCTTTTGGGGCTAATCTAAAGGAAAAAAGGGTCAAGTCCACTTCTCTGTGTTGGAAGAGTCTTTCCTACTCCTATTCTTTCGGAAAAAGTTGCCTGGAAAATACGGCAAGTAAAATTCCAGAGACAGGCAATATGAATAAAGCATCCTCAAAATCAGAAACAAAAAGACGACAGTTTGGAAGGGATTTGCTGATTTATCTGTCGTTCCATCACACTTAAACAAACAAACAAAAACCCCAAACAAAACTCACATACAAACCTAGTTCCCTGTACTTTTCAACAGCAGAACACTCTTTCGGAACAGCATCTGTTCCACTGCATTCCTAGTGAAACGTCAGAGGGCAAAGACTGCTAAGGCCACACATTCACCATTGCTTCGTACAACAGTTAGAGGAACGCTGCACTTTCGTTCTCCCTATATCCCAAACACTCCCAGCTTCAAATTAATGGACTTGATTAATCTTTGTTTTAAACCTTTTTAAACCGTCTCCAACAAAGAAAGCAAATCCATTGTGGGTAACTGGCTCTTCTGTGTCCTACTGCCAGATGGTGAGGCATGAAGGTAATGGACAATATTCCTCATTCCCGGATATTAAAATGCAAATGGAGTGCAAAGAGCAGAACCTTTTTGGAAACTTTAGACCTTCTCTCTTTGTGTCCTTCTCAGCAGCACTATAATATATTGGGTCAATGGATGACGAATACCACGTAGACAAACTGAGAAGTTACGAGAAGGAATCCATCAGCACGTTAAGCTGTTGCAAGTACTGAAAATTGTTTCAGCCGAGAACTTCACAGGGAAAAATTTAGATTTGCCCCCGCTGGATGCCATCGTGTGCAGAATGCTCTGGCACTAGCAATACCCTGACTCTCACCATCCAGACAATTTTAGTTATTTTTTTGGTTAACCGATTAGCTCTTTGACACGGTTGTGCAGAGCACTCTGCTCTCGTGACCAGTGCTTACCCTGGGTAGGCAGGGATGGCCGTGGGAGGTACCGCCCGGACTGCCCCGTACACCGTCCTTCCTCGGCCCCTCAGGTGGGCTCCCCGAAACGCGGCTGCTGTGGTGGCTGCAGTTGGATAGGGGAAGCCTGGAACTGTAAAGACAGACAAGGTGGAGGGTGAAAAGGATCCGAGCTCCCGCCCAGACGACAACTGTCTGCTTCAAACAAAGTGACACGAGAGCTCCACAGCGGTGGGACATTTTTGCATCAATCCTGCAGAAGGGCATGCTTATAACCCAGCAAGCATCCGATACAGACTTCCTGCTACACCATGGCCTTGGGGGGGAACGAGGGGTTGCAGAGAGGTTTGGCATGCAAGAGGTTAATGCTTTGGCATGCCTCACCCACCACAAACAGGGTACAAATCCCCCCGCCTTTTGACACCGCCATGCAGTCTGGTTAGAGTCTGAGAAGCGCAGAGAGTTACTATCAATATAGCAGGCGGCTCTTCCAAAACTGCAGAGGCTCTTTAAAATAATTTGTCAAGAGGCCCTTAAAGTCAACCAACTTACATCAGTCTCTTCCCTCCTTTCCCCTCCCACTCTTTGCCACCCAATCCTCTGTATGTTCATTTTAAAGCCTGAAAGACAAGATAGCCCATATAACAGCAGCAGAAATTTCCCATAAAGTGCCAGTTTACTGAGAGCCCACCTTCATTTAACAAGCGTGACCAACAACTGGCTCCACGTATAGTGAGGCCCGCTTTATTACGCTTTACGCCGGAGTAAACTGGCTCGTGACGAAATGACGTAAAACCTCAGAGGCATCTGCAAACATGTAATAAACAGATACCGAGAGGGAAGGAGTCCCAGGGCGCAAACCCAACCCCACGTGCGTCCAGGTAGGTGCATGCCACCGGGGGCCCTGCAGACTCGCGGTTCGGCAGCTTGTATAATATGTACTTTAGGGATTTGTCCGTTTGGTTTCTTTGGTTTCAAAAGGGGGAGGGGGGCAAGGGAATGGCCTGTTCCTCACGCACACCCTCCCCTTGGTTCTGCAGCCTCCTCATCGCTCAGACCCGTTCACCAGGACAGACACGCACTGCAGATGAACAAGTTACAGCAACTGCACCGTATACTTTGGCTCAAAGTAAACTCATTCCCAGTGAGACCCATCCTTTCAAGTATATATTATACAGACTGGAGAGAAGAAGGGTAACAGGTCATCGTTAACTCAAGCACAGTAACAATACAGGGGCCAACGGGGGCTACTTACTGATTAAAGGAATGTAAGTGTTAATACCCCCCCTTCCTGACAGGGGCACTGCGGCGTCATTGCCCAGCGAGACATCTGCTTGAAAGCTGGACGCTAATTTAATTTTAAAAAGAATAAAAAAAACAAACAAACAAAACAAAAAAACAAACAAACGTAAAAAGGTTATAAAGAAACAGCAGATTGAGAACATAAACAAACACCACTGCAGTTAAATGGCAGAAGTGCAAGTGTCTACTTAAGCTCTACCTGCATATAACTCAGGGCCGTACACCGCTCCAACCACAGGACTCAACTTCCAACCTGAAACAACAAAGACTGCAGTGAATGCCAAAATCTACACCAAGGGAAGGAGCGGGCAGCGTGGGTAGGGGGAACGGTCTCTTGCATGCGCCCCAGCTTCACATGCACAGCTTTTTGCCAATTTCTGCTTCGCCTCAATCCCCCTTGGTGTAGATGGAGGCCAACTGCCTTTTTCTAATGTCAAGTTCTAGGTACAGGTCGCTGTATCGGAGGGAACAGCAAAACATCAGCTTTGCTTGGGGCTGCAGCATCACCGGCTGCATCTTTGCCTCTGGATGGGCTCTCCCATCCATACCCTGTCCTGCTGCGACCTCCCTGCCCTCTGTGCACCCAAAGCAGGGAGGCAGGATCCTTAGCACTGGCTGGGGGTGTGTGTGGGAGGAGGCATGGACATAAGCCCAGTGCAGGGAGCCAGGAGTGCAGAGCCTTGGCAAATCTCCCATCTGGCTTCCCAGTTCAGTGCTGGTACAGCAATGCTCTCAGATCCCTGTGATCTTGGGGATGCAGGACCCACCTGGGTCTGATGCTGTGATGGGGCAAGACTCCACGGTTACTGCAAGAGCCATGTTTGTGCCTTTGGTGGAGGTAATATCTCATGCATGCTGCTGTACACAAGGATGTGGTGTTCATTGTAGCCGAGGGGGATTCACTGCTATGCTATAATCCCCTACTGGATAGCTTCACCCGGCTATGCCTGCCAGATGCTTGGAGCTCGGTACCATCCCTCTGGAAAATTGCCAGCTGCAATGGCAGCATCTATGTCTTTCGCGACCGCTATAAAAAGGGCGACGCAAATACTTTTAAACTTAACCCAGCCACCTCTGTTGTGACAGTCACAAGTGGCATCAAAGTGCTGCTCACTAACCTGCAGTTTGTCCTGGCCTAAGCAGGAAAAAGAGGCCATGATAGAAAGGGCAGCAACAGTGTTCTGCTGTGCAGCTCAGAGGCACCCACCACCCTCAGCACCAGTCCCAATTACTACGAGCTCACAACATCCAGTAAAGACCCCCTCCTCTATACCTGTGCAGAGGAAGTACAAGCTTTCTGGCTGTTGGCCTGTTCTTTTACATAGCACTATTAAAGTTGAACTGCTGTATCTTAGATTTCAGATGGACTAAATGGTATTACTTTGATCCCTTGATGATAAGCTGCTTGCATTTGAGGCCCAAACTGCAGCAAATGGCTTTTTTAGCCTGGAACCAATCTGCTGGTAACAAATCCTGTGGCATATGGACAACATCTTCCTTGGCCCAGACTGCTAGTTTTAACTACCTGGGAGACAGTGTTGCTGCCATGTCAGTCACAGTTAGATGTGCACTGTTTCCTCCAGGGATGTCCCCATTTAAACATTCCTGTGTCCCTAATGCAGAAGGAGGGAATGACAGAAATATTTACAGCAGACAGATTCCAGAGCTGACCCCAGGACCTTTAGTAAGTTGCATTATTCAGCACTTCTCCTAGAGGAGTGATAACAAACTGGGAACTTGCTTACTGCTGTCATCACCTAGCATAAAGAGAGACATTGTTTTTATGAGCATTGGCTTCCTTTACTGTACAAGGAATCCCCACCTGTAATCATAACATAGTGTTGGTGAAAGACGGAATTAAGACCACTTCCTCCTACCCCTTTCTGTTGACACTGTAACCAACCCTTTGGGTAAGAATCTGAATAAAGTCTCTGCTGAGACAAAGCTTTATTTTCCTTTGCTGCCCTGCCTTCTTTGTCCGGAGACCCTAAAGACCGCGGATCAAAGTGACCTGGTGGCATCTTTAAAAGAGGGAAAGCGGGGGGAAGCCAGTTATGAAACTGCGGTCCCCAAACCCAGCGGAGGGAAGGCGGGGCGGGGTGTCCGAAAAACAAAAAAAGTTATTTTCCTATTTTCGAAGGGAAAGGGGGAAATCTGCCCCTGACCCGCTGCCGTTTCCATCGGCGTCCAAATCTGGAGTGGAAAGTCCGGAGCGACCGCAATTCTGTAATTTTTTTTTTTTTTTTCGTTCCCTTTATGGGGACGAATTGATTTGCATTTTTATTGGGAATTAAAGGAGAGGGAGGAAAGTTGACTCGACAGGATTGCTCAACGAGAAGCTGCTTTTGAGCAACTCCCCTCCAAGTGAAGTTAAAAATACTCGGGTGATTTTCGCCTTGCTTAGAGTTAGAAGGGTCCTTAAATCGTCCGTGAAACTTCCCACTGTTAAACAACTTCGTAAAGATTTTTTTTTTCCTTGTGAAAAATCAATCCAACCAGAGCCTCGTCTTGCACTTTATTAAAGATCCACTGGCTGCATTATTTTGCATTTTTAAGTGTATAAAAGTCTTCAAAAGGAGAGGGTGAAGGTACAAAGGACACTTCGATGTCGAGGGATATTCAGGGGACAGTCATGTTTAAATTCGCTACAATTGTCTCCGGCACATTTGATTGCTCGGAAAAAGAAAGAAACACTGACATGAATAGGAATGGGGGCTGGGGGGGACGGGATTAATAGCCCCCAACCTTTGTATGGTGTAAATTATCCAAGAGAGGGCAGATAGCCGGAGCTGCTGGTGATTTTAAAGATTACATATATATATATACATATCCACG
>JANZLP010000072.1:33302460-33314787 GCA_026930925.1 Chelictinia riocourii
CATATGTATACCACAGAAGATCAGGAAGTGTGTAGTTCACAGTAAACACAAGAAAAAACCTGATAGGTAGAGTTATACCAAATCTAACCCCAAAATCGCCTGGACGTGGCTCGTCCACGCACCCTGACTTGAGTCCGGCCCCGGGGAAAGCCGCGCACCTTTGTCTCTGCCGGAATTTTTATTTTCTTTCACTCCCTGCTGCTTCCTGGCGCTTTTGTGCCGAGCCGGGAGCACAAAGGGAGGAGAAGGGATAAGCAGTTAAAGATGGGTTCGTGTGACATATGGTGCGAGGGCTTTGCATGACAGCAGCGGCTGGTGCCGGAGGAATGTGAGCGGGCACGGGGGTGCCTGGGCTTCTCTCCTGCGAGGCTTGAGATGGATGGGTAAACTGAGGCACGGAGTTCAGCGATGGGCGCAGAGCTTTCCCGTGGGACGGAGGCAGCGCTGGCACCCGGACCACGCTGCTGTCGCCCGCGCCTTTGCACCCGGCAGTGCTCGCTCCTTGTAGCCCTTTCAAACAAGCTCTAAGCTGATTTTTTTCAGCTGGGACGTGTGTGTTTTGATGTCGGCGGTGAAAGCCAGAGGAGGAAAGGTCGCCGATGTTCAGCCACCTCGCGGAATAATCTTCTGGCAGCCTCTCTGCTTTAGGCAACCTCTTGATTCTAATTTATTACACGTTGATACGAGATAGATTTGAACAGAGATGCAGTTAAACCATACAAAGGGATGCTGGGTTACTTTAATCGCTCACACTTGCTTGACCTATTTTTTTTTAATCCCTTCCTGGAAACCTTATTTCATGTTTGAATTCCCTCAACTATTTTAGGAATGTCGTCCTACCAAGATCAAATTACCTTCAATGAAACCAGTACAAGGCAGCCTCGCAGGGCAGGCGACTTTTGATTAAGATTTAGTGCCACCTCATTAATATAGGCTTAGTTTGGGGCGGGATGGGGCTGTAATTCTGGCATGGCAAATGTGTGAAAGCCAGGGATTGGCGCGGCACAATGCTGGGGGGGCTGGCTCAGCCCTTGGCAGAGTGGGCTGGGGGCATTCTGGTGTGGCTGGCCGTGCCGGGACCCCCTGGTGCTGGGCAGCCCCTGCCTTGTAGGATCCTGCTGCATCCCGGCACTGGTGGGGGAAAGGTGGGTGCTTCGGGTGCCGCTCCAGTGGGGCGAGGGGTCGCCGGTGAATCCCTGCACGGTTTTCCTGTCCTGGCTGAGCGCAGCCTCCCAAGGTTGAGCCGGGTGGTGTTGGTTTATGAGCCGGCTGGGTGCTGTGGAGGGCCGACATCTGGTCGGCTCACAAAGGGCCCTCATAAATCTCTCCGGGAGGATGGCATGGCCGGCCGCGGCTGGGCGAGCAACGGGTGCCCCGAGGCAGCGGTAGCCGCCACTTTTTCTCTTAAACGTGGTTATCGTGCGTTTCAGAGTGCAGGTCTGGCCGCGGGCTCCCTGGTAAAACCGTCCGGTGAGAGCGCTTGAGCGGTAACGCTGACGATGCCGGACGTCCGGACCAGAATCGCTCCATGGCTCTCCCTGGTCCCCTCTCGGCTGCTCCTCCGGCTTTGAGCACTACTCTCGGAGCTGGGAGGGGAATTTCGGTTTGGAGAGAGGTAAGTGCTGCACAGGTTCTCACACGAGGCTTACTTCTGCTCTTCTCCCTGATTGCTTTTTACTTTGAAAAGGGCTTAAACCCAGCCACTCTAATACATGGTAGAACAAGTATTAAAGGGGGATCGTCAGGTGCTTATTTGTTTCCACGAAAAAGGATTTACTGGCAAGCAGTTTTCCCAGGCTGCAGGTGGGGGAGGTGTGCACGTGGATCCTCTGAGGCAGACAGAAAGGTGACGGAGGGGATTTTGGAGAGACTGATAAAGCCCCGTCCTGCACATCCTCGGAATGTGCTCTGCCTTTCACTTTTCTGGTAGACATTACTGTAATTTGTGTTCCCCATCATTTCCTTTTCATCCCAGTTTCAATCTGGTGACACCTGCAGCCACCGAGCAGTCATGTTCCTGGACTTCTCGTTCCTGTATGGAGCAATCCCTTCGCCGGGGTCAGGCTGCAGGCAGAGCTCGGCAAATCTGCTCTGGCTGAAGCCATTATTTTTGGTTCAACGTCCCTAGTTTTGAGACTTCCTCCAACAGTCTTCCCTCCATCCAGCAGCTGGGGTGCTGGCAGCCCTTGTCTTTGGATAATCCCGTGCATGGAAATGCCTTCTGCACTTCTGCTCTGCTTCTCCCAGCCCATATCAAATGACTATAACGATATGCAATGATCACAAATATCCACAAGTTCAAAAGCTGAGCTGTTGATTCAGGTCTTTAATGATGTTAAGACACTGATTTGTATGTGTAGAAGGTAAATATGCCTGGCAAAAAAACCCCAACTTGTGAAGGACACAGATTTCCTTACTGTTTCATTTGAGTTCAGGTACTCTCCCATGCAACCTTCTAGTGTGTTTCTGAACTCCTTCCTCAGTCCTATCGATTGCTGTCTTTCCTCTGGCTGGTATATATGGCATAAACACAAAGGTGATACCTATCGTCAGCATCGGATCTGACTGTTCCCAACAACTCCTTGATACACCAACCTCAGGGAGTTGAGGACACATCTGTGAGTAGATGTAGTAGCTGCCATCTGCACGAACTGCATTATTTAACTGCATTGGCACTGATTAACATTTGCTGTAACCTATGGTAATGGGCTCTGGGGGCTTTCCATGTCTGCTGCACAGTGGCAGCTGATGTCTCCTGCTCCATCCTTAAAACAGGATGTTTTAATTTTTAATGGAGCACATGTTCGATTGGCTATACAAACAGGCTAATCTGCAAAGCATGTGCTCAATAACAAGCCAAGCTATGCAGCCAGAATAACAACACTGCTTTGCCATCCACGAGATGCAAAAGGCTTCCTGCTTTATGCCACCATCGCTCAGCACTGATGGTCAAGAGAAATGACTGTGCACGTTCCCCTTTTTCAACAGAAGCCCTTAGGAATTAGCTACTTCCTTAGCTGCACCTCAGGCTGCCAGCTCATTTCTCATTTGGGAAACTAAACTAGAGAGTTGACAAAGTTCAGGTGCCTGGAACAGAAATCACAATGGTGCAGCAGAAGCATTCAGAGGCAAAGCTCCAGTGCACGCTGGGAGGGTAGAGCTCGGTCGGGGCTGGCACACTCGGAAGAAAAATAAGCTGGTGGGCATTTAAGCAGACAGCAGAGAAGTGGATGCTTCCCTATTGCTGAAAACAATATATGAATAAAATTCTTGATGTCCGTTCCTTCTCTCAGATCTCATGTAATCCTCGAGGGCATGTCTACTAAAATCACAATGTCAACATTTTGTGTTTAAAAGTATAGCCAGCTTCTATGATACTGCTCAGTTTTGCCTACATAAACTCAGATGCATTTTATTCATGCTCCCAAAGAGAAGTGCTCTGGACATGAAGGCTGTAACATGTTGGCTGCGTCAGCTGGTATCACCACTGGTAACATCATGATTAATGATGAGTGGGCAGCAGTTACAAGATCTGCAAATCTTCCACCGTATTTTCAAAAAGCAGCACATTTCCTATTCATCTTCACCTGGTCAGACCTGGTCAAACCTCTATATTAGTAAAGGGATGGTCCAACACCTTCCTGCAAAAGCCCATTAATCGAAGAATGACTCCTTGCCTTGACAGTTCATGTCTCTCTTCCTCAGCAAAGCAAGGAGTTTCACAGTTTTCTCTTACACGGGCTTAAAAAAAAACCCCCAAATTACACATAACCTCATCAGAAGAAGTCTGTTTCTGAAGCGATGATGAGAAAACAGACAGAAGCCCTACTCTTTACAGACAGCCCTATTTAGTTAACTTCTGTATTTTTAACTACTGTCAATTTCCTGGGCTGCCTAATGAGAAAGTGAGAGGCAGTTACATTATCTTAGACCAACCTAAGGCTCCCCACCACACTTCCCACCCAATGACAGCTAGTGTTCAGCAATCTTATTTGGAGTACCTGGAAAGGGTGTGGGAGCGGTATGGAAGGAGACACTTACTCAAGTTTCCAGGCCACATGGATTAACTTTGGGATAATTCAGAGGTTAATAAATAGCTGGATACTACCCCAACCACAAGGATTTCATTGGATAAGGTGTGTAAATCCAACCGACAATGAAAACTTGCATAAACCATCTGTCTTTTCAGTTAAAGGATAAAATCCCACATAGCCCATTTAACCCAGTACTTGTGCTTAAGCTCAGTAACGCATTCCTGAAAAAAACAAGGTAAACACACAAATGCTTACACTGAAATAACAAATCCCACAAAACAAGAAAATGATGGAAGAGTACAAAGCACTCAAGAAGCTTAGTTCTTCAACCACAGAAGCCAAATCTATATTCTATGTAAGCCAGATATTTCTGATGAAAAAACAATGAAAACACTGCAAAAAGTAGTTGTGCCCATTCTTGATTCTTTATTCAGTTCCACAATTTTTATGTGCACTACATCATCCTCCGCTTTGCATTCTCTTCCCAGCAAGCTCTGATTAGGAGATTTCCTTGTGAACTTACTTTTATATTGCTAAGCTTGGAAGCAAAGACAGGCCTGGGTATGCAAACCTTCATGGAAACATGTGGCTGGTGGAAGAGAAAGACAGAATGAAGCCCTAAGTCCACAGAGGAAGGAGCTGCAACTACCACCTTCTGTGAGCCTTTTCTTCCTCCCTTGGTAGGGTATTTACATGAACAAGTAGGGCAGAAAAAAAACAAGGGAAGGGGGCAGAGATATGGAAGAAGCAGGCTCAAAAGCAGTAGAGCTTTTGATAAAATTAGGAAGTTCAGACAGACATCTGCAGCCATCAGCATGCCAACAGCTATCTTCCTACCTACAGCTGTGCATGTGTGCCCCTGCGAGTGTATAATGCCTGGGAATCACGGAGACTGTTTGCATCTCTTCCAATTTTCCATTTGGACCAGCCCACTGAATGCTTTCCATATCCTTTCCAGCTCTGCATTCCTGCCTGGAGCTGGGGGACATGATGTCACATTGGCTTTGGGAGGGAGAAAAAGGCAAGGGGAACCTGGTCCCAAATCTGGCATTGTCCCTTTGTATGTCATAGGTGGAGAAGGATATAATTTCAATGAGCTGCTCTTTTCACACACTTTTTGTTTTTCCCTTTTCCTGTCTTGTTTTCTGGCTGAACCAGGTCCAGATCTTCAGCTAAAGTGAACCCACAGAGCTCTCTGACTGTGGCAAAACTACCAGAATGCCAGTTTGTATCACCAGGCTCTTAATTACCACCTTCTCCTGCCATGTTTCTTCAAGATACGCAGATTATGCTCTGAAGAGTCACAGTGCATAGGAAAGCACCACTGAGGATCCTGGCAATCACTGCAGTGGTTTTTGTTTAACTGCAGCCTGACCTGGAGCCTATAATTACAGTGGTTTAATACAACAATATACAGAGAATATTATATAACAATGGCATAACAATGTGTAGGCAAAGCAACAATAGAGAAAAGACCATATGGGGGTGGGGGGAGAGGTCCATGTGCTGGGGCTGTGGGGTGTGAGCAGACAAAGGCACTGACAATGTTCAGTCCCCTTCACCTGCTGCAAATGCCTGCTGCTGCTCAGTGCAGCCACAAAGCCACCATCGGGACCTGCTGGTGCTCCAGATCTCAGCGCAGAGTTGATGGCAGATGAGTCCAAAAAAGACTGACTCCCACCCTGGCAAAGGCAGGTCCTGCTGAACTGCACTCACAAGTATTTATCCTCGTTTAGATTTCCAGCCTGGCTTTCAGATCCAACTTTTTAAAATCTAGACTTCCAGCAACTTCTTTAAATCCTTCAGATTTTTCTTCCATATAAATCAAATAAAATAAAATCATTAAGTTCAGAAAAGACCTCTAAGATCATCAAGTCCAAATATAACACTGGTCCTATGTGTTAGTCCCTAGAAAACATCTCTGGAAGAAGACTGATGGATGCATGAGTTTGGAAGGGTGAACGTAAGGAATAACAAACACCGACACACAGGATTTTTTTGAGACAGAATATAACTTTCACCTAGGGTTCAAATGTCCATTCTTTTTTCCCAGATCCCACATTTTTCAGAGGTTTCCCAAATTGGATATCTCACTAAAAAACATGTGGACAGCAGCATGGGTTATGGGAAGGGGCAGCGAGAAAAAAATTGTCCAGTACCACAGAGATGTGCATTATAAAATGAAAGAAGCTAACAGCCCAAAGGGTGAACCCTGATCTTAGAAGCAGCCACCAGCCAAGGAGATATAGGGAACACAAGAAGGAGCTGGGAGTGACAGTGGTGAAGGGCTCTGTAACACTGCCAGTGCCCTACGTTGAAGACAGCCTAGGGAGGACTGTTAGTTTCTTCCTATTCTCTAGGCAAATGATACTTGTGTTGCACATGCCCTGTTTCAACTGTGAGACATAAGATATTTAGAGGAATTAAAGCAATTCTGTCTCAGAGGAATGCTGACTATTCCTTATAAAAACTCTGTGTTCTGCTAGAGTCTACCGTAACAGTGGATCCTGATCTCCCTGTAACTTAGATTTCTTTTTTTTTTTGGAAGCATGTGTGTGAGCTGAATGGAAAGGGCAGGAAGGGATGGTTCGGCTTTCTGGTTGCTCTTTACTCAAGTCTTCAGTGCACGGGCAAGACTGACCTGTATCAGAGAAAGTGAAACTGGCTGCACAGAATGATCCTCCTAATTCACCATGCTGCAAAACACACGGGGGATTTTTTTTCCATTCATCATCTTCTTTCAGTTACAGTCATCCTGAGTAAGACTATGCCTACAGTGGATGCAACATTTGCAGCTTTGCGGTGGCCCCTCAAAGCACATTATAACACTGTAACCCTGGGCCCCATGCCAGCACCCTGCTCCAGTGCTAGCAGCAGAGCTCCCTTGGGAGAAAAAGGCTCCCCCTGCATTCCCATTGCTATCCTGCCGATGGCTTCCCAGTTTGGGCACTGCATAGCCTGCTCCCTGCAAACAGCTGGGAACACCTTCTGGAATCAGAATGAGTTCAGAGTCCTCTCAGTAACCCCCGCAGCCAGGAACCCGCTGCATCTCCTATCTACATCTCATCATATCTGCTATCTACATGTCATCATTATCAGCCGGACAACAGTGACTGCTTCTACACAATAGAAGCATTTCTTTGTTCTCAGAGCTTCAGGCAGCTAATCACCCCACCCTCACTAGAGGAATGATCCCCTAATTGTTCGAGCAAGTCTCCTCTAATTTTTTTTTTCCCCTCCAAGGATTCCTTCCTTCAGCATCTTGTGAACTTTCCCCGGACCTCTCTTATCTCCCACTCAACATTGGTCACCCCCTTCTCCACCCACTCCTTCTCACCCATCCTTGGAAACTACCTCCTCACCCAGCTGCGGACATCCCCTCCCCTTCTGCTCAGCCCATACACCCACTCCCTTTCTTAGCAGGAGCCAAGAGAGATGGAGCTCTGGCCAAGGTGAAAGCACCACCACAGCAACTCCTCCACCTGCCCACTGCAATTGGTGCTTTCCAGTCTGGGGTACAGAGTCCTTGTAACCTCCAGAAGACCACCCAAGTCTGAGCAACCTGTGTTGGGAAGTCCAGAATAAGAACGCAACCTTGGAGCTCAGGACACCCAGTTCAACCCCTGGCCCCTGGGTGACCCTGTGTCCGTCTTTGCCCTTCCATTCCTGAGGTACAGCAGTGCTACCAAATTTGTAAAGCACACAGAGACCTGTTGACCATCAGTACATATCCTGGGAAACAAGGTCCCAAGACTTTCCAAATTTAAATAATAAAAGAAAATTTGAATCTCCATCCATTTTTAAAAAGCACTGAAACAAACAAACAAAAAAAACAAGTAAAAAGCTGTTGCAATTGTATTATTTTGTAACTCATTCTTCTGGTCAATCTCTTCCCCAAATCTATTTGCAGCCATGGTTAAAAGCAGTGGCCATCTGGAGAGGGAGGAGTCAGAGCTGCTGGGCAGAGGTGAGAGCTTTTACTGCAGTAAGTGAGAAAGTCTTCTCAAAAGCAACATGGGCGGAAAATCCAGGCCCAGCCCTCAAAATTCTCAGGTATTTTTAAGCCATGTTCTAAAATAAGTATTGTAAGATAACCTTTACAGGCAAACTGTTCAGAAGCCACAAAACATTTTCAAGCCCATTTAAAAAAAAAAAAATAGCCTTTGGTCTAAATAATAGATGTAATTTGCTCAGTTTTAGATACCCAGCTGAAAATACGCATTTGGGTCTACCTTTCAAAATTTACACAAGACTTAATGCAGGCAGCCAGCCAACTCTGATTGTTTTACAGCACGACAAATGGAATGATGCCTCCTCCCCTCCGTACAGGAGAGGATGAGCACAGATCTCTGCTGAGAGGTCTGCTGCTGTCTCCAGCCCTGCTGCCACATGCCAACCTCTGCTGCCCAGCTGCAGCTACAATTAAAGATAACAGAGACCATCTTTTGTGCCTCTGGGGGGACTGCATGACCCCAAATCTCCCCATGATGCACTCATCCAATGGTTTGCAGCAGGTACCTGGGGGCACATCCACAAGTTACCAGGGAAGAAGGAGACTCGGAGATGTCTGCTGTTGCATTCTGTTGCACAGTATGGGGAGACCCCTCATCTTTTCTGGAGGAGAAGGGGGGAAAAGGCAGGTGTTAAATGCCCAAAGCAGTCTCAAACAGCTAACTGCATCCTTTCCAGTTATCCAGATCTCTGCAGCATCAGGGAATATTAAAAGAAAACAAAGCAACAGCCCCAGAAATGGAAGCAGGTAAGGTCATTTTCAAAAGACAACAGTCATGACAAAATACAGTTATTACAACACTTCTGTAGTGATTTTAGGTATGTAATAGCAAAATTTAAAAGTTCTGAAGAGGCAATGGCTAGAGATCTGACCTTCCTGAGGCTTACTGAATCAAATTCCCCCTTTTGAGATTTGCTCATCAGTATTTTTCTTGTGAGCACGGCATTTACCAAATAACAATATCTACAGCAGCTCATTGCTGTCAGTTTTGCACAAGGAGCTTGCTTTCAGTATTTCCCACAGGAATTGGGAATCTTTTAACTATTGTCTGCTGCAACTCTGCAGTGTGGAGTGCAACCAGCATCTCTCAAGTTTCACTAGTCTACCTCCATCACACCAATACAGAGACCACAACATAGAATGAGAAATTACTTTATTTATTACAGATGGTAAAATAATTCAGCCAAGCACATGGGGGCTTCAGAAAGGCAGTCAGAGTGTCAGAAACTGGCTCCCATTGGATACTACAAGGCTCTGAAAGAGGCCAGAGCTAGGGGAAGGAAAAAAAAAAAAACAAACCAAAACCAAACCCAGCAGAAAAGTTCCACTTGCAGACAGGCTATAGCAGCAAGGAAAGACCTCAGCTACATCCACACTGTTGGTCTGGCCCAGGTTCAAGGTCTGGTTTGTGTATTATCCCTTATCTACATGCAAGCACGTTTTTCAGATGTGGCCCTGGCCCGAGCTCTGGGCTGTCTGGAGAGGAAACAACTGTGAGCACTGTTGAGCCTAACCTCTCATTTTACATAGCACGGACAAGCCAGGCATGGTCTATGTTGAGCTTCCGTCAGTTCAGCCCACCATCAAATGTCCTTAGCTCATGTCTTTCTAAGGGCTGTGCACCATCAGAACCAGCATCAGCTGCAGGCAGCACATCACCAAGCAAATCTGAGAGAACCCCGCAGATCAAAGGTTAGCCATGGAGCACAGCCAGTCCCCCAAACCAGGGACATGCACTGTGCTGGGTAGCTGCCAGGGAGATCTCTCAGGGTTCCTGACTGACTTGCTTCTTAACACAATAAAAATGAGATTATGTGGTACAAAAATCAACTGTTACAGTCTAGGGAGCAAAACCAGATCAGTATTTATCCCAAAGAGTAACAGGGTTAAACCAGGGAAAAAAAAACCCAACAAAAAACAACAAACCCAACACATTAGTTTGTACCTCTTTTAAAAGACACAGTCAGAACCCAACAACTCCTCATATGCAATGATCATGCCTGCAGAGATGAAATTAGGCTCAGTGCTTCTCCCAGGGAGTGCAGGGATGAGGCATCATCTGAGGAACTCCCATACTGCTGATTTACATGCTCCAGACCACGGTATACAGATAGACCCCAATCAAATAGGTAACAGGTCATTTCAAGCACAGTATTCTCTATTTAGTGGCAGATATACATAGAAGGATGACGTATGGGAACTGACAGAGTGACTCTACTATTAGATATGCTGCATTTACATGGAATCCTTCCAAGGCAGCTCCGCAGAAGCTGTGAACACTCAATGCATCAGGCAGCCATACCTGCCCATGAGATATGCCTCATTCAGCCTGCTGCTGTGAGGCTTAGTGGAAAAGGAGGAGACTTTTGCAGCATATGACCATGGGCTTTGGAAACACAGGTAAGCCCAGCTCAAATCTCCAAGTGTCCAACTGCCCTCCAAGTCCCTGGGAAGAAGATGCTGGCTGTAGATTTGTGGTCAGGACCGAGGTGCTCAGGGGGCTGTGCTCTCATATCTGGTCTTGGCACTGGACTAAACTGAGGGCGCTGACGCTACCCAAACCCCTGCAGAGACAAACAAAATGAGAGATGTGGGCTTCAGCTCCCTCCCATCTCTTCTACAACTGTATCCACTGAACTGACTGCACTTTTCTGGTCCAAACTAACGGGAATACCCAGACTCTGTGGCATGGCAGAGGCACACATAGTGTGGGCTTTTCTGGCTGTGCTTGCAGCCCCAGTTGCTCGTGCTGGGGTTGCAGCCCTGCCACATGCTCTGAGCTCTGTTTAAAGCCTGGCATAAGTTTTCTGCAAGGATCCTTTTCCTTGCTTGCATCATATGCCCTTAATGCTCTGACAGTGATAAGGTCCCCCCTTAAACACAGACGCTTACACACTCTGCCAAGAATGGAGTTTCTTTCAAACTTGCTGAGATCTGAACCATTCTGACGTGTGAAGGAATCAAATACTCTCTCTGCCAGGGTCACCCAAAAAGCTCCTGGGGTTTGTTTGCCCAAGTGCTTGGTGTACTGCAGCTACAACCCTGGGGAAGGCACTGGGCACCCCTGCACGCCAAGCAGGAGGCACTGAGTTGCTACTGTCCCGGTTCATTCAGGACAGGAATTCCCCAAATTTGGCCACTGTGAGAAGGTGGCAGGGAGAGGCTGGTGAGGGGACATCCCCCACGGGTCTCGACATGGCCCCCCAACAGAAGGAAGCAAAGCAAGAGAAATGCAGCCCACGCTGATTTTCAGCTCTGGGATACTATGTGTGGCAGGGCATTTAGTCATATAAATATAGTCAGAGAGGAGAGGGACAGTTTCCCCAGACAGAGAACATGAATTACGTGATTCTTTTTTAGGACAGGAAGGTCTCAGACTGCCTACTGCAAAAGACTCGTGACATTTTGAGTTGAGCCAGGTAAGACTCTTGGCTCCCTAAGGCACCTACTCTTACAAAAGCTGCTTCAGTGTTTAGTTACACAAGTTCTTTTCTCTATGAACTGCTCAGGGGACTTACAAATCCTCTCTCTCAACGGTTGAATTTTACAAAAATATAAAATAAATCATCATGATAATACAGAAAGTCCCCACAACTCTTCAGAAGCAGGAAACTGTAAACAGCAACATCCTGTGTTTCAGTAAATAATTAAAATGCAGAACAGAAACGCCAGCAAAGCAGATGTTAGGTGCAGATTCCTGTAATATGAATTTGGTTGAAGCTCCTACTTGTTACCCAGACAGCCATTCCCCACCCCTGCCACCAGTGATATTCCTATGGGAAAAATGAAGTCTTCTGCTAAATACTGTGCTGGCTGCATTTTTCAGCATGTAGCTACTGTGTGGCAGGCCAGCTACTGCTAAGACCAAAGGCAGAGAACCCTTCTCTCAAAAATAAAAGCACTTGCAAAAACCTTTCTCTGTGTCACAAAATAGCTGCAAGATGGGGCAGATGAAGGACAAAGAATTAAGAGCAGGTTGTAGTCCTGGAAGAGAGGAACAAGTGAACTGGTTATCAGAAATGCTGCTGGTGTGTAAGGGAACACTGCCTGGAGTGCTCACAGGATATTCACTTTTGTAACTATGCCTGGTGCTAAGAAATTACAGGGTTGGCTTCCTATAATTTTACCAATACATTGCCACAGCTAATGTGATTTATGATTTTTGCTTGTGATTATCTTAAAGCAGTAGCTCCTGGAGTGCTATGAATACATCAGTCTTCCGTTCCATTAAAACTGAGAATGACGTTTCCAGCCTGTATATTTTAAGAGGACAATTCACAA
>JANZLP010000072.1:33707227-33719249 GCA_026930925.1 Chelictinia riocourii
TCACGGGCTGGCAGGGGAGCGTAGGGCTGGCTGGGCCCGAGGCTGCCGTAGGTGGGCTCCGAAGGCCGGGCAGCTGGTGGGGCGTAGCCGTAGTCAGGCCCGTGAGTCTGCGAAGGGCCGTACTGTGGAGCGCCGGGCGGGCGGGCTGGCAGGGGAGCGTAGGGCTGGCTGGGCCCGAGGCTGCCGTAATGTGCGGGCTGCGGGCCAGGCGGCTGGTAGTGCGGGCTGGGCTGCGCCGTCCTCACCTGGACGTTGAAGGCCGGGCGGCTGGGGGTGGAGGCTGTGGCGTAGGAGGCCGGCACCGGCTGCGGCTTTAGGGTGCCGACAGGAGTGACCGGGATGGGCGCCTGCTGCCCCGGGCCCTTGGCAGTGGACTTCTTGGTGACGGTAAGGGAAGGCTGGTTGGGGATGATCATCCGCTTGTGGCCAGTGACAGGGGTGGACACGGATGGGGTGGTGGCGGTGGAGCTGCTCGAGGTCCCGGAGCCCTAGGGAGCAAGGAGAGAGGGCCACAGTGTCAGCAGGAGGGGCCACTGGGGCATCAGGTCGAGGAGCAAGGAGTTAAGTGGAAATGGGGTTTTACAGTAACATCTGCGCAGCAACTCGAACTGCTTAGGAAAGCAGGAATGTACCTGAGACTACACGTTCTGAAATGGTAATAGCAACTTTTCCTTGCTCTGACAGAACAGGGATGGCACCGCGGCAGCCAAGCAGAACTGCCGTGCACAATGTTTCGTCTCTCCTTGGGGTTTTCTCCTCCACCTCCAAACAAACAAACTAAACAGTGATAAACACAAGAAAAAGGGACACTCGCTGGAGAATAATTAGGGGAAAACCCATGCATTCCTGTGAAAATGAGTGTTTTGAAAAAGAAAGAAAATGAGATTACAGTCTCTATGGAGACATGAAATTCCTCAGGTCCCTAGAGCACTTGTAGGGTACTGCCCTAGATACAGGAGCCCCTTTAACAACACAGGAGGCAGCAGAATGGGATGGCCTAAAAGCAGCTCCCAAGCTGTAAGAATTAACTTAGATCAAAGCAAAATACGGAGGTATCCCTCTCCTTAGCTCTGCTCCTAAGCTCAGCTGGTTGAAAGCCTGGAGTGACCCCAGAGAAGGCAAATGTTATACATGGCTCATTAAAGGGCAGAAAGCGGGCCAGGACTCCCTGGAGCTTCAGAAGTCAGCTCCCACCATGGCAGCCATGTAAACCTGCACCGGTGCTCCAGGCACAGCAGCGCTTGGACAGCGGAGGAAGAGGTTCACAGCAAGTGCCGCAGCTTCCTGAGATTTGGCCACCAAATGAAGATTTAGTGCAGTGACACTGTCTTAATAAGCATCGTACATCCTTCTGTCTAATGTACTTGTTTGTCTGGCTTACCTCTTATTTAAATCCCACGTGCAAAACCACCAGTGTGAAAGCACTTCTTTGTTAAAGAGCGAACAATGTGAAATAGTTTCTGAAGAACACTGAAGATCACCCTTAAGTCTTTGCAATAAATCAAAGAAGAGCAAACTTGAATTCCTGGAGTTTGGGAATAGGTAAAATTTCTTGCCTCTCTATTTTCCTTTATTCTGAAAGAGTACCTGAATTTCATGCCTTCCTATACAGAGATGCATTAAAGTGAAGACATGCAGTTTGACAGTATTTCTTTGCTGTTGCACTTAACACCATAGTTGCATAAGGTTGTATCTCATCCGAACTTCCTGCACCGGGCTTGATCTCACCTGTGATTTGCTTGATAACCTGTAAGTTCACAGCAGCCCAAAGTCAGACCAGCTCAGCCCTCACCAATGGTTGTGTTCATGCTAAGGTACATGCCACCTTTCCCTAAATGACCGATCTTGTATTTGTCCCCAGGTGTTCCTGCTTTATGCAGGCACCGTGACCTCTACCTACTGCCCCATCATCCTCTTGCCAGGACCACTGGACAGAGGAGAGAGTGGTGGGGGCTCCTTGGGACACCCCCCACCCAAGTTCTACCCGGGGCCAGAGAAATCCTCTGCCTGGTCAGCAGGTGGCGGCAATAAATTGCTGCCAAACCAGTGGCTGGAAAGGAACTTCAACCACTCATTTCTCTGGGCCTCCAAGGCTACCAAACTCACCTTCCACAGAAGGTGGGAGAAAGGCAGACCTCCATTTCCCCCACCCTATATTTGGCAACCACCACATATGAAGAAAAGGGAGATAAGAGCAGGCCACTCAACTTCTAGTCCACAGCCCACAACCAAGTCTACCAAAGCAACAAGGAAGCTCTACTACCCAACTGGTAGCTCTTCCCTGGTGACATGCAAATACATTTTTGCTGATGCATTGGTAAAGATCTTACTCCTGCAATCACACCTTCAGGGCAAACCTCCCATGAGAGTAAACTTCCCATGAGGAATCACTGTAAATGAGTGAAAAAACAGCCAAATAAGAGCACCAATCTGTTTTGAGAGATGTAATGGATGTGTATGCAAAGGTGGGGAATAGTAAGGCAGAAAACTTCTGCTGGAGAAAAAACATCTCGATGTATTCAAACCCTGACCTGGCCAACAGATCCATGACAAGACATAGACAGACCAAAGAGATGTTGAAACTGAAAGCAAGGAACAGCTGAAGCGTGTCTCAGTTGAACTGCAAGCGCAGAGACAGGTTAAGGGTCTGTAGCCCTCCATTAATTCCGCTTGATTCTTCCATTTCTGAAACACCTGACAAGGAGCACACATTCATTCCTCCATCTCTGCATCAGAGCACAACTGCACCAGCACTCATTGCTAGCCAGAAAATTTGCTTTCTGTTGGAATTATTCTCCCATGTCAGCTTGCTGTTTATACCTAGGAGTGCTAGAAACTTACCCATTTCCTCACCTATTTCAGTCTTGTAAATGACAGTAGTTTGTCCACCTACTGTAATGGTATGAAAGGTCCACAATGCAGCACTGCAATTACCACCAGAAAAACATTTTTCTTTTCCATGTGAAGAGAGAGAAGGTAGATAATGTTTTAAAGACAATGGCCTATCAGGGGAAGGGGGAAAGCCCAAAGCAAAACAACATAAATGAGCCCTTTTCATCACATCTTATGTTTCTGAATGCAGACTCTGGAAGCAGGTGATGACAGACCACTGGTAAAGCTCTTGCGATGGAAGTCTATTCCATCCTAAGAACCAGGGGACTTTAATCTTACATGTAAACATCCACATAACACTTAATGTGTTGATGTCAGTCTCCTGCCTGGGCTGGAATACACCTTAAGAAAGAATGATAACCCCTTTGTCAAAAAAAACCCTCACTGCCTATTGACTGTCACTCTGAAAGGCTCTGAGCAGCTCCTGTGTTTGACACTACAAAGAGAATGACCTGAGAGTCTTCCCTCCTGCACCAAAACCCAGTGAAGGAAGGTGGCAAGTTGGGGGTGCCTGGGCCAGAGACCAAGCTTTGCCGTGAACTTCACAGCAAAGGCTTGAGCTAACAAGTACTGGCTGCATTGTGGCATTCAAACCACAGGCTGCCTTGAGGAGGAGGAAGTTTGCATCAGTAGGAGTCCCCAGAGGCGCCCTGTGTGACTCATTCTGAATTCCTCTGAGGGTGCTGGGCAAGTGTGTGATGAAAGCTGGGCTTTAGGGGAAGGAAGAGGGTGTAAGGCTAGTTACTGTGGTGTAGTAGAGAAATGGGACAGGTTAGAGGGAATTTAACACTACTGGAGCACTGATGATTTACAGGGACGCACATTGGCTGTAGCTCCTGAGCAGGGCACAGGTGAGGTATCACCATAAATCCTCTGTCCTTTTGCCTGGGAGAGAGAAGGGTGGCCACAGTCCAGCCTTCTGCATGCACTCAAATATCACCCCAGGCTTAAACCTCTAGATTATTAATGGATTAAGAAAAGACTTTATAAACACACATGAACTATGGACAAGATTCCTGCTCTGAGAACAAGCATGTGCAGAAGGATGAGGAAAGGGTACTCGGATACCACAGGGAAGAGTGATTTCAACAGACGTCTGGAAGGCACTAGGAGGATAGGAGGAATGGACGAGGCTATAAACATGCCAGGTAGATGGAGAGGGAGTAATGAACAGGGCTACCTATGTCACTGGGTACAGTCCTAGCAAAACAGATGACTGTCACAAATGTTTCATCCAAATGAGTCCAGAGAACTTCTACCAGTGCAATGAATTAGATTCGTCCAAAAGCACATCGAAGTGACAGCCCAGAAGCATGAAAACAAGTAGAAATAGGAGAAAGAAAAAGGAGAAAGACAAAGAGTGGGTTCATAGGATTGCAGGCATCCCTTCCTCCAGCAGCTCCTGGACAGCTCATTTCAAAACCATATTGCATTTGCAAGTGACTATCGCAGCCAAACACGCTCTCTGACATCCTATAAGGGCTGTTTTCAGAGGAAGAAAGGCTTTCCTCTGCTCGCCATGCACTAGATGAAACTGTCTGACACACTTTGCAAGTGCAAATTAGAACCATGCTACTTACCATCAACCCCTTCCTGCAAATTCATATTTGCAAAGAGAGAGTAAACTAGAAACCCCAGGTGCTGATAATGCAGAGCTGTTAAGAGAAACTAGAGTAGGAAGGAGTTAAATTCAGAACCTCATCTACCACAAGCATTGTAATACAAAATCTTTTTTTTTTTTTTTTAATGGGGAAAGCACAAGAGCTTTGTTTAAACACAGATGGAAGTACCTAAATGTACTGCCTCTTCTACAAATGAATTATCCAGCAGTTCAAATAAAGGTGAACTAATACTGACAAAATTAAGTAAAACTCAATCAACGTGGGAGGAAAAAACCCCCAAAACACTTCTCCTAAAAAAAGTTACCACGTGTAACCATAAGGGGAATCATTTTGCTTGGTAACTCCTGCCCCCTGTTCTTAAATGCAGTGAAAGTTTATAAACATTTGCAGAAGTTTCTTGTAGCAACAATCATGTGAGAAGTCTATAGTGTTGTGATAAACCTGTGCTGTCCTAGGGGTCTGACTGTCAGAGCTGCGTATCTGGATTCAGAGCTACCCTGGTGGGGAAACCCGAAATCCTGAGAATCTGTGTGATTCTTCATTCTGTAGAAATTATTTACATAGATCTTAAATTAAATTCAATGTACACCTACAACTAAAAAGTCATCACATAGGTACTAGGGATGAAACTTGTTCTACAGAAATTAGCCTATAATTAATACAATTAGCCTAAATTAACCATTTGCCAGGGTTAAATTTTAAAAAGAGTACAGAATAACTATAGTCTACAGCAGGAGCATGATTCTATATGATCAGCTGGAACCCTTATGAAAAGGACGTCATTCTCCTTTTATTTTGTGCATTTGTAGAGTATTTTCTATAGAATGCCTTCAGTTATTCAGTTTCACAGACTGGATCAAAAATGCCAACATGAAGTTTATCACATTCTATTCAATTCTCCAGGCATTTTTCATAAAGGTACAGTTGAATAGCTTTAGCCCTTTAGCTGTCAAATTATCACATGTAAAGATACATTACTCTAGCTCAGTGGTTTTCAACCTTTATGCTCAGCAGCCCCAAATGTTTTTCAGGAGAGACGAGCTCCTTTACGGAGAGAGTTAATCTACTGACAATAAACATGTTTTTTTTAAGTTACCTTCCACTGAATTTTTCTTAGTTACCTTAGGACTGATCCACGGCCCCCAGCGTTCACAGAGCACAGGTTGAGAACCACAGCTCTAGCTGGGACTGCCTTTTTCAAGCATTTCGCTTACTATTTACTCCAGGATAGGAATGAAACAACCCTTCTTCCTCGAAAGACAGAAACCTGGCAACTTCCGGCAGGCTGAACCCAGGATGCAGCGTTCCCAGGGGGCTGCCAGCTCACAGTGCCGGTGCAGCATCTCTCTTCCTAACTCAGCCACTCTTCTGCATGGTCCACCAGCACAAGCTGGACTGAAATGTGGGGTCAGCTCAGGCATATGCCAGCTGAAATCTTTTAATAACCCTCAGTGGTGGTGGCGGTTGGAGGCCTGGGTGAGAAAGGCAGCGAAGGGTGGAAAACTAACTTTGCTTCTCCTGACGCTGCGGATTGGCATTCACCTCAGCTAGCCGGAGGTGCTTAAAGCTCTCTCTGCAAAATGCATCTCCATGGGGTCATTTATACCATTCTAATATTGAAGCCTAAAACAGGGGAGATGAATCATCCACTGGGGGAATCTACTTCACTCCACTGACTGTAAAAGAAGCATAAAAACAGCCAAGACAAGTCACTGAATATTTAGACAGCACAAGTTAGTGCAGACAAATTCCACAATAAGCAGGTAATTTTGACGTGACTGTAAGAAGCACAGATACCTTTTCCTTGCATTAAGTGCACTGCCACTCAAGCTCAGCTAGTGTTGCACACCAAGTGGATTTCTGAGTGTCAGCAGCTCAGGCAATCAGCCAAGACCCTGCCACACAATGCAGCCAACGCAAGACTGAGAAGCTGCGCTGCAAAGGCATTTCCAGCATATGGGGACACACACACACACACACACACACACAGGTGATATCACTAGTGTCCAAAACAGACATGTCTCCAGGTCCCCTGCTACTAGATAAGGGAAGTCTCATAGAAACTTCAGATGCTGAATTTTCCTAAATTAACCACAAAAAGGCAAGTTATATACTTCTTCAGGAGATCCTTTCAATGACACATCTGGGAACCAAGCAGTCCCATCCTCCTGTCTTCTGGGTCTTTTTGCTCCCTGCTGCAAAGTTAATAGCAGGAGTGAAAATATTTTTAGGGTAAAAAGCCTCTCATTCATATTCCTACTTACACATGGCATAGGAGGCCAGGTAAGAAAACTCACCCAGCATTACTACCCCTGATTGCCCAAGGAAGTAAAAGAAATAGTGTAACCAGTAGGGAAAAAATGCCTTAAGAACAGGCATTAAGCACAAAAATCTACACAAGAAAAGAGCTAAGACTGTCTGGGCACATTCTTTCACAATAAATTAATGTTAAAATATTGAATGTTCTGAAAAGCAACAAGAAGTTTTCACTCTTGAGTTGATTTAACTGAACGTAACAACACATTAGTCACTCGAACTCCCACTCTCAGAAACGCTTTTTTCAACCTCTGAAAAAAGATAAGGAGAAAAGATCTTTTTTTTTTAATTTGTGCAGTTTCACTTAATTGTAATTTTTATTTGTCAACTCTAATTAGTGGGCTTATTGAGTATCTCTCTAAATATTCTCAAACATTTTGTCTTTTTTCAAAGAATGTTCCAATGGCATCCTGGGATGACGATGGCCCTTCAATGGTTATCTACAGGGAAGCATGTCCAGATTCAGAAGATGGTTGTTTTTCCCCACTTCAGTGGGAAACCTCAGACACAATTAAAAGAGGACGGAGCACCACAGTATGCTGGATATGGATTACACCAGGTCAAGCAGCTCAGAGCAGGTAAAGGTTGAAATCTGAAGGATTTCAGAACTGACTTTTGCAGCCCCAAAACCAGAACTTCTGGGTGGTAGGAAGCCACTCCTGGGAGCACAAAATAAACCTCCTGGGAATACGTACATGTACTGTGACAGTAAATATAAGGGCTCCAAGACAGATAGATCCAAAAACAGTGATAGCTTTTACATTTTTGGGATAATGTCTTTATGTTGTCTATTTTAGCAGATGGCTGCATTCCTGAGAGAAGCTGAAGTTAGTAAGCAAGCCCATTTCTTCAGGCTTACCAAGACTGAAGGACTAAGATGTGGAACTAGGGATCTAATTTCCCAAATCTTATGAGCCTGGAAACATGAAATCGTTTATAAGAATGGGCAGATTGGCCTTGTGTACCAGTTCTACAAGGCCTATAATTTGCTTGACAAGAAGATTGTGTCTTTAGTAAGACTTGTTGAAACAAACTGGGAGATAAGCAACTGAAAGCAAGTCATCATGTGGATTTACTGACAGGTCAGAAATCATTACTCAGAGTTCAGCCAGTTGTACCCTTCCATACTCCACAGGCAGCAAAGGTCAAACTGTATGGGCCTTGGGCCATCTCTGGCTGGCAATGGCTCTTGGCAGAGCCGGTTTCAAATACTCTGCAGGGGGCTAAGAGGGACTCAGCAGCTCCCAATTCTCACACCTTGGAACCATTCCTCTGCACAAGAGCCTGCTCAGCTGCATAGTAAGGCCCTGGTGCTCAGCACTCTCTTACAAAGATGCATTTCAAAGCTGTCCCAGCCAGTGCGCAGGTTCCCGCTGGGGTAGGAGGGCTCTGGATGAGGCCCCACAGGAGAAAGGGCATCTTTGCAAGCAAGCAGGGAAAAGTCCTGCAAGCACTAAAGCCAGGAGGCCTCATCGGGTGAAGAGCTCTTCTGCATTTGCAAACTGACTTTAAAGGTAGGTGTCTCCTGGCAGTGCCACCCAGCAGCTAATGCCAGTGGAGTGCATATCCATAAGCACTGCAGCCTCCAAAAAGTCCATTTGACATCCACCACTTTCCAAAGTCTGTCAGTCCTCGAGCATTTACAGCAGGTGGTCTTCAGAGTTAACAAAACAAAATATAATGGCCTTCCTACAATGTATTTACAAATATTTGTTTCACCATTCTAAAAATAGTGCTTTCAATCACCACCACTAAGATTATAATCTCAGCCTTTAAGGATCAATAAAATATTTATTTCCTTAAGTTAATACATTTTCTGTGCAAACTGCTAGTGCTTCATTTTCAAGAGCTCCATATGAATATTGATATTTGAACTATACAGACATAACTTTATTTACTGTGGAAAAGTATATTAATACTGATTTATTTAAACACTTTACCAAAGTGGCAGTTCAGTTTAATCAAATACTGAAGTAATTGGGTTATGTTTGATTTTAAACTTTGAAAACCTAACTCTAAGATTTACCAAGGGCTGAATTTAGAAAAGTTATCATCATTAAAAATTGATATTATGTAGTGGGGCTACACTGACTTCACTGGCACATTGCCAAGCAGCAGACCTTTTAAAAGACTAATTGTCCATGCCTGTGTAATTCCCAAAGCGCTCTGCACAGTGGGCCATCAGCTCACAAACGCCAAGTAAAACAGTGCCAAAAGCACCAGGAGGAAAATATTCTATTGCTGCATGGGGCAAACACACTGCTCTTTCACGGTACAAAACCTGCATGTGCCCCAAATGTTACGGTGATGCCAGTGAGCACTGCGCCCTCCCTGCTCCTTCCAGTCCTCGCCCCAAAGGCCAGTCCCTTCCTGATGTGGGGAAGGAAAGGGGCAGCCAAATTCCTGCAGTGAAGTGCCTGCAGAGAGCTGTGGGGAAACTCCATGACTCCAAGCAGCTTGCTGAGTCCCTGGTACACATACCAGCTGTGATTGATGTGGGATATAGCAAGGCGAGAGGTGCTCCTGCTGCCTCTCTCCAAGAAAATTTTCAGAGGTCAATCATTTAAATACTCCAAGCTCGTGCATCTCAGCTCGACTGGAACGGGTTAGGCAGAGCTCGTGCAAGCAGCCCCTGGGGCGGGTGTGCAGGGACTAGCCAGGAGCCAAGCAGACCCTCACATGCATCACCAGCCCCCAGCAGCAGGGTCCATCACCTCTGCCCATCCACATGGATGGCCCTAGGAAAGCCAAAGCACAGCAGAGAGTTGCAATGCAGCTCAGGAGTCAGCCCTGGCAGTGACATCTCACTGGCGCTGACCTCCTCTGCTGGGGGCTGCATGAGGATGGTGACAGAGAGCAGATGTGCTACCACCCACATGTGCCCCAGGAGGCCTTAGAGCTCTGGGGGGAACGGTAATGAAGTCCCATCACAGAGGGGGAAAAAGGGTAGAAGAAATGGTTCCTGAGAATTTAAAGTAATTCTTCTCAACTAACAATACTGTTACTGAAATGTCTGTATTTTTTGCCCTTTGATTTCCGTTTTCCAAATCAGGAAATATTGAGGAAATCACCTCAACACTAAGCCCCTGGCTTCACCATTGTAGATCCTTCTCCCTGTTGGGGATGGGCACAGTGGATAAGCTCACGTACCAGGCAGGAGGGGTTGTCCTGTCATCCCCATGGGAGCCATCCCTAGATTGTTCATTGCAGTGGCCCAGGCAGTTGGGTCTGACATTGGCAAGCCCATCGGAATGGAGTCGAGGCTTAGTTTTCTGCCACCATCTGCTGAGATGAAAAAAAGTGATTAACAGCTTACAGTGCATATCTTAACTCTTCTGCAGGGCATACGTTGCCCAGCAAGGCTCTGCCGTATCAGCATCCAAAACCAGATTTGAACCTAATATGCAGGAAAGAGCCACATGAAAAAAAACCAGACCCAACCGTGCTGTCCCTCTCAAGCAGACGTTTTATAGAAGCAAGGTCTATGAAAACCCTGTCTTCCAAGAGCATCTAAATTACAGATTATCCACTACAATCAGCAGCTCCCAGGGGCCTTAAAGGAACACTGATTAAAGGTAAGGGGTACACTTTGATTCCTCCCAAGAGATTTATCAACAAAGCAGAAACGTTCAGCAGGTATAAGTTGCCCTAACTGCACTGAATATAGCAGAGGTGGCCAGTCTGTTCCAGCAGAGTACTTCCACTGCCACCTGAAGACATTTCTCTTCCATGCTAAAAGAGGAAATGAAGCAAAGAACAACGCCATGCTGCTGACAGCAGCAGTACCAGTGTTACTTACTCAAGGTCTAGCAGTTATCTGGCAATCCAGGCAGAACCATTAACACTATAGCAACATATGGCTTAATTAAATATTCAAATCTTCTTCCACAATTTAGCTGGGTCAACCACGCCTTTAGCTGGTTACTTCCATGTACCAAGATATATGCTTAATCTTTTTGTTTGCACAGGTTTTAACCAGAGGTGTCCAAATGCAAAAACAGCTGATTTCCAAAAGGAAAAAAAAATAAATGCTTAGCACAAGGTTAACTCTGCACAGGGGAAAAAAACCAATGCAAAACCAAAAACCAATCCCCACACAAACTCTTTTTCTTGTGGAAAAACACAGAAGGACTCATCTAGTTCAAAAAAGCCAACAGCCAGGGCCCGGGGCATTTCTTTGCTGAGAAGGAAAAGATAGAGCTTGAGATAATTGCCCAGATCAGAGCAGGGACACCAAACCTGGCCATCTGCAGTCAGATGACCATCTCACACGCCAGCTTCCTGACGAAGCTTTCATAAAATGAACGCTTGTTTGAAAAAAAATCTGGCTTCAATAACTAGGGAGGGGAGAATATCAAACAGTGTTACTGGCAGAAGCTATATGAAAAACTTCCCAGCTCTAACCTGAAACTCAGCGGAGTTGATATTCCCCCATCTTATACATCCCAGGATACAACGCAGTGCACAGACTCCCAAAGCTCTCCAGAACACACCAGCAGGAAGAAATTTATTGCCCATTTATCTCACCCTGTGATTTAATGATTCAGAATTTCCATTTCCCACCCCATTCAACCACTCCTCTCTTGGCTTCAGAGAGGGGACGAGATCAGTTCACCTGCCTGCGCCGCCGCCTCTATGCCCCTGGTGAGACGTCTCCCTCTGCACTGACCCATCTTCTGGGAACCACCCAGCCCCGTATCACTTGGGCCATCTTCAAAATCCTCACCTCCCGTGCTCAGCTGGAAGGAAGTACTGCCAAGGTCGAACACCGAGCCTTGGCCTCATCCTTCCCTCCTGTCACTGCCAGTCCCACCACCGTTTGCCGTACAAACAAATCACCCGTTTCACTTTTTACGTTAGCCAAGCTCTACGCACTAGCCAAATGCCTACACTGGAGTTAACCTACGAAGAAAATACCACCTGAATGCCTCTATTTTTTCCTTATCCGACAGATCTTATTGATTGGGGGAAAACAGAACATCCTTTGAAATAGCTCAGACCTGATGCTCAATAGTCAGCAGACTTAGTCAAGTCAAATATGAATTAAAGCAGCACAAATAGAACAACAACATACTACACCCCCCAAAAAGGAAAATTCTTCTCCCAGTCTTCCTGTTCTTCTTCCTACTATTCCTTTTCCCTCATTTTCCTCCTCCTCTTCCTCTTTTTCTTCTGGCTTTTATTTCCTCTAT
>JANZLP010000072.1:33845151-33855735 GCA_026930925.1 Chelictinia riocourii
AAGTATGTTTTATTTACTTTTTATTACAATATTAGTATTTTAACTTTCAGTTTGCTTGTGCAAAAGCTTTATAAATTACTTGAATCACTTAAATCTGAATACTATAATCTGCAGTTACAATGTACCAGTTTGAGTTTCAACAATTAAATGCCTTTTTTGTGGACTCCCGCTGCTATGTGAACTAGCTGTAGGCTATTAAAATAATGAGTCCGGACTGAGTCATCTGATCTCAGCCTTGGTGCAAAGCCTGAGGAAAAGGACTTAGCCCACAATTCCTAGTCTGTTTACCAGACTAAGACCAGACTGTTGGAAGCATTATCCCCGCGCTCCCTTCCCCCCTCCCGCCGCCGACTGCACTTTGCCGGGGGAAACGCGGTGTCACAGAGCCCTCTGCAGGCGGGCGACGCACCGCCGCCGGCCCGCCTCGCCTCGCCCCGCCGCTCTCCCTCACAGCCGTCGGCCCCGCCTCGCCTCGCCGCTCCCCCTCAAAGCCACCGGCCTGCCTCACCGGCCCGCAGCTCCCCCCTTACAGCCGCCGGCCCCAGAACAAGCTGCCTACTTACTCGCCCATCGTCAAGAGTCACCTCTTCCAGCAGGGTCCGGAAAGGACCGTAGGACTCATGAGGTGGGACAGTACTTGTCACGGGAAGGCGGAAAGTCTGAGATGGCCCGAGGACCTCGCTTTTTCGAAGTGTGGTTTCATGAATCCAGGCGACGTGAGGAAAGGGGATGTTGTGGCCTAGGAGATCCCTGACAGGCCCCTTGTGCCATGGCTCCTAACCACGATCAGCTTGTGTGCCAGAAAAATACCATAGTAGATTTGGACACCCCCAAGGATGCTTTAGATAATTTGGCCTCATGCAACTCGGACAATGTGAAACTGTCACTAACAGTCATGAGGAACAAAACCTAAAATCTTCACCTTCAAAAACATCACCAGCAGCATCCATCACAAAGGGAACAGCGAAAACGTCCCAACCTCTCACATCCTCCAGAGGAACCCAAAAGCACCGACATTAACTTTTTTCAACAACACAAAATAAGTCTTCCTACAATGTCAGTGTATAAAACACAGACACACACAGCTTGTGCACATGGTCCTGCCTAAAGCAGTACCTATCTCAGCTCAAACTTCACCTGGAATCCAGGGAGATAAGTTTAAGTTTGTTCATGTGCCAAGACATAGAATTTACCTACTTCCTTGATGAGTTATTCCGGATTTGTCTGGTTACGGATCTACAGACCTATAAACATTATAGCTCATCCAACCCCCAGTTAAATATCTTCTTATAGAATACCATTATCTTTGTCAGATTGACTGGGATAACTTGTTTAAAACACTCTTGAAGACTCATTAGCATCGTTGGGTTTTGGTGATTGTACTTTAAGAATAAAACCCCAGCAGCTATTAAACACTTGAAAAAGGCATGTTAACAGTTTACAAACAAAGCTGGAGTGGAGATATAACTATGTTTTTGGATTTTCATTGGCAAAATGAACAGAGCAAAGAAAACAAAAATGAAACTGAGCTGTTCACACACACTAAAAAGCCCCCCATGTTATTTGACGGATAATGAATTAAAAAGAAACACAAGGAAGAGAGAAGCAAAATCATGCTAGAAAAACCCAATCCTCTCCTCTATTTGAGCCTTACTACATTACATTTCAGGTATAGCGGACAGACAAGGTGATGTGCACACCAGGAAAAACAGATGCACTTCGCTGGCTGTCACTGGTCCTAACACCTGATCTCAGGTCAAGCTCCCCTCCCTCGAGCCTTCCTCACACCCTTGTAATAAAGCATCCCAGCAACAAGCTTGTGCGGACAATGCTTCCCAGCAGCACAATGCTACTGACTGGTTTTACAGCTCTCTGACCAAGGGTGGATGCTACTGACCATCACTACATGCATATCATGGACCCACAGTTGTCTTCTTTAAACCATCTCACCAAATGAACTGGTTCCCTAGGGCAAAAGGCCACCCCATCCACTGTAACCAAGCTCCTGTTCAGATTGTTGTGTTGCCAGAGCTTTGTTGATGAAGGAGAGTCTTGTTTTGTTTAGGTTTTTTCAGTTGTCCTGTCCAAATTATACTGCCAAGCATCAATTATAAGCCTGTCCAAATTATACTGCCAAGCATCAATTATAAGCCAAGCCGCAGACAGCGAGAGGTGGAAGAGTCTTGCTTGATATTTTGCAGAAAATCCACAAGCATCCCAGGTCCTGCCCCAGGGTTCAGGTGCTGATTAGGAAAGGCGATAAACACCTCACCACAAAGAAGCCCTTTTTAGCAGCTCCTCGACCTGCAAGACTTCTGAAGGGGCAGTCCTGCCCAGCATCACAACCTGGGTCAGCCAGACAGAGGAGCAGTGGGGAACATTTGAGCTATTTCCTTGTCTGATTTTAATTTCTCTCATTTATCACTTAATTCAGGGAAATGCTCCAAGATCCTCATGTTTGGATGTCTCTCACCTCAGAAACAGCTTTGCAAGCCAGTGCATTAAATAAGGCAGCAGCACTGCCCGGTCCTGTGCTAAGACTGTAACAAGGGCACTGTGGTGCCAGCCCATGTCTTGCAGCCACTGGGTTGCAGGATGGCAGCAGATGGGAGCCACACATTCCAGCTGCTCTTCTGGGCTGGCACATCACCACACTTACGGGTAGAGCTGTGACACCCAAACAGGTGCCTGCACCAACCACAGCTCTCTGCTGGCTCAAAAGGAAAAGGTCAGAGAGCAGCACAGCTGCACAACAGGCACCCACCAACAAGTGTGTGCACAGGCATGGTGGGGGACAGGGACATTTACAAGGTGCACTCCATCATAATCCCCTTCTGTTCTTCCAGCCCTGGGTGCAACCTTAAAAATCCATGGCTCCAGACATCTAGCCCACATGCTGCTACTCCAGCTCAATGAGGAGAGAATGAGCTCAATTTTGCCAGTCAAATGGGAAGGGACAAAAAAAAAAATAAATAATTAGTAGTAGTAGAAATAGTTAAAATCAAACAAACACCCCCAGCAAATCAAAGACAAAACAGAAGAAGGGGATACAGGGAAACAGTCTCTGCTATTGCATCAGTGGCAGAGAGCAGCTCCCACTTGCAAACAAAGTTCAGGTAGCTCAGGTGCAGGAGGAAAGCCATCACAGTCTCCCAGTGTCACACTCCACAGTACTGTCCTCCCATACCAAAGCTCTACTGAATCGTGAGAGCAGCTCACCTGGGAGGGGAAAGGATGCTCAGACACGCTGCTTACTGCTCCCCAGCACTGTTTGCTGAGCTAGATCTGCAGGAACAGCCGATCTGGGACAATGATCACACACATTCCTCTTGCACTGCAAATCAATAGCCAAACCACAAGTACCTAGGTATACAGGGCACCACAAGCACCCAGAGGTACCCCAGTAGGCAGGGGCAGGGGCTGCCAGCCCCTTGCCCAAGCCCCTGCCACACACAGCATCTCCAGCAGGCCATGGGCAGGTTTGCTCCCTGCCTGACAAGGATCCTCTTACCACCAGCCAAGTCTCCCCACTGCTATGTAAAGCTTCCCAGAAAGACCAAAGAGAAAGTCAGGCATAGCTCACATAGGCACCTGGATCTACAAACAACAGATTAAATTCTCAAGCTACAAAACTATGTTTTAGCAAAAGTGCTATTGAACTCCATGTACTTGTTACATTTCTAAATATAGTTTGGTTGTCAAGACAACAAAGAGACTGATGGATCTCTAAAGTGTACTGTATCTATTTAATTGTCAGCATTTCAAACTGACTCAAGGAGGGAAAAAAATGCTGCGTGATAAGTCTAATCGTCATGGTTACCACTGGCTAACCCCATAATAAAAATATGTATATTCTAGCTAAATGTGCCAAGCCATGTGAGGAGCAGATGGGAGACATTCTCATTACTGCGGCAGCCTCCACTGGAAAACTAAACTTGAGGAAGGACGCGAGAGACTTTACAGAGATCTCAGACACAACAGACATCATGGGTTGCATCTTCCCAGTCGTTTCGCAGCAGTCGCTCAGGCTTTTCTACCACGCTTATTCACCTCATGCATGCTGGGACAACCCATGGGGCTGGGGCTGCCTAACTTGTGAGCATTCCTGTCTGGGGATCTCATCCCTCACCCAAAAAAGCCTGAGATGCGAGTTGTTACTCCTTAAAAGCCTCTGATAAAATCTCACGTGCAACTGCCTCAGATTTGCACTCCCACCCTCACTTGCTCTCCTCCCTCTGAGCAGCCATCTGACCCCACGGGCATCGCTTCCGCAGGAGGCTGCTGCCGCCTGGCCCTTCTCCTGTCATATTGTTAACAGCTAAAGCAGCGGCTATGTCCAGCCTTGGAGAAGAGAAACAAGTGGAAAGAAACAGTCAGACACTATTGCAAATACACCAGCCTGAGGCTGAGCTAGGAAACAGCATGCACCCCTCCAGCCAGCCTCTGCACTCTGTTTCACATGCACAACTCGACAGCATGAAAAGCATCAATAATCAGGTGAAGTCCCTCCTGAAAGAGATGCTTTTCAAAAAAAAAAAAAAGCCAACCCTCGAACATTGGCTTCTTATGTGGAAGATCTCCACAGCAACATCCAAGAGATCTACCTGTGTATAAAATGACTGTGCCTTTCCTTCACTGACCAAAACTCACCCACCCATCCTCAGTTCTCACTTTTCTTTCATTAAACCAAAGTTTAAGTTGCAGGAGGAAGGCACAAGTTTCATCCAGGTATGAGAAGCAATGGAAAACAGCTCATGTTCACCTGGTGAACACTGATGTCAATGAATGGTCAGGTTTCCAATTAGTCCAAAGCTTTCCCAGTGTTTTTGACAGAAACCACATCAAAGTCAAATCATCCTTAAAAGTCTGCCCCAACTGTTTCACTCCTTTATACAGATAAAAGCTCTGTATCTCTGCTGTCAGACAGTTTCATTGAAGCCATAAGGCATTGCCAAACACCCTGTCCAGGAGAGCCACAAAAGAAAATTCAATCTGGTTGGAAAACACTACTTAAGAGAAACACCACTTTCCAGGTGCCTCAAGCAATACGTTTGAGTTTGTGATATTTTCCCTGGAGCTTACTCCCGCTCATCACCAAGATGAACAATTTCTGAATTCCAAATATGAGATTTCTCGGTGATGTAAAATGAGCTTTCGTGCCTACCAATACAGTCACCGTGCGGTTCACCCTCGCGTACTGCTTCACAGCGTAGCTTGTGCACGGAGATGGGCAGTGAACATCAAAACAGAAGTAGCACAAAAGTGTTATTTCCGGGGTTTGTGTGAGAATTATTTCAAATACTACTAAGGTTAGGCACTAAAAAGGAGTGTTAGGCACAAAGAAGCCTATGCCTCAATTAAAGCCAAAGGGACTTAAAAGGCAACTGGTTTTTTACAAGTATTTGGTTACACCCAAAGTCAAGCAGCATCAGCATTTCGTTCCTAGGTGCCTAAATAATTTTGAAACTAAGCATTACTTATAAGGAACTTCAAAGAGATTATAGCCCTTCTGAAAGCTGTACCCAGAGCTTAACTGAGCTGAAATGCCAAACAACTGCGAGCTTAAAATCATGGTCCAAGGCGCGTATTTCAACATCATACGGGTGCAAGAACCTAACTTTGGTTTTTCTGTTACTGAAAGTGCTTGCCAAGGGCACCAGGCTCTTACAGTTATGGCTTTGGGACAAGTATTACATTCTGTTCTGATAAAGTATATGCTCTCTGGAGCAAATTCCCCAGGATGACTCCTTTGCTCTGGCACAAATGGACTCATTTGGTTGAGATAAAAGGATGTTCCCCTGCATCATTTTCATTTGATTATTTTTTTTGTAAGATAGAGAAACAGTTAATTTTGCTAAATGAGTGCTCTGTTGCCATGACTTCACTGCAGACAAACACAATGCCATCAAGCTCCTTTTCCTTGGGCGTTGTTTTTTTTTAAACAGGTATTCGATCATCTTGATTCTCTTGCTTCTTTTCCCAACACCTCACACACATCACAAAGTAATGTATCACTGATGACTAAAAGTACACATAACTAATTGTGAAGATATCAATCAAAAATGTTAAGGTTTTTTTAAAAGTTATAATGTAGTAATCATGATGGGTTTTTTTAATTAACCTTTTAATATACCATTTAGAATCTTAATGATAAAACACACAATTATTATTGTTACTTAACTCTTGCCTGGATATTTTGAAGCAAATTAGCACACTACAATTAAGTCTTTTGTAACTAAACAAAGGAATCAACTATGTGACAACCTTAAATTTACAACTTAATTCTGACATGTAGGCTGTAGTGCCATAGATAGCTGCATCAATGTAATGTCTCGCTACTGCTGCAACTATTTTCCTTTCTCTTCACCTGCACCTTTTTCATCACTCTTCTTTCCACTTTTCCTTTCCCTGTATTGCTCAGATATAGACCTGCAACTTTTAACTAATGCAGATTCAAAAGGCAGAATGGTCAGGATTAGGGAGGAAGAACTGCTTCCTTCTCTCAGAGCTGACAGCTGGTCATCAGCTCAGTCCATGAAATTATACACCTAAATCACTCAAATTCTTTTCCCATTAAAATAATCTTATGGAATGGGCAATTTTTTTGCCCTCATTGAAATGTTACAGGTGTGTGAAACAGATTTTGACATTAGAAGCAATTAATTAAGAACAATTAAAAGTATCTCTGAGGCGGATAATGACTTATAAGCTGAAGTAGAACTTAACACCTTCTTATCAGTGTGTGCACATCTGTGTGCATGCATGTCAGACAGCAGTCCCTAAGTTACTATTTACACAGGGAGTTAAAAGAAAACCTAGTCAGGACTTCTTCATTTTTAAGTTAACCCCCACTATCAACCATAGTGTTTTATTAAAAAATCCCTCATGCTTTATATTATTTTCATATGTTGTTTATGAAGGGTTAACAGCTGATTATTATCTGTGATACAATGCAAGCAATGTATAGCAAATTGTTAAGAGCACATATGTAGAAGATACAGATCGATCTGCTTGATGTTGCGGCAATTGGCTGTGGCATTTATTAAAGCAGGTGTCATTACCTACCAGGAAAAAATATAGCGCAGAGACTGGACAAAAGGCAAAGAAACTCCTGCAGTTTCCAGACCAGTGCACAAACTTTCCTGCCATCTCTCCTTATTCAGTGCAGCCTGGTTGAACTTTTCCAGTGGGCCTGATGCTCTGCCCACAGTCATGCCAATCCTACAGTTTTCTGCCTGTTTTGCAGACGTTTGCCAGGGTAATCCCTGTGCTGTAGTGTGCAGTGGCTGTAAAGGTGAGATGTAAGGCTAAATGTCTCTTGGGTCGTATTCACATATAACGCCACTGAATATGAGAGTGTTTCAGATTAAGATCAGCTGCTACATAAGGTTTCCAGAGCCTGACTTCTGTGAGATGGAGGGGGTTCAGCCAGGGTCTGAATACAGCTCCCTACTCCGCTTCCTTTCATGTTAGAAGGACCTTGGACCTGAAAGCCCGGGAAAACAGCTCATTTATTTCTTAACTAATAGTTTAGTAAGAGGTCAGAGTATGGCCCTCCATGTTGAGAAGCAAAGCACGGAAAGTAATTTGTTCCTTCCTCAACTATAAGCCTACTGAATGTTTAAGGAAAATGGACCTATTCATGGTAGAGACTGAGCCTATAATTTGAAAGGAGATTAATTTTTTATGCTAGCATATATCAGAAAGGAAACTAGTTAAAATAAGATCCAGGTATTCCGATAAGGAAAGAATTAATTACAGATTTTAACAGAGCTGAAGATTTCTAATTTGGGTCAAATTATAACCTCCAGTGTAAGTCAGCCAATGAGAAAAAATTTTTTATCATAATAGCTGATATATATTGTCCTTAATTGCCTACAAAATACTAATAGAAATTGTCTGTATAAAGAAGGCAGTATATATAGTTTTTTGCTTTGACATTGAACTTTTGGAATTTATAGACATGAAAATGTAAATAGAGATATAAATATATGCATAATCTTTGGTAAGGCAAATGAGGTCCACTGAATGTCCTGCACTTTTCAAAACTTCCCCAAAACCTTGTTATCCCCAGGATAAGATAAACTTTAGCCATCACAATTAAACATGCAATAGATACATAACATTTTTACTAGTTAAAGTAGTTTTAAAAAGTCTATTTTCCAGAAGTTTTACATACAGGAAAATTTAAGAATCCCTGCTTAATATTTTAAATTCTCATTTTGCATTTGTGGGTTTTTTTTCCCCTCAGTTTCTGATAGTTTCCCAATTTTCAGATGTTTGTAAAAAGTAACGAAACACTGAAAGACACAATCTAATCTTGCTGCTCAATTGGACAGAGTCCATAGCTTTGACTCTCGAATTATGTTTGGCTGTAAGAGTACATGCAAACCCTGAATGAGTAACATATAACATTTCAGGACCAGTGTTCCTTACATACCTTTCTTTCCACCACCCCTCCTTGCTTGCAATAAGGCTTGTAAGTAGTTGGTCCAGGCTGCCTTGGATGATCAGAGCCACCTATAAAAAGACGAGTGATCAAGCTGTGTGGCCTAGAACAAAGGTATACCATGCAGAATATTAAGGATTATTCTGTTCATTTTATTCATGTGTGTGGTCCTACATATTTCTTGCCCATTATTTACATTATATGGAATATTTTTTCTGGTTACTCAGTATACGACATAGAAATAGTACCTCTTTCAAACTGAACTAAGCAAGCTTCGCTTTCAGCCGTGAAGTCTTCACTACTGAAGTTTAGGATCAGACTAGCAATAGGTGAATGAGTGTTTCTAGTGGAAGAACCACTGAGTTTAAAGTATTTGAGGGGAATGATTTGTGGTAGACATTTGTGTATTTATATGAGGACTTGCAGCTGATGCTTAGTACCTCAAGGGAAGGTTTTAATGAAATTTTATTCAGGAAAGTCCATGTGCTTCAATACTAACAGAAGGAATAAAATGACACGTTTCATCTAATTTAGTTAAATAAACATTCTTGTATCTCTTTTTATCTAAATTATTCTGTTCCTTTTTACATGCATATAGTTTCCCATGAAAAAAGTGACCCCATGAGTTCTTCGTTGAAGCAGTATTCCTAGTGATTGAAAATAAAAGAACATAAGTTGGTGATAGAGAACAGCATATTTTCCGTAGACCTGCTGCTGTGAAAGAAAACCTGAGTGTAGAATTACCAATACACAGAGGTCAAGCTCAAGGTAATGACATTGTACTATCATGCTGTCTAAAAAATAATACTGATTTCAAGTATTTCAGACTGGCAATTATGCTGTTAGTTGTTCAGGTGCTAATTAATGTGCCTAAATAGCTGCTTTAGAGAGTTCCTCACTATTTTGAACCACTTTTATTTTTTATTATGAGTATTTTCTTGTGCTGTTTTCATTATAGTGGAAGTTGGGGAAAAAAGTGTTTTGTTTTAGTTTGGTTTTTTCCCCTCCTCCTTTTGTAGAAGAAGCTAGCAGTTCTACAAAAAAATCATATATATCAGTACTGTATAAAAACGCATCCAAAATTTGGAAGGGGCCTCACTTGTTTCAATAATATGTAATGTTTATCAGATAATTCTGCAGTGGAGAACTTGTGAACAATTCACTGTATTAAAATGTTTGATTTCTTTTTTTTTTTTTGTAGTCCCTGGTTATCTGTGTAATTTAGCTGTGCAAGAACTGAACACACTTCTACACAAGATAATGGAAGAATACAGTAGGCTGAAAGCACTTCAAACACAGCTGTTGAAGGATTTTAAACAGGTAAACTTTTTATAGCAGATATGAGTATTTGAACTTTATCTGTTGCGTGATTTCCCTCTGGATGAGCAAAGAACACGTTTGAAATTGTGTTTATGTTCCTGGTTGAGAGGCAGAGCAAGGCAGTGATTTGATAAAATGGAGAAAGCTGCTACCCATGTCACAGAATTGTGGAATGGTTGAGGTTAGAAGGCACCTCTGAAGTTCATCTAATCCAACCCCTTGCACAAAGCAGCATCAGCTAGAGGAGGTTGCCTGGGACTCTGTCCAGCTGAATTTTGAGTATCTCCAATGATGGAGACTCCACAAGCCTGGTGGGCAACATTGTCTTCTTCAGGCTACAGATTCCCAGCTCTCTCAGCCACTCCTTGTAGGACAAATGCTCCAAGCCCCTGCTCTTCTTTGTGACCCTCTGCTGGACTTACGCAAATATATCTGTTTCTGTCTTACACTGGGAGTGCAACACTGGACCCAGCAGTCCAGATGTGTCTCACCAGTGCTGAGGAGAGAGGAAGGATCACCTCCCTCGGCCTGATGGCAAACACTCTTCATAATGCTGCCCAAGAGGCTGTTGAACTTTTGTCATAATGGCACATTGCAGGTTCCTGTTCAACTTAGTGCCCACCGAGGCCCCCAAGTCCTTTTCTGCAAAGCTGCTTTCCAGCTGGTCAGCCCTCTGCATGTACTGGTACATAGGGCTATTCCTCTCTAGGTTGCATTACTTGGCATTTGCCTTTGTTGAACTTCATGAGGCTCCTCTCAGTCCATTTGTCTGGCCTGCTGAGGTCTCTTGAAACAGCAGCACAACCATCTGGTGT
>JANZLP010000072.1:35470072-35481029 GCA_026930925.1 Chelictinia riocourii
ACTCAAGCGCTTTTGTCCAGTTATCCTGGTTGCATCTTTGCTGACCCACGCCAAGTGCCCGAGATACTATCCTTGGGCCTTCTTGTGCTTAAACGGCAACTTTCCACTTATCCGTTCGCTGGAGGATGAATTCCCAAGAAAGAAGCAGGCAAGACTGATCTAAAAAAAGGCAAAAAAAAAAAGAAAAAAGAAAAAAGTAACAGATAACTAAGTGATAGAAAAAGTGAGAGCAGAAATGCTTCTTATATCTTCTAGCCTCTCCAGAATATAACTTCATCCGTAATTTGTGCAGCTCCAGGCTTTGAGGAAGGTGAAAGCTCATAAGGTTTTTAGAAACCTTCCGTTCTTTGACGTTTCTGCTTTTAAATTCCTTTTCATAACTCAACCGTTTGCAGAGGTACATGTTGTTTTTAAGGCAGCAAGTTCTACAGTTGTAGATGGAAAGAGCCTTTTAGAACAAGTTAGCGTGGGTGCTAATAGGGACACTTTTTTGATTGCCTGGTTCTGCAGTGTTTTGAGACATTTCTACCTTTGGCTGACATAAAGGGAATTGCCAGATAAGGCCCAGCATGCAGAAACTGAATTTCTTTTAAAAAGTGCTCTGTGGTATAACCACATCAAGGTTCATCTCCTTTCATAATAAAAGGTGTTTTTCTCAAATGATGTTCCAAAACTGCTCAGAATATCTTTTCTGATTTTATTGTTTTTCTCCCACACGCGTCCGTTTCCTTGATGAAGGAAGATGACCCATACTATTCAAGGTATATCTAAGGTGTTTTCCACAAAGTATCACAGTGCCTAACTGTTTCAATAGCCTTAATTTCCATTTTAAACCTCAGTTTTCCATCTCAGAAAATGGCTACTGAAGCCCTTTGTGCGATCCAGACTTTGCCATTTAAATTGCAGGGAAGCTAAAATGCAAAATTAAATGAAATATTAAATTTAAAGTCATTTAAATTAAAAACACTTAACTGCCAGTAAGATCACAAACTGACTTTGGAAACTGAGATGCTGGCTCTGACGTTGGGCGTTGCAATTTCTTTACAGCAGTGCCCCAGTATTGCTCTCGCTGTCAGAAAAACGTCGTATGAATCAGCTTCACTGTCCTCACCAGGATGTGCAAAAGCGGTTGATACAACCAATAGCAAGGGCCAGCTGCCAGCAGCTGGTATACAAACTCGATAATCCACCAAAGCACTCTCTACTAATCGAGCTCTCAAGGGTCTTCAGTAAAATGTGAAACATCTGAAACGCAGAAAAGCTGAGAAACAGCTACCTGACAACTTTGAGTACTCTCCTCTAGAAAAGAAGGGGTTAACTGACATAACTGGATTGATTTTATCCTTCTCTCTTACTGTTTGGGAAAATCTAGCCTAAGAACAGCTGCTTTCTACTTATTCTGATAGCTAGAAAGTTCATTCTGATTTTCAGACTATATTTGTGCCTGGATAATTTGTGTACGTTGTTCTTGTACCTGCAGTGTATTTTCTCTTAATAGGTCTTTTCCATCTTGAAACATAATCCCATTATTTATTTATCAGCAGAAGTTCTATCCTTTCTCAGTCTTCATTTTACTGAGCTCTCTTCATGCTTCATACTCTCTTAATTATAACACATAAAGCACGTTATTAGGTGTTCACTGGAGTCTGGCTGAATTAGATGGACTATACTTCTGACTTCTTGGAAAAATCACTTCTTATTGTCAGACATCAAATTATCAGTTAATCATTGCCTTATCACAGAAAGGTAGTAGTCCGGCCCTTGGTAAATTCACATAGAAATTCATATCCTTTTTGTTTAGTTCCAGTTTGGGGCAGGGAGGGTTCTTTCAAAATCTATTCAGAAGCCTTACACAGAACTGTGATCTAACTAATTAAATATGGTTGCCCAGATTACATGCATTCCTACTCTCAAATGCATGCACTTTCCAGCTACTATGGCACCCTTAACTGTAAGTGAAATTTAGCTGTCAACATTCAGGGTAGGAATTGAGCCCATTCACCTTCCTGGCCACCAGTCCTGCTAAAACTCCTCCATTTCTGGAAGGGCCCAGTCCCTAGTGTTCTCCCATACAGTGCCTGACAACATGGAATCCAGTTAAGAAATCGGGATGTGGATGCAGCAGTGTCAATTTTTTTACATTTACATTACCACATTTACATTTACCTCAGTACTGAGTACCCTTTGCATCAGGCAGTGGGAAGGTTGCAGCCCTCCCTCTGGAATGGTTTCAAACCCTGTTCTCATTTACCAGAACAGCATCTGATTCATTGGACTAAAGCAAAGCTAGGATAGGAAGGAGAGAAGAAAAGCAGGTATATTCTCTATCCCAAAAGCAGGTCTCACCTGCCACCACTACACACAACTTACAAGACCAAAGCTAGGCTAAACAAAAGAGGACCTGACCATAACTCAGTGAGAGGAACGCTCCATGGGATGTGGGGGGAAATCTCTGTGTTACAGGGATTGCTTATGTGTTTTACATTAAGAAGCTACTGCATAAGATGTATGGGACAGCTTTAGAAGTGGAACCAGAACCAGAACTCCCAGACAACTTTGAATACACTTCTGTGCAAAGCAGGCCTCTTCTAGTGTCAGATAAGTCCTTGACTCTCAGAAGAGTGCTGATTGTTTTGCTTGCCAAGTTTACAGGTATATTTGCTGGCTTAGCATTTCCTATGTTCTGCTGACTGTGTATAGAGCTGCTCCTCACTCAGGGTGAAGGAGTCGAATTTCTCTGGGAAGTCTTCAAGTCTCCACTTCTTATAGAGGAAATGGAGATAAGTAGTCACGGGCAAAACATTTAGGTATTTGAATAATTTTTCTCTCTATTGACTGTATATAAACCAGTGTCTAAACCTGGCATGTGAACCACACTTTTAGATCTGACATTTAGTATTTAACAGTCATGATGCTCAAGGCAAGAATCTGTTGTGCATCAGGGTTGAGAAACCAAGTAACAAACGTGATCCAGGACCAGTCCGTCAGCTTGTGCCTTGCTGCAAAGATCGAGGAGCAAACTACCTTATCACGGTACCCAAACACAGGACAATGAACACAAATGACCAAGGCTGGTATGTAGAGCATTACCATCACATTTTGAGATAGAGCATTGCCCAGTAAAGCTGCATGGGACATTACTCAATTCAAAAAACTTTTCCCTAACAGCTACCTCTTGAATCTGCATTTCTCACTTTGTCTTATTCAGAAAAAAAGCAGAAAAGGATAACAGATCATTTACTTACATGATGAATAAAGCTGCCTCCAAATTTGAATAGATGCTCTGTGGCTCTAATCAGTTCATGGAAAGCTTCATCCTCTCTGGAGAAGCCATGTCCAAAAACGACAGCACAAATTACATTTGAGACAGAATGAACAATAGGGAAAGAAGGATCCAGAGGTTTCCCTGCAACCATAATAAATGTCACTGTTAATGTCTCCTATCTGCTTTAGTGAAATGAGAGAATATTTTAGGTTACCCAAAGAACTTTCAAGAGAGCATTGCATTTCACAGAGAAGCAGCAATCTTCTTACAAAATTGTAGTATCAAACTGATTCTTCACAACTATGTTGCAATCTCATAATCCCAGGAATGCATGGCACCCTAAAGAAATGCCAGATGTGTAAAATATTTTGTAATATGATAGACCAAATTTAGAAGTAAGAAAAAAAAAATCTATGCAAATTTACTGTCTGGAAAATTCAACATAGGTCTCAAGCATGGGAATGACTGAGAACACTGTGGTCAAAGGGAATCTGAGGGGAGAACTGTAAAAGAAGCAGCCTTATTCAGCAAGGACATAAATACATGCAAGGCTACTATATTTTGTCTGACTTTGCTAAAGATGTACGGTCTACAGTAAGATAAAATGTCATAAACTCCTTTCAACCAATTGTGTCAACAATGTAATAACCAATTTTAAAGCAATTACTTGAAAACCTAATCCCAGGAAAACTATTATGTGACTATAAATGACTATAAAGAACTGTATTTATGTATGTATCAATACAACTGTCCAACACCCAATGCACGGTTCTGATTAGCAACTTACTGTTCTGGACTTTTTTTTTCCTGCACACATGGTCACATCTCATTCTCTCCCAGTTCTTAAACCATGAGATTTGGCCAGATTTAATTACTTTTAATTGATACAATGCTAGCCACAGCATGTCCTGATTTACTGTGCCTTTGCATAATGATCACTATTGGGAAATCCAACTCACATGCTCCTAACTGGGTTGATCAGGCTAAAATGTTGTGACAAAGACAAGATTTTAGTTATTGCTTTACAGAGCGCATGCAAATGGCATTACAAGACTTAATTCATCAGCACTGATAATGTGTCCATATCTTTATGCACCAGCACCATATATGAGCCAGCAATGTGCCCTTGAGACAAAGAAGGCCAACATCATCCTGGGCTGCATTAGGAAAGACATTGCCAGCAGGTCAGAGGAGGTGATCCTTCCCCTCCGATCAGCACTGGTGAGACCCATCTGGAGTGCTGGGTCCAGTTCTGGGCTCCCCAGTACAAGAGAGACATCAACATACTGGAACAATTTGAGCAAAGGGCCACAAGGACAATTAAGGGATTGGAGCATCTGACATAAGAGAAGCTGAGAGAGCTGGGACTGTTTAATCTGGTGAAGAGAAGGCTCAGGGAAGAATCTTAAGTGCATATAAATACTTGATGGAGGGGAATAAAAAACATGGAGCTAGACTTTCCTCAGTAGTATCAAGTGAGGCAATGGGCAGAAATTGAAATACATTAAATTCTGTCTAAACATCAGAAACATTTTTACTGTAGGGCTGATTGAACACTGGAACGGGTTACCCAGAGAGTTGGTGAGGTCTCCATTTTTGCAGATATTTAAAACCCAACTGGACTCAGCCCTAAGGAACCTGCTCTGATTGACACTTCTTTGAGAAGGGGTTAGACTAGACCATTTTCAGAGATCCCTTTCCACTTAAAGCATTCTATGATATAAATAAGCTCCAGTTTTGCTTCCTAATTTTAGTAGCTTTGTAAATAACTTTGAACAAGAATAGTCTCCCACTGGGTTTGAAAACACAGGACTGGGGTCTTTACATTTGCAGTCCATTCCACAAGACACAGTAAGATTCTGCACACTCTCTTGTGAAACAAAAGCTGCCCTTAATTTCAGAGCAGGACAGAGAAGTTCATACACTAAAGTCATCAGACTAATGACAAAAATGAATCAGTATTTATATGCAGAGATACCTTTCATACTTGCAAAGAAGGCTACCAGGTCATGGGCCTCTTCTTGAACTCGATGTTCCAGGCCTCTTTTCCCCAGACCAAGGTCACGCAGAGTCCTCAGTGCAAACCTTCTCTGCTGCTTCCAGGTGTGACCAGTTGCCAACATAATCCCTGCATTCATTCAAGGAAGAGCTCTTCATTATGCTAATATTTATATAGACAAAGACTACATTAATAGATTTACTAAACCACAGAATATAATGAAACTGTTGCAATTGCCTATGAACACAAAGATAAAAAGGAACAGCTGTGGCATGTAAGCACGTGGGCAGGGCTAAAATGGACAAACTCAACTGGGTAATAACATGACTTGCAGGATTAAGCTTGATCCAAGACAACCAGTTATCTCAAGTTTGACATCTGCTTCTCTAGACACTCTCTGAAGTGCTTGCCTCCCACTCTTCTATGCTTGGAGCTCACCTGACCAGAGTAATGATTCTCATTAAGGTAAAAGGGGAAAGAGTTCTGCCTGTCCACAGTCAGGAAGCAAAGTTCCTGTCCACAGGGCAGAAAAGTTCAGTATTAGGCTTTGTGACAAATATCTTCAGGAGAAATAAACATCATATAGTAACAGGATATTTAATGTAGTATAAGAATCACCAATGACTGAAACAAATTTGAATTAGAAATACTTAAAGAATTAGGTTTCCTTAAAAAAGTTGGGGTCCTAGATAAAATAAAGGTTGTTTCCTAATGCATGTGTTCATGAAAATCAGGAGTTTGGGATTTTCCAGTGTGGTTGGGGAGTATGAAACCTACAGCAAGGTTGAAACAGAAGTGCACTGAACCTCTAGATGCAACTGTGAGAGTAAGAAATATTCACAAAAGTAAGGGAATGGGAAGAAGATACCACCATCAAGCTCAGTCTTCAGTTGAAAACATAATAATGGGAGGCAGCAAGTCCAGGACAAGGAAGTGTGTAGTTTGCTGCTCTTCTTCCACTTCTGTGGCACAACCTACCACTGCCTCATCTTGTCACCTCTGAATCTGCTCCAGTGAATATTTTACACAAGGCATTATGAATATATTTTTCCTTTGCTGGTGGTCATCTACTACTAACCAAATGTTATTTCACCCCTCCCTACTTTGCAGTTCACCTGGAAGTCATTCCTCAGAAACAAACCTTGCTACTGTGGTACCTTTGAAAGCGGATACAAGCTACAAAAGAGCTACAATTTGTCAAGACGATGTTTCTGTGCAATATTTATGGCAAGAAATTCTCACCTTTTCCTTTGGCCATTGCTCTGAAGAAAGGAGACACTAGCCTCCCAGAAACATCTTCAGGATGCGTGGTCATACCGTCCTTAACTGCTTGATATCCATTCAGTACGATCACTGGGGCCCATCCAAACCATAAGGTGAATATGTTGCCATGAATTTTTGCCAGCTATAGATGGGAGGGAAGCCAGGAAAGCACAGATGAAATCCCACACACTGCAAACAAACAGAGGATGAACCTGTTTTTACACTGATTGCAGGACCAGCCCTAAGGTGGAGTGATCTTCTCCATCTTTCCCACAAGATTACAATTATCTGTGAGAAAGCATGAATGTCTTCTCCAGCATTCACTGTTGGAAACAAATGAGTATTCCAGCTTTTCAGAGCCACAGATTTATGCCAAGAAACATTAGGTAGCTTTTATTATTGCATATAAGCCAAGGCTCAATTCACAATGATAAAAGGTATTTTCTATGCATGAACTTATTTCAAAGGGTTTCTATCATTTGCACTGGTGGCACAAGGGGAACACAGAAATGTCAGAAGAGTAACTAGCTTGTAGAGACTGGGCCAGTTACTTTCTTCTTTCCCCCGCCTGTTTGCATATTTAGGTACTGGAGCTTGAGTCAGATGATTGTCTCACAGCGTCCTTACTTGCTGTCTAAATCTGCTGCCTGGTTAGAACAACTGGCGTGCCTTGTCCAAATCACAATGACAGAAGTCACTGGAGTTGTCTAGTGAGAATACGGAAATCACTGTGAGAACCAACAGAATGAAATACAGGTGGCTTTGTGCACAGAAGTACTCCTCAAAAAAGCAACAACAGGTGCATGGGGTTTTTTTTAGATCCTGTCAATCCAAACAAGCATCTAGATGCAAGACAGTGCATCTTATGTATCTATTTACTGCTCAAGCTAGAGAGTGCCAGTGCTCAGAAAGCTAAAAATCCATGCTGTAAAAGTATTTTTTTAAAATAGTATTTATTTTCCCTAACTGCAAATCTGATATATTATCCCTAAAGGTATTTAATCCTAAATTATATCAATTCTCACATGAATTTGTCAAATTTAGTGTTAAGGGGTGATGGGTTTAAGCATCAGAATGATTTTCACACATTCTGAATTTCCAATACCAGTTTTCTTACTTTGGCAAACTATGCAGCAATAACTTTTTCTTATTTTGCCAACCAAACCAGCAGTTCCGAACCAAACCAAGTGCAATATCACAGTGGCTAGTTAACAATTACAGTATGTTACCAATGTAGTTTTGGGAAAGAATGTTTTCACATAACAAACAACACAAGAAATGGGAAATTACAAAGACTTTTAAACAATTAGGAGTATCTGAGAATAAATACCTTCATGAGGAGATCACGATTAAACTGAAAGTTCAGCTGTATCAAGGTCCCAAAAATTGGGAGAGGGATTGGTCCAGGAGGAAACCGTCTCCGTACTCGTTGCAACTTAAAAAACTGCATAATTAGAAGAAAAACAGCCAATGCTATAAGAACTTGACTTATTAGCAACATTTTAATGGCTGCTTTTACCAGCTTGTCCTTATTGAAAATAGTCTATCGAAGCTCTTAAGGCTGTTTGCTCAACCTGTTTTTTCATAAGAGTTTAAATTTCATGTAACTAGTCCCCGCCCCAACCCTCCTTCTTTATTATCAGCCACTCCCTTTTTGTCCCACTCATTACATTCTCATGCTCAAGCATATTTAATAAATGTATTTCCCTCTCCCTCTTCTCATTCAGATTATATTTATCAAATATAGATCACAGGATTTGTAGGAACGGTCTTAAAAGACTAGGGCCAAGATTTTCAAAGCAACATAGATATACATATTCACACGTAAATTCTTCACCTAATTTTCTGAAACAATTGTGGATGGTATGTGCTTCTACAAATATTTCATGAGTGCTTTTAGAAAAGCAATAGCCATACATACCAATTAAGCATGCAAATGTAAGTGGTTTTTAAATCTTGGAGTTTTTAAAATGTTTTGCATATATTCCATGTACACATATATCCAGTAATAGCAAGGCTGATAAAAGTTAAAAGCCCACATTTATCTTAAGATGGATATACAAGTATCTAATGCTTAATACAAAAAGCAAAATTTGTTAGGCTTTCAAATATAATTGGAAACATAACTGGTTTAATATATAACCTCTTTTTTATTTCTAACTTATTTGCAATAGCTAACTTCACTGAGGGTTTTGCCTGCTTCATATTTCCCCTTTCAACCTCAACATAAAGGTGGATACCCTAAAGGGTATTTTGAGCAATCATCAGAAAGCTTGACAGAGGAATAAAGCATATCCACACAGAAAGTACAGCTAGTATGAAACACATAGATTAAAAAAACACAGGGGAGAAACCTACTAGGAATCTTGAGCTACAACCAGAACTAAGGGCCCCAGCAAGAACTAGTCATGACATGCGTGTGCCATACTTGATAATTTGAGAATAAACACAGTCTGTAGCCAAAGCTCTTTGCCAAGCCTCACCACACAGAGGAATTATAAACCTAGTATCAGGGGAAGCTTACATGCCCACAATCAGACCTTGCAAACCACGTGACAGGGATTCTGGGCACCACATAACAATGACAGTTATAGCCCTGCGTTACAGATCTAGATTGAAATGCTAATGGATAAATGCTTCCCTGTGAAAAATGTCCATCCCCTGAAAGCAAAACACTCGTAAAAGAAATACATTTTCACTAATCTTCTGAAAACCTGCCAAGATAACTTGTGCATCAGCTTGCTTCTTTCATTCTTTCAATTGCCCTGTCTTTGGGACAGAAACTGTTTCACAGGATTTGCAGCTCTGGGACATGAAACACTCTTATCCAGAAAAAACAGCCTGGAGTTTGCCAGCCCACATTTTCTATACGACCAAGTCAATTAGCCTCCAACCACTGCACTTTGTTACCACTAAAGCATAACTGATTAATGTATATTAACCAAGAAAGGGATGTTTCTATGTTTCTACAAAAGCTTTGTTTGTTTACAATAAAAAGCTTATTTTTCAAGGCACTCATTTCTAATTTAACTCTCTCCTTCAATAGGGAAAAAAAATTCTCTTTAAAAAGAAATTCTGGTAAGTTTTACATGCTCTGTATCCAGTGCAATTTTACAAAATCTACTTAAAATTCACCAATTTATGAGGATTTTTCATTTGGAATGAACATAGTACCCTCCCCGGTCTTTTAGATATTCAAAGATTTTCCATCTAAATTATTTTTCTCAACAGGAAAAGTAATTTTTTCCGGTGATCTTTTCCATGGGGAAGTACAGAAGTTAAGGCCCAGGGCCTTCACCACTTCCAGGGCTGCAGTCTCACAACAGGACTTCTTTATTTCTTTTTTTAGCCTTGCAGCCTTGAGTTTTCATGCTATTTCTCAGAAATCCAGGTATTCAAATACCATTGGTCCCTTCAACCTTGTCAGATTCACCCACATCCTTTGTCATAGTCTTAACACCAGCCTGAAGCTCTTCCTTCCTTATTTCTTTGCCATCATTTCTGCTAACAAGTTCCTCTGATATGGGGTCTGTGTCTCCCCTCTCATGCTCTGGTCACTTCAGGAGGCTTTAAAACCTTTTTCCTGCTGGTGTTTTCCTGAGGGAGGCAGAAGATTTCCTGTCTTTTCCAGACTTTGGCCCTCAGCTTCCCTCTGTGACGCCAAGGCCCTGCCCTGGCAGCAGTCACATCCTCCTTCCCCATCTCAAATCTGGGCACACCACAGGGGTAGAAGCAGCCAGAAAAAAAAGAAAAAAAAAGGGTAGGAAATGGAGCTGAACAGAAAGCAGATTGTCACTTACAGTCACCACTGTGCTGGAGAATGGAGTGGGCACAAGGAGGCACTCCCAAGCCCCAGCCCTCCTCCATCCCATGAGGCAGCCATTGTGGGAAGCTGCTGTGTGAGGAGGTGGCACAATTCCCTCTGAAAGGCTGCAGACACAGTTGTGTAAACCATTCCCTGTGAGCCAGAAGCCTGCCTTCCCCTCAGGTTGTCTCCAGGCACCAGTCCAGGTTCTTTTTTCCCAGATCTTTCTGCAACATTTGCCTGTGACAGCTCGGTTGCCTCCCCACTGCCCACTCAAGATGGCAGCCACAGCCTTCTTTCTGGGCTGGCCGGCTCCTAAAGTGGCTTCCCTACCACATCATGAGGTGGCCAGTGGCATCGCATCACCCAGCCCCTCTGCCTTCCTCCTTCACACTGGTCAAAGAACAGACTTCTCTCTGGACTCAACTGGACTTTCTCTGTATCTCCTTTTTACCTAGCACTGCCTCCCTCATCCTGAGGAACCACATTAAATTCCCATCTTTCTCTCCACCACGTAACAATCTAGGATTTAAATAGAATATATATGCACCGTCCTGAACTCTTCAAAGCTAGACAAACATACATTTTTAAAACTGAACTTTTTTGAGGGCAGCAATGAGATTCT
>JANZLP010000072.1:35680025-35692241 GCA_026930925.1 Chelictinia riocourii
ATGAGGCCGGAACTGCCCTCACACTGACAGGGGCAAGCGGGAAAGCTGGCAGCACAGCCAACTGAATAGGGACCGTGCACATGCTGTCCTTACTTCTCTTTCCCTCATGACATGCCTTCTTTTGACTACTCCAATCAATCAGCGTCATTCAGTGCCATTTGACGATTCTGCCAGATCTGAAATATCTCCAAGAGGCTGGGACAATAAACAACTGTGAGATGATCTGCACTGAACTAGGGCTAAAGCATTCTGAATCTTTTATTCAAAGTGATGGCTCTGGCACTTTTAGGAAAATGAAGACGGTTTGTTTCAAGTGTCAGATCTTGTATTTGCCAAAAAGCCGGGTATATTGAATATGCCTCTGCCACACAGTTAAGAAAATATACAGTTCTATATAGCAGGTACAGGAAATACTTCATTTAGTCTGTGTCCTCTTGTGAGTTTCAGAACATAAAAAATCATAAATGTATATTTGAAACTAATGTCTTCACTCACGTAGCCATGGAGGGCCAGACTTTGTGTCATCACTAGCACGCACCCTTCAGTAAAATCCTGGATGCCTTTATTTTGTAATGGGTTTGCATATGTACGTTGCCTGGAAGAGTCAATCCCTAATGTAGACAGGTCTTAGGTATTTTGTTAAGATGGTATAAAGAAGTTTTCCATCCTGCAGACAAAGGGGTAATTTTGCTTTTCAGAGTAGCTGCTGTAACAGTTTTCAGAAAAAATATTAATGTACTTTTAAAAATCAAAGTTCTGTTTTCCAGAAGAATTAAAATTTTGTTTCTTCTTTTAGTATTTGTCCCTTGTAAGGTACTATTTAGAGCACAGCATAAATTCACAGCAACATCCACTGGCCATGTTAGGCCATATTTCTTCTTTGGTCTTTCAAGTAAGAGTATTCTACTGAAGTACAGTTAGAAAAATTAGCCTTTCCAGTTGCTTTTCACATGTATATATCAAACTGCCATTCTAGGAAACAATTTATTGGCCTGGCATGTTGGATCCTGGAAACTTGTCTTTGCTTTTGTTTGCTAACAGATTACTTTGTTAATTCCAAAGGTTTAGCAAGCACCTTGTTTTTTCCAGCAGAGTTTCATTCATCTGTTCTTGTTGTATATGACTAGGTGTCTTCTGGTCACTGAGAGATAGGACTTTGCTTTCATATTCATACATTTTCCCCTGGCTAATTGTTTGAAATGGTTGATACCCCAGATGTACAAACAGTCATTGGCCTCTGTGGAGTTTGTCAGGCTGCACATTGGCAATGGATTTAAAACATGCATTCGGACATGTTTTGAATCTGTAAAACAATGTATTCACTGTAGTACATAGGACCTGTTCTTTACTGCCCTTCACAGTCATTCACATCAGCTCAAAAATCAGAGCTGACTTCCATGAGTTAAGGATCAGGCTACTAAGGAAAAAAAAAAAATCATAATATATATTTGACAAATGGAATTCTAGTTTGTATTCTGAGAGTTATCATGACCAAAGTGTTGGGGTTTTTTTGTGGTTGTTCTTTAGTTTTCTGTTGCTTAGGTTCTTTTCTTAACAAGCTACAGCACTACTGGCAGTTTCAGACATTCACAAGTCAAGTCCCCAGAAGACCAGAGGATTGTCTTGAATATGGTCCATTTTGACTATAGTCTGAAACAATCAAAGAGGAAAGAATTGGAGCAAGGACAAGAGCGAGTGAGAATCTGGCTTTGTGTGTATGTTTATGAAACTCCTTTGAGAGCCAAAGGAAGATCTCTTCTCTGGCCCCCCCAACCTACTGTGTATTTGGAGTAAATAGTGAAGGATGTGCTGCAGCAGGGTTTGCATTTCAGACTTCCCTCCTTGCATGAAGCTGCCCCTTGCCACTGGGCTGTAGGAACATACAGTATCTAGTTAAGCTTTTACTAACTGTGTGTTGCATAGCTTTGCAATGCAGAAGGGAACAGCTTCAGCTGGAAGATCAGCCTGCCTGGGAAATAACCCCTGACCTGTTGGGTGGTGCATCTTCCTCTAGACTGAGGTTCAAATCTTCTGGAGATACTAGGAAAGCAGCTAAATGCTTTGAAATTAGTATAAGCCAAATTTTGATTTTTAATTTAAAGAAATGTACACTAAAAAATAACAGTATTTTTTTCAGCTTTAAGGTACAGCAGGTTTACCCAAGTCTCTATCCTTGTGATGCACAGTAGTCATCAAGCTGGCTGCTGAATTATTTCCTTATAAGATCATTTAACTTCAAAACTTCATATTATACAGGTCACATGTTCTGGTGATATTCAGAAGGGAATTGTCACTTTCAGACAACTAATATCAGTCATTCTTCTATCTATATTTGGATTGCAGGCTCAGGAAAGTGTGATGGCAGTTATTAACTGCTCTCAAGAAATCCACTTGCAAGATGGATTTATTTCTTGATTAATGATGGAGATTATTCAAGTATTAATTCCAGTTTTTTATATCGCAAACTTGATATCATCCTTGTTCTCTCCACCCTTAAAATTACTATGATTACTCTAATTGTTAGAAAGCTATTATTTGATTCAGATTTGCAAAGTAATTATCAGCTAGTAGCACATCTGCCATTTCTTACTAAATTTTGGTATGTATTGTTGTATCTCAATTAACAAAAGATCTACTAACTGAAGTATTGCTGTATAAATTCTAGTAAGGCTTTCAAGCATGACATAAATTTTGTCCTGATTGATTCTGACTCCTACTGTGTGCTGTTTAATTTGTTGCTTTGCATTTCAGAATTGTTCTGTGAACCCGGTGCTTGATGTTTTATACAACGATTTCTTCGTCTGCAGCAATCAGATGTACATCTAGAGGTTTTAACTGATGCGGCATCCTTTATGACATTATTTTTACTTCTGCTTTGTGAGTTGTATTCTCATTACCTTTTTTCTTTGATTGTGTCACAGGTTACAGGGATTAAACAGAACTACAGTTTTTAATCTCATCTTTGAGATAGTACTACTAACATAATGGGATAATTATCTCTACATGTCTAGCTTCTCTGTCATGAATATGAGGAGCAGTGAAGGCAGAAAACATGCCAGCTATTCATACTGGAGCATCATTGATTTGTTTTTTACACCAACTGTACTTCTTATATAAAGTTGTTCAACTTGTTGCAAAGTTATAAACCATTTAAGGATGGGATTTTGAGCATTCACAAAAATGCACAGGTGCTTACATGCACACCCAGACACACACACACACACATACTGCAAATGTCTGTGAACTTTTCTGTATCAGATAAACAATTTCAACAACTTGCTACCGAGCTGTTTAAAATATGTCTTGTACTGAAAATACACTAATAGTTCATTTACCATTGCTTTCTTAACACTGTAAACTCTTCTGGATTACGAAGTTCAGTTCATGTATGTTTTCTGTAAAAATACTTTCATGACGTTTTTTAGAAGCTATTATCAGACAAAATCCATTTCCAAGTGTCTGCAGGCTTTTCTCAAACTCCTTTTACCGTCTCCAGATTTAGAACAATTTCTGATTACAATGGTTTTGCTTTACAACTTCTTATTTCAGTAATTTTACTTACTCCTTTTTACACATAAGGATAGCCATGAACATATTCTTAGAAAGTCAAAAGTTAGAAAGAAAATTAATTTGTGGAATCCTTATCTACATTGGGAAGAGTAGAGTATATGCTGTTTCAATTGCATTTAATGGCTGCTTTACTTGATTATTTTGATATTTTTATTGTCCTTAGTATTTGCATGTATTGCTATCATATGAGGAACCCCAGCATATAATGGAATTACTAAATAATTCTGTAAGTCTTGAACAGACTGGATTGTGATCCACAACTTCAGAATTTTTACGGAAGACGAGCAAAAAAGGATAATGAATTTTTCTCCTATAGTGGAGCTGTATATCCTAGGCTATAGAGAAACTGCTTTTTTTTTTTTTAAAATTGTTATCTAGACTCTTTAAAATTTGTTGGGTTTTGAAATAGTACAGTATTCTAATTATATATTTTGATTTTTAAATGCTTATTTTAAAAACTGAATTTCATATTCTGTTATTAATAATTCTGGTCAGAGCACTTATGGCTAAGTCTAATCTATTTACGGTACAGAAATACATATATATCTGTCAATATCAACACTAGGAGACAGGATTATTTGGATTGCTTGGAGCAGAATGCAGTAACACTAATTATTGCCTTTTAGACTTGCCATGGAATTGGCTCCTACAACAGCAAACTGCTTGAATTACATGTTAAATCAGTTTATTTAGGGTGAAATTACTATGTCTCATGCCTAAAATTCTGGTGTGTCCCTAGAGTAGCTATTTTGAAGCAGAACTATGCTCTCCTGGGCATGGAGAGCTGGGCTTTCCTAGGGAAGGCCAGCACAGGGAAGAGCGCTGAGGATCAGGAGTCTTCAATGTCTCAGTCCTGCATGACACTGAAGAGCTGCAGCTTCTGTTACAAGTTAGGTGCCCCTCTATTCCCTTCCCTCTCTAGTTGCAAAATTAAGTATATACTAACTGATACATAGGGGTTTCCTTTTTATTTTAATTTTTTATTCTGGCTTTAATGTGTCATATCTTTACTAAAGCTTTAATTTACACTCTTTTGGACAGCATGGAAGCATGAAAACACTTTCCCAGAAGGCAGATTAATGTCTTTTCTTACTAATGAAAATGGGAAAGCTGTTCTGTTGCAACTCACTGCTTAAAAAGGCAAATATGTCCTTCTTCAAAACGAAACCAATACTTTCTAGAAGAATCCTATTCTCAAGCTATTTTTCACTACAAGTTCAAATTTATCTGATTTTTTTTCCCGGTGCTGAGGATTTCCCCATTATTTTTCTACTCCTTCACTTGGAGAGAGGCAGCCATTTTAAAATCCAGCAGGCCTGGCACTTCATCTTATTTCTGCCTGCTCAGATGTTCATTCTCAGCTCTAGACATACCAAACCTTAGATGCACTAACACTTCACAAGCATAGTGTAAACCATACGTTGTCTTCAAAGGGCACAAGTAAGTAAGCTCTATGTGCTGAAAACACAGTACTAAAATAAATGTTAAAAAAAATTAAACACCTAAGTGTTGAAAGGTCCAAAGGGTTTTTGAATAGTGAACAGCTCTATCTGGAGACAAGAACTTCCCAGGAGCAAGTCCTTTAATTGAGACTTTACTTACTGAGCTATCAGGTTGAGTCAAGCCTACTACAGATTGTGCAGAGAAATCTGTCAGGTACACAGGAAAATTAGTACAGTATGGTCTTATGATAGAAATAAGCCCAGGTTTTACTAACTTTGTGCTCTGTTGCTTCCAGTGAAATTAGTTCTATCCAGTGCATACAGGCTCACATGCATATACATGCCACTCTTCCTCAGCAGGCTTTAGAAAGCAAATGCATGCCACCCCTCCAGTGTCAGCATCATTGTTGTCATGGTCTCTGGCACCAACACCTAACAGTGCAAGCTTGAAATTCGGCACTTTGGAAGATCTGTTTGGTTTGGGCCATTAATTCACCTTCCCAGGTTCCATTCTCCCATGCAGGAAGAAAGGAACTGTTATCAGAAGGTGGTGCCTACTGGAGCACAGGGTGCCCTCTGGCCAGCAGGACCTCAGATCCACCAAACATCCCCACACCCTCAGAACAGAAAACTCAATGTTCTGTATTCTTATGCTTGGAACAAGCAAATATTTCATCACAAGCTGTACATTTCTAAACTGATCTGTCTTGCACAACATCACTATGCATTCAGGCTGTTCACTCTAATTATCACTTTATAACATTTTGCATCTGCTTCTGTTAAGGCACTGAAGTTACTAGTATGTTTTCTTGAGTTGTTTTATTTTTAAACAAATTGTTTCATTGTCTGGCTGTCAACAGCTGCACTCTTCATTTTACGCATGTTATGTACACTCGTTTGCTGCAGTGTGTCTGATACTGCCGCTCTGCTTCAGACCTGAACCCAGAGAAATCCTTTGACAGGCTATCGATTAGGCTTCCAGGTCATCTGCAATTTCAGGTTGTTTTTTTTTCCTCAGACTCAAGGAATTTGTTCTTTAATAACAAATAATAGAATTTAAGCCCTCACAAAAGCATGGCAACTGTTAGGGGATCTTCTACAATGTTTTCTCAGTGTGCCCAAGAGCTCTCCAGCCTCAGCCAGAAGCAGGCTGGTACACCTGGGTGAGATGTTTGACTCCTCATCCATGAAGTAAATCTGTGCACCCTGTCTGTGGTGCAGCTGTGCTCCAACGTGGTTCAGTGTCTGAGGTCAAGGCCAAACACTGTTAAAAATGGCTCATAAACCACCATAATCTGGGTCATGAACTGAGCATTTTTCATTGTTATGGGATGATAGTGGTGGCCCCACTGCTCATTCTTCTGGTTCCTGCTGAAATACAACTTTTGAGAGTTTCATCTAGAACTTGGCTATTCCCAAATCCCAGACCTTGGCTCACCTGCAGAGTTAGTACTGGATCTTCTGGGTCGTGGCATAAGGAGTGATGTTCCTTCCTACATGGCTGTGGTGAGAGCAGGATGGGCAGCTGGGGGGGCAGTGTTTCATCAGGGACTCTCAGAAGGAAGGTGCTGGCTTGTAGGGATGGAGGCAGACAGCCTGTGTGCTCAGAGCACTGAGTCTTCAGTAAGTTGCTATTCTCCAGCATGCTCCTGGCCTCCTTCACCTGTGATTTCCCCACCTGGTCTCCCAGCAGGCAGAGACATCTGGGTCTGCAGCCGTGTGGCCTGAACTCTTTGAAGGTGGAGGTAGTTACCCACCACTGTGTGTTTGGGGATGCTCAGAGCAGAAGGGTGCTGTGAATATAAGCAAAGAAAATCTGGTTTCCCCCACAGCTTTTCTGCTGCACAGATGTGTTTGACTTCAGTCCTCTCACAGGGTGGGCATCAGGCCCTCTATCTAGACTTGAAGGCTGTATATGTAGAGGTATAGGGAGCATAGTTATAATTCCTCAAGTCCTTTTTGAGCTCATGGTACTTAAAGTGGTGGGAAGCCTCTTGCATGTCTGCACGGCAGTTGCTGAACTGTTCTGAGCTGAGGGTATCTGCTGTAATGAAGTGCTACTTCTCCACCCTTGGCTGCATCCAAATAGATATAACAATGTTGTGGTTTAGGAATTTGATCTGTGTAAAAGCCCATGAAGGAGAGCTGGGCTTGCAGAACACAGCAGAGACTGTGGCTGCAGGAAATTGCCTTCATGTTGTCACACCAGCTTTGCATCATGCTGCACATCTGATGAGGCAGCAGTCAGGGCTGTGTGTTTTTGGTGTTTCCTATTGATTTCCTCTTCTCTCCATCCCTTGTTTGTTATTCGGAGCCTGCCCTTCTGACCTGTGCTGGATGGATGGTGGTTTTCCAGAAGGGGGATGTGGCACCACGTGTCTGTGTTACTGTTTGTCCCGGTTGTGCTGGCTTGTTAGGCAGCAGCTGGCAAGTTAAGTAAAACTTAATCCTGCTGGTGGCTGCTGTTGGAAATTTTTGGACCAAATCCTTTTGTGAATGCTCTTTGGAAGGCGTTGAAGTAAGGTACAAATCTGGGAATTAGTCTAATCTCTGTGACTTTGTCTGCTTTGTCTGTGTGCTTATCTATGTAATGCCATGGTGGCCTTAGGAGAGTATGTGAGCTCTTAGGCTGTGAATATCACTGTCTCCAAAGTCTGTGTCAGCTTGCGGAACTGAAGTATTAGTGTCTCCCTGAGCCCCTGCTCTGAAGCTCTTGGTTTCACTTGTTTCCATTGCTGTGTTGTTACTGCTGTAGCACTAACACTGAGCCCATCCAGGAATGGGCTGGAATTCTCTGGAGGCTTTGACAGGCAGATATGCCTGGTGTTGACCTTCCTGTGCCATGTAATCCTGTATCGCAGTGGAGGGTTGGGACTGTTGTGGTTGTTATATCAGTTTTTTATTAGAGGAGAGGTGCCAGAGGCATTGTTTTTCCAGTCACAGCTAGCTATTGAAGGCAGCAGAAGCAGTATTTGGGTACCCTGCTCCACTAAGTCTTCCATGTTGGTTATCCCCTCACTGGCACATCTGTCTGTGTGTCTTGCTGGCTAAAATCTGCCATCTCGTGAGAACTGGGGGAAAAGAAGATTTAGTGAGCGGTGACCGAATCACTGCAGTGGGACTCCGTCCTTCTGGTCCTGGCTGAAGATGTGAGTTGAAGGGGGAAAGGCTTTCTTGCATGACTTGGAGCAGAGATCTGTTTCTGGGAGAGCTGGCTCTGGCTGCTGTGTGGGAAGGTCTTTCCTCTGCTGGTTTTTGACCTGCCTCTAGGGTTTGGAGAGGAATTTAGTTGCTACGTGGCCCCTCTGATCGCTGGCAGCTGTCTCCGTGATAGGCTAGGAATTCAGGGTATGGGTAACAGAGGCCGTGGGCTTTTCCTTGTTTTCTGATGGCTGGCAGCTCCTGCCATGTACAGGCTGGTTCTGAGGACACTGAGAGTCTGCCAGAGGGGTCTGTGTTTTGGGAGCTCTGGCTCCGCATGGATTGTCACAGTGGGGAAGCTGGTGCTAGCATGGTAGCCTGCCCACTTGCTGGGCTTCAACTTTTTCCCTCAGCATTGCTCTGACCTACTCTGACCTGCTTGAGATTCATGGTCCTTTTGTGTCTCACCATCTGTGAGCAAATAGGTTGTCCCGTATATGCTGCATTGTGCCGTGCTGCCATTGTTGACAGCCAGAGCAGTGTCAGAAGTGCTGTGACAAACCTGGCTTTGTGGCCTGACGGGATCAGCAGGGCAGGGGCAGGGAGAAGGCTGCTGCTGGGCTTGCCCCAGGGTGCAGCAGCTTCTCAAATTGAAGCTTTTTTCAGAAGCTGTGATGGATATGCAAACTCCATACTTCTGTTTGCATATGGCTAATGAGCTGTCCCAGTTCATTCAGCCCTGCCTAGCTCAACCAGTATTTTAGTGCCATTCACAGGGAGACTTGCCTGTAGGCCCAGCTGAGGCTGTGCTATACTGGAAGCCCATATAGGGGCTTAATGCAGGAAGTCTTGCAATTGCACTGTGTTAATTTGAATTTTTTCCTACTGGCTTTTGTAGCTCTGAGAAGGGTGGATTTTCATGGATCTAGCTGCACAGCAAGTCCCTTATAGCAGACCTCCCAGTTGTCTTAGACCCAGAGCAGGTAAATGCACATTTAGGTCCTGAAGGGGTTCACGTGAGATGGATTTTCCTCCCAGAGTGAAAATGGTTCATTTCAGCTGGGGCCAAAAGGTGAGTTAGTTTGGGAAAACTCTTTAAAATTATTCCCTGCCCAGGCATCCTGGAAGCATCAGAAGAGTTTTGGGGTGGCAACATCTGCTTCAGCTTAGGGTATGCTCTGTCTGGGTTTCTTTGAGGCAGGTCCGACTTACTGCAGACGTATGTAACATCTATGTAGGGTGTGCACATTGAGTCTGATGTGTCTGAGCTGGGTCAGACTCACAGCATGTGTCTGTGCTTCTGAATTCCCACGCAGAAACACGGGAGCCTACTACAGCAACAGCAGTTTTTTCTTTTATATTGTCAGTGTGGGACACTTTAAAAATCTTTTAGTGACTTCATACAATGTTACCTTTAGTTGCAGTTGGTACCTGTGCTCTGGTAATAGGAAGCTGCATGGCACACATGCTCTCCCCTGTAGTGAGATGTGTATGTAGTCTTGAGGTAGAGAGTGTGTCTGGCTATGCTGTCTGCAGGGACCAGGTGAGCTTCTGGTCAGTCAACACATGGTGCTGGCCCAAAGCGTTTGTGGTGACTTCACCTGTTACTAAAGGAGAGGTGCCTCATGGGAATTTGGTGTCAGTATCAAAGATAACTAGGAAGCTCAGAATCAGGGTCTTGTTGTAACTTGACTTACCAGCAGATCCACAGGCATGGGAAGTGGCCCTCTTGCAATAATATGTGACGAGCCTCTCTGGGCTGCTGGTGGGAATAGTTAATGTGTAGAGTGACCAGTTCAACACAGTTACTGAGCTTGTGGGATATTTACAGACTGCAGACAGGTTGTGCTGCCTTTCACTGTACTTCTCTATCCTTGAAGGACCTGGCAGTTGCCTGCTGTGGTTTTAAGACCCTCCACAGAAGGAATATTTTGCATCATGTGTGATGGTGACTTCTGGAGGTCACTGACCATTATCCAGCCTTTGATACTGTTGTCAGAGATGGCAAGTGGGAAGGTTTTGAATAGTGTGTGACAGGGTCAGGCCTGGGAGTTCACAGTGTCAAAGAAAAGCAGCAGCTCTGAGTTAGACTTGGTCCTGCAGAGGTGGGGTATGTTGCTGTAGTTATCCAAAGCACTGTCCTCTTCTAAATTGTTGGGAAACTTAGTCTCCTGTCGAAAAGGTTGCTGATCCCTGGTGTAGAGGTGAGTCCCAGCAGAATCTGGGACTGATCTGAGTTCTCTACAGGGCACCTCATGCAGACCTCGGACAAGTGCCAGTTATCACTTATAGATGAGCTGCTGAAACAGAAGAGCCTGGCTGCTTGCAGAAGATGCCTTCCTTCCAGACTGAGACCATGGCCTGTGCCCTGTTTCATTAAATCTCTGACACACCTTTGGAGTATTGCTAGGCAGGTGATGGTCTCCTGACTGTCTAGACATTGCTTTGTCCAGTGGAACATCCATCAGGTGTTAGGCGGATTCCTGTGGGCCAGGGCTTTCACAAAGGAAGGAAAAAGTGAGTATTTTTATTGCTGAGAGTAAACCAGCAGCACGGTGGAGACAACTCGCGTTCTCCCTGCTTCTTGGCTAATCAGATTCCTTTTAATTTACAGTAATTGATTGGCTCCTGCTTTATGGCCGTCATCTACTTTCTGGACCTCTAGTTGAGCGGGTTGTGTACCAGCACATTCTTGGTTTGGTTAGGACTGGAGCATCTTTCTTGTCTCTTTCTTCCAGTAGTTGAACAGTATTTGCTTGTTTGCTGGGTGATGGCTGGAGGGCAAGCTTGGCTGGCCTGGTAAAGGATGCTTGGTAGGAGATTGCTCGTTGTATTGTTCAAGGACTTGGCCCTGCGTCTTGAAGGGAGTTTGGTGAAGATGACTCGTATTAGCTGATATAAATGAAGTATATAAAAGGCTACTAAAATGTGCTCTATTTGCTGTCTCTGTACAGGGAATTTCTTATTCCATCCCCTTCATGGACACCATCAAAACCAGGAGATCAGGTGAAACAGCTAGCCTTCCTATACCTGTGATTGGTTTTGTCTACTAGTAGACCTATATAGGAGCAGATTGTTTTAAACCATTGGTTTTCTCCAAGTTCTTCCTGGGTTGCTGACAATTTCCTGAGAGTAAGGTGGATATTTCAGGTTGCACCAAAAATTATCCAGGGCCCAAAGGTGAGGAAGAAAAAGAACGTGTGTCCCTGTCCTAGCAATGGTCAGAAATGGTTCTTATGAGCGTTCAGACCCCTCATGCTGTCTGTTGTCTCCTGCATTTTAGGACTAGAGGGACATAGTATCACTGTCTACCCTTTTTTCAGAGTGCTGCAATAGCTTGAGATTGGGAACAAAGTTCGTTCTTTGCCACCATGCAGCTGTTGTGACTCTGAAAGGCTCTTCTTTGCATGAGTCCTTCTTATTGTCTTTGGCAAATGTTTTGTAGTGGAACTTAGTTTTGAGCTTTATTAACTCCCTGTTGGTTTTATAGGGGTTCTCTGAATGTCTTATAGACCTAGTTAGCAGAGATGTTGCGATGGTAGCCCAGCTGGATGCAAAGAGTAGGTGCAGTCATCTAGAGCCTGTTATGCTTCAAGGCTCCTTCCTACCCAGTAGGAGGTTGGGCTGGTTTCCTTGGGAGACTTTTGCCAGTTGTTTGTGCTAGGAGAGAGTAATGTGAGCTGGTCAGTGTCTTGAAGGCAGGACACGTGTGGAGGCTGCTTTGTCATGTCCTGGTGGAGAACTGTCATTAACTACAAATTAATTGTTAACATGATGGGGGAAACGAACCTCACTCCTCCTCCCCACAGCCATGTGCCTCGGTCTGTGCCTTCCCAGACCTGCTCTGGAGGTGGCTGTCCAGCAGAAAGGTGTTCCAAGAGCAAAGGGCTGGTGCTGGGCAGGGCTGCTGTGCTGGCAGCCCAGGACAAGGGGGTGCTGATGAGCGGACTGTTCTGTGGCAGCTCCCTGCTTCCCCAGGTGTGGAAGTCCATGCTTTCAGACTTTGGGAGTGATATGGCCGCTGATTTCAGTGGGGCCCAGATTTCAATCTTGATCTTCTCTA
>JANZLP010000072.1:36529180-36545074 GCA_026930925.1 Chelictinia riocourii
GGCTTCAAAAACTCCACAGAATTTTGAATTCCTGAGAGCGCTGGCTATTCGCTTTCAGCCCCTGCCTTGGTCTTGCTTAAATTTGGCTTTTGCTGGCCGTTCTTTCTGCAGCACCAGCGGTACTTCGGGAGGTGGCAGAAGCCGGTCTTCCAGAGGTCCAGCAGGATGTATTTTCCTTCTCTGTAGAAAGGAGATCTTTCATCTCAGTGAAAGTCCTCAGCCTGAGAGCTGCCAAAGAATAATCCCTGGTCCCAGCAGGATCCCCTGTGCCTGCTTTCTGAACAAGCCAGTTCAGAAACAAACAGAAGGCACAGGTTATACGCTCAGCAGTGGTTTGTGAATTTTATAGAAACACGGTAATTTCTGAAGTTGCCATAATACTACAAAGTGGTTTAGGGTAGAAGGTAGGTGTTGGTTGATCGCAGAGCCTGTCACGACTAGTGTCATCGGCATCTTTTGGGTTGAGCAGCAAGACAAGCCAGGAACTGCAGGAAATCTGCCCTTAACTCCTAAATATTGCAGTACTCCAGCCAGGAACTAGGACACCATCTCGCAGCTCTGCAGAGCTCTCAGAGCCGTTGCTCAGTCTCCACTGTACTGTGTCTTTCAGTCACCGGAACACGAGGTGGATGTTTTCCCGATTCTCCTCCTGGCAGGGTTCCCGGCAGGCTGCTCGGCCAGACTGGACGTGGGTGAACCCCGTGCCTGGGAGGATAATTCTGCGAAGTGGGAGGTGGTGTCTTCTGGGGACAGCTCGGTCTGCTCGCCCGTCTTACGAGGCATTTGTGATCTGAAGGGGTGCCGGGCTCCGTTCCTGCGGCAGCGGGAGATGCAGTCGCTTTGCTTCGCTTTGCAGTGACTCAGTTGAGTAAAAATCTTTCACATCCAAGTACTTCTGAATCAGCCTGAACCAGCAGCAGCCAGGTTCTCATTCTTCTTTTTTATTTTTATTTTTCTTTGTCGCTGTCTGCCTGAGACTGACTTTCACCCCTGTGGCAGATGGATGAGAGCTGCACCTATTCCAGCGTGCCTGCGGCAGGCAGTAGGGCAAGAAAACTGTGCCTCGCTCATTTATGGGTGCATTTTTAGATATTTTCACTGCTCATATGTGGGACTCGATTTTCCAAGGAGTGCTGGGTCCTTCGGAAAAGGACCGGGTGCAAAAGGCACTGTGTTTTTCTCCTTTACCTATCTCCCTTAGTCATGTTCCTGAATCCCTGGGACTCTGAAGAGTTCAAAAGTTCACACAGACAGCTGAGAGTTGAGTATGCTAATGCTGCAGCCATAAGGCAAGGAAGTTGTAGGATAACTTTATCATAGTTAACCCCAAGATATCTGCATACCTTTGGCTACCAGTGGTTTATTAGGGAGTGTTAATTGGCCCAAATGCATGTTGTGGATCAAGGACAAGCAGGTAAAAATGGGAATGTAGAAACACAATGCAACTAGACAGAGCAAAATAAATTGGAACTAATTTCAGCTGGTATCCAGATTTCTGGGGGCAAACTTCACCTCATTTGAGTTTTCAAGTCATTTGCCTTATCATGTTACTGCAGTACAACACTGGTATGAGAAAATGAAGAATTAGGACCACACCAGCTCCCAGGTGTGGGGCTTCCTTTGTTCCCTCCACCCCGAGCAGGCCCCATGGCAAAGGCCCAGGGCTGGAAATCCAGCCACACACGTGAGCAGGTGTAACGCTCTCCTGTTGTAGATCTCTGGCGTGCAGCTACACATGCCGGGACCTGCCTGTGCAGCTCCTGTCCCAGCTTGGCGTGGTTTGCAGGAGGCACTTCACAGGACATAGGTAGGGCGTTGCTATTTGCTGAGGAGTCTGTTTGGGTGCAACACTAATGGTGAGCTACCCCGGCTGATCCACCTTCAACAAGCGCAGTCCTTGGAGCAGGACCGAACCAGCCAGCAAAGGCTGCTTGTTTGAGAATTCTCAGTCATGGGTTTCTCTAGGTTTGCTTTATAAACAACTCAGAGTTGGGGCATCACCACAGTGAATGGCAACCCTCCAAAAGTTTTTCAGTTTTATATACCTTTTTACCACCCATTATCTCAGTCCAAAATCATTGTAAGTAAGTTTTCAGTCAAATCTTGGTTCCCAGGTCTTATCATTCATCAAAGTCCTTTAATTAGTTCTTGTCTCAGTTCTCTCGTCTTGTCTAGTCCCAGTTCTCATCTTTGAGATTTCAAGGTCCACCTCAGGCCAGTCATCTCCTTTCCAGTTTACCTTGAAGTCCCATATTTGCACAATTCTGAGAAAACCCTCAAATTGTTCCATTAAATATTACACATCTATCTCTATAAGCTCTGCATGTTTTAATCTTTTGCCAGGAAAGAACCTGCTTCTTGCTGATTTTTCATCTTTTTTTCAACCTGTCTCTACTGATTAGCTTGACTGGGTTTTAAACCAAGCCTGGGTCGGAGCTATACGGGGGGGCAGGCTGGAAACACTGTTCATGGCCTGTTGAGCAGCTCTGTTGCAGCTCATATTTTCCAGGTAACTAATTTTATTATTAAATCTACTGACTTATTCTACACTTTACATGGCCTTGCAGAGCCCCAGGTCTCAGCTGCAGAGTGAGAGCCTGTCCTGCCCCCAGTTAGCCCAGCAGTCGTTTCTGTTTTCACTTTCTTTCCTAACCATCATTTATTTCCTTCTGTGGTAGTTTACAGACAAGAAGCATCGGTTTCCCCCTCTCTCTCCACCTCCTTTCCAGCCATGTGACTAAGCACTCCCTGCATCAAGTGAAACTTCTCAGTCCCCAGGAAACCTTGATTTCCTTTCCACCCGCTCCACGGTGCGAAGCAGCATCTCTCCAACCTGCAGCTGTGCTGGCCATGGGGAGGAGCGCACAGCAGTTCATCTTGCTAACCTTCGCCTGCGGTGAGTAACATCCTCCACCATTTCTATCAGAAAATGAAATAGACTATGCTAGCTTTGTTTCCCTGTAATCAGGACAGCACCTAACAGACTGAAAACTTTAATAGTTTTATTGCTAGCACTAGGGGTGCTTTTAGTAAAGTCCTACTGCTAGGAAATAACTATAACTATGTTTAATTGCAGCTGGTATAGACTTAGTCTGATGTTTTCCTGTGTATTTTCCCTTGCACTCTGTGGTGACATAAACTCTGTGGTGACTCTGATGGCGTCAGCTCAGAATAGTATTAGAAGCAGACTTTGGGGGCTTGCTTTTCTTAATTAAAAATAATTTCCAGACCAGCAGAACTGACTGAAAGTCTTGAGTAAGACAAGCAGAAGAAAAAATAAGGAAGCATTGCTTAAGTCATTCATCTGCATTGGAAGATGCAGAGCATGATCAGGAGAGCAAGAGTGAGGAGCGGGGCTTGCAGAAGGCAGGCTGGGGCTTATCTCGGCGACAAACCACATCAAAGTCACAGCTCAATCCTTAATGCTGCTCTGTGAAAATGTGGAGCCAGTCTGGTCAGGGATGTGTCCCAGCATGTTAAGTAAGTCATCCCTCAACACCCACAGCAGTACAAAATCTGCCAGCTGAAAAAGGAAAGAGTGTGGTTTAATCTGTGTAATGGGTAAAGGTTTGAGCTTGCTGGTGGCATGCTGGGTTTCTGCAGCATGTTTTGCCATCAGCACACAGGGATCACAGGAGTAACAACCCCTGTCCCTCTCCCAGCACTGTGAGCAGGGAAGCAGCCCAGGGGCTTGACCACAAGCAGCTCTCGCTGTATCTGCTTTGCTTTCCTGCACCTGCTTCATAGTCAGAGCCTGCTGAAGTAGCCCCAAAACATATACATGAAAGGAGAGCAAGATCAGACTGAGAGAAGTAACACTAATAACTCAGTGGTCAGCAAGATCTTTTTGACCAGAAAGAACTTCTTTCCTCAGCTTCTTATCAGTTTTTGATCATTCTTTTAATAATTTGTTGTGAAATTTTATTAATGCCACAAAGTCAAGTCTTTCTGTGCAGATAGAGAATTAAACATAATTAGAGTTTAAGGGATAAAGGTCTGATGGGTTGGACATTTAAGAAACTGCTCCTATACTGGAGGGAAACTATGACAGTAATGAAACCTCTCAGAAAAATCTCAGTGCTTTTCCAGTTCCTGAAGGACTCAAACCAAAGCAGCCGGAGCCAGTGAGAGTGTTTTCAATGATTGTAGGAGCTGGGTCAGGTTTTTGTGTCCACACAAAATCAGTCAGCTGAACACGAGCATTTTTTCTGGGCAGCATGAAGCAGAATAAATCTTTTGAGCAGCATGAGTGTGTGGTTAGACAAGAAGGGGAAGAAATCTTCAGCAAGTGTTTTTTTTACCCACCCCACTACGGGACAGCAGGCTGAGAAATGTCACAGCCAGATCATAGCACTGAGTGCTCCACTCCCCACCATAATGCCTGGGCGCAAAGCAGTGATGTTCCTTTGCTGGCATTGACTGAAACTTGTCACCAAAGCATGAAAATGGGGGCTCCAGGCCCAGACTGGGAACAGTGAATTTCTGAGAGCTGGCCTGATCTTTTTTGGAGAGTTTTGTTCTGGAGCATTGCATGCATGGAGGCTTGCTGGGCAGAAACACAGCCTTCGGCATTTGTAACGCACAACTTTGAAGCCAGGGTGAGACGAGGGGATTGCAGCTGCTTGCTCCAGGAAGATATACCGCAGGGAGCACACATCTTTCGAGCAAAATGTTGGTTGCATGTTTTGAGCTGGCTTCATAGAAAAAAATAAAGGAGACTATCGGAGGGGTCAGACCTGCAATTCTTCGTTGTTCTGTGGCTCCTTTTGCTGGCAGAGCTGTGAGAAGGGCTATGGTGGGGGGAGCCGTGCAGGTGGCTCCTTTGCCGAGCTGTGCCAGGCTCCCAGAGGGGCAATGCTTCAATGCTGAGGGAGCCATGCTGAAGCCCTCCAGGTTTTAGTTGGAGGGGAGGTCAGGCACCCCATGGGCCCACCTGCCTGGTCGCACAGCAGAGCTACCGAACTACCCCCAACAGCCACCCAAGAAGAGCCAAAACCATTAGGTGCAACTGGAGAGCAATCCTTACCCATCCCTGGCAGCTCATGTGGCCAAATGCTTTTTGAGAAGAGAACCCAAGCCAACAGGTTTAGCAGTGTGGCCATGCCCTGAAAGAAGCTCCAAAATGCTTAGGAGAGCTGTGGGAGGCTGGAAGAGCAGTTTGGCAGGTCAGCTGGTGAGCATGAGCCACCACAAAGACATTTCTGACTTTACCCCTCAGTGACCCTGTCAGGCTGAATGTTTCTGTAATGAAAAATAGTTAGGTTGAAATGACCTTTTGGGGAAAATGAAGTGTTATTTAAAAGCTATGGGTAGTACCCAAATGTCAGTGAAATAATGTTTTTCTCCCATAACACCAAGGTAGGTGTTATCTGGTCAGTAATCCACACTAATCTGTTAACTAAAAACTAAGAAGTACTGACTATTTAAGGCTTGTGTAAATTTAAATATGGGTTGTTCTGCAGTCTTGTAGGGGGAAAAAAGAGTGAAAATTGCAACTTCTCTTTTGTTTTTGTTGCCACACAGAAAAGGATCTACCTGGTTCATAGCAAGCTTATTGCCCCTTGATGAACGTTTAAAAAATAGTTTAAAAATAGTTCAGTTGTTTAAAATCTGAAATAATTTTTCTTCTATTCTTTTTGACAGTGTTAGATATAACACCAGATAAACTTCCATATGGAGAAGATGGCAAGAAAATAACTAAGTTCTATATTGATTTATTTTAGTCTGCACTGAAGATCAAAGGTCTTCTTTTTTTTTCCCTGACTGTCCATCCATGCAAATTAAATAAATCTTTTTAAAAGCACTCAGCTGTGACTTCTTTCAAGTCACTGTTTTAAATTTTATTTCCTTTTTTTAAAGAAAAGCAGGTTTATGATAATAAATTCCTACTGGTAGCAGGATGCTGAAAGTTTTCTTCTGCCTGTCATAGGCAAGTGCCATCACCCTGCTTACCTCCTCTTCTACATCCCCCAAACAGAAAATGCTTATTGGCAAAGTTTTCCAAACCTTGCTTATCAAATGAAGGAAAGCTTTGAACTGATTTTAAGGGTTTCTTACCTGTAGACCAGTCACTATGTAGAAAAGTCATTTGTTCCAAGTGACACATCTTCAGTGCCCTGCAACAGCAGCCAGAAGCCATTTCTGGTCTCTCCCCATGGTCATTGCTCAGAATTGACAGCAAACGGCTCTGCCATGCACCTTAGGGCTTTAATATGATGCCTAAGTACCTGATGCCTCTCTCTGTGCTATTGCTTCTGTCCTGACATGTTACACCAGTAACTTCAGAAAACCTGCCTCTTAAGTTTGAAACAGCCACAGTCCTTTGCTAATATGGACAAAAATTTCACAGGCTTTCCTTACTTTTCTCTGGTTGCTCATTAGACCATCTCAATACCTGTATGGTCCTTTTATAAAGTAGCTCCTGGGTTCCTTCGCTAGTCCTTTTTCTGAGCAGAGTTGAAGCAAGAGCTTTTCCAACCTTCCCTTTTTACCGGAGACATTCACAAAACAGGCCTCCCTTGCTGTAAAAAAATAGTCTACTTAGATCACCAGTCTCCCTGACATCACAGGCAGTGCTAAACCCTACATTTCCCTATAGTCTTTGGGAAATAAACTATCATGTTTTACTTCAAAACTAATGGAACAGTGCTAGGGCCAAATCTGGCTCTTAAAAGGCCAATACAATCTATTTCATAGAGCTATGACAAATCACTGATAGAAGATATGTTAGTAATAATTGTCAGAGAAACTTGCCCAGGACACCTAACTCAAGGGAGTGTCATTTGCCTGTGACATTCATTAGAACTACTTTAGCTCACAAAGAATAATCGGGAGTACATTTACCTTCCATATCTTTTGAATAAATGGCTTCCAGCATAGTCTTTGAAGTAGGATAATATAAGGCTTATGCACACTGGACATGACAGGAAACAAGCAAGAGACTCTTTTTACTTATAACCATGTAATAGGTGTAGTTATTCAGAGTGCAATTTGAATTTCAGAAGAAAAGTCAGTCATTACAGAGTAGTAAAATGAACATAATATTTGAATGAGAGAAAAATATGTAAAATTCCTTTTCCCTTGGAATTTTCTCCAAGAACTCCAGTCTGCTGGAGAGTAGCTACCACAGTAATACCCAACAAAGTCCAAATGGAAAATTATCAGTGAAGAACAAAAGGAAGTGGTCCTAAGGACATGTGCACGACCTTGACTCTGCCTGTGGCTTGTAGCATGCAGCTGCTATGTGTGATTGTGTTGAGAGAGGAAACAGAGTTGTGCACTGTCCTGAGGGAATATGTGTGCTGTTTATATATGGTGCTGAAAGGCAAGAGGGTGAAGTACGGCTTGTAGAGTGCTGGGGAGGATATGAAATGATTGAAGATGTGTGTCCTCATGTGTGTAATAGCCTTGGTTGGGTTGAGGGGCTGGGTGGGGGGAGGGAAAGAATTAAAGAATAGGAAGGCATTCCTAATGGGTTCTCTATTTTCTCTTTAGCAATCAACAGCACTAGAAGACCTCCATCCTCTTCATTATGTTTTGATGTATCTTCCTTGTTTATACAGGTTTGCAGGCTCATATTTTTTTGTTACATATGTGGAAGACAACACGGAAAGTTCTGTCTCATGAAAATCAGATAGCTGCTACAGATACCATAAAATAATTTTACATTGAATTTGAGGTGCTTTATATCAATTTCTCTGTTAAGGGCTCTATCACTCTTTTGGTTGATGGTCATTTCTTGAAAACTCCTGTGTGAGTTGCTATTGATAAATAACAATGTGTTGAAAACAACAGATACTTAATACTTACTTTTCTCTGTCTTGAGAAAAAGTGGAGGTTTTGCAATCGTTACAAGATTGACATTTTTCAGTAACTGCTGTTCCCTAGCTACACCTTTATATTTATCCTGTGACTGTATTCTCCGTTGGGAATGGACCCAGTGGCGGGTGAGGACAAGGCAAGGTTTTGGGGAATGGCTCCTTGTTGATTAGATTATTGACGCTACTTCAAAATTAAAAAAAAACCAAACCAAAACCAAAAAAAACCCAACAGCTAGGGTATTTTAGGGTGCTGTTGGGAGTGATATTCACTTTTCTTCTGTGATTTAGAAACACAGTTTAGCCTTCTGGCTTCATATGTTCACAGCCATCCCATTGATTGTGTTTGCACCTTTAAGAAATATGTATGTATGTAATAAATACGTAGACCTGCCAGGTGCAACAGGGATGTGCTCTTTAAATTTCTCAGATTCAAGCATTAGCTCATTTTTACACCAGGTGGGGGTCTTTTCATTGACTAAGTATGGCAAGGAAGTCTCCAGCTTATAAAAGAAATGCAATTAAAATTGGAATGGCAAAAATACTTACTACAGAAAAAAGAAACCTAAGAAATTAATAGTCCAAAAGACTCATTTTGTTTTAAAGTGGCTAACAGGTGGTTTTTTCCAAGAATATGCTCATATAATGCTCATTCTAGCAACATATTGTCATGCAAATGAGTCACAAAAAATATGACTCACACAGAAACACATGCTAAATTCCAGTTAGCATTTTCATTTGAATTTCCTGTGTTTCCAGAAGAGCTGCTATGCAGATTTATGGAATCTGCTCCATGAAAAGAAAACTGGACACTGTCAGATGCATCACACTTTATCACTGATAGACTTAACAGATGGTACATGTTTATATACTGAAACTGAAGAGGTACTGTACATGAAAAATATGCCTGAGCTCCCTCTCCCTCTGGAGTTTGACTAGAAATAGGGAGAGAAACCAAAACATTGTAAGGAAAAGCTACAGTAGGAAAAGCTGCATTCAGCTGGTGGGAAATATGAAACAATCACATAATTCCTCAGAAACATTTGGTATCATGACGCTTATTTTGGGTGAAGCTATATGCAAAGGAAAACACTATTGAGCAGAAATCAAGATATAGCAGTATTAGATGGTGGGTTTGTGCTTTGCAGTCATGGGATTGTGAAAAGGGAAGGGGGACAAGAGAGGGTAGTAAGAGCCAGCTAACCACACACAAGCACTTGTCTTTTTAGTCCTTAGGATTTACTTGGATCCAAAGCAGCTAATGGATATTTCAGGCAGTTTCACACAGAATCTTTTTCAGAGTAGACCAAGATGTGTTATTCCATTTACTGTGTTTGTCTAGAAAGTGAACCAAAGTTACATACTATGAAATATAGGTGTTTCCTATCTGGCATCAGGAATTCAGCTATCTGCATAATGACTGCTAGTAAAAAGAGGTTTGACTTTCCCCCCAACCCCATTTTCTTTTGATTTCTGGAACCTAGTGAATGCTTGCAATATTGGAGTGTTCTGCTAGAAGGGGTCCTCAACTAGCACTTAATTGTAGTGCAAATTACAGAATAAGCAATTGTTATTCAAACATTACATTGTTAAATGTAATACCGTGAGCTCGCAGGTGCAGTAACATTTGTACCTCTTTAGTTATAGTCTGTATTTACAGAGGTGTAGAACTCTGAAGGCCAGAGAGGTGTTAATTCTGCTCTGAAATATGTAATGTGACTTGTATATTTTATTAGGTTCATTTGGGGATATTTGTAATTAATTTTTTTTCTTAAATAAAAAGTAAAAGCTCAATTTGGAATTTCATCTTGAAATACAAAGTTTTGCTTCATAGTTAAGTAAGCTTTTTAATGATTTTAAATTAAAAGGTAAGCTAAAGAAAAGTATTAAATGAACAGAATCTTTAATACCATTTAATTTAAAAAATTTTATAAGAAAACACTTTGACTTTTTAATAAAGACCAGTTTGTTTATTTTCATACTACAGTTTCACAAACCAGAGACAAATATGACAGGGGTATTACATCCTGAATGTCATGGGTAAATAAAGATACTGAGGTAACTCATTTTCAGGTGATAAAAGGTGGCATCCAGACGATGAAACCCAGGCATTGACATAGATTTTTCTCTACACTCCAAAACCAGTCTCTACTAGAGTCTGCATTTGGAGGCAAAGTAATAGGCCTTGCCACACTTCTTCCCTGTGTGGCTGATGGTGTGCTATTAGGAAAGATGTTTTACATAAAAGTTATATGTTATTAATTAACCATTGAAATATACCGATACTTTCAACTGCAATATCCCAAGTTATTTAATTATTAGCTAGTTGTGAAATCTCAATGCATCCATTTAAATTTGAACTGTTATTTATCTAGCATGCAATCATAGCTGTATCCAGTCTAAATTAAAAATGCATCGAAATGCAATGAAGACACTTTATTTAAAGTGTTACCAAATATGTAACAGGACGTAAAGCTGTGTAACTACTTAAGGGATCATATTTATAGCACTGGAGCATTAAATGGGGTTTGTAGCTGATTAAATGTTGAAGTGATGCTGAGGTAATACTGCCAACACTGCCAATGTGCAACCCATAGATTTTCTCCCAGTCTCTGAAGTGCTCTGCTGGCTTCCTTTAGGGCTGTCCAATGCTATCACTTGACACAGCAATGAATGATAGAGATTGGGGTTTACTTGTAATGTGTGCAGGATTCAGAGAGGAGTATGAGAGATTAAGGAGTACATAATGGAAGGTTAGAAATCAGGAAGAAATGGCATCATGGGGGTTGAAGGACTGATGTACAATGCTAGAAAGAGATAGCCAAAGATGAAAGAAGGCAGAGGTGAAAAGGGCAGGGATGGCAAAACCAAAATAGACTTTATTTTATCTTGAAAATATTGTCTAGGTACCTGACAAGAGGGTAGGTAAGTGCAACACCTGGAAGACTTAAAAAAATATTTTTTTAAAAGAAACTTTAAAAGATCTGTAAAGACAGCAAATCAGTGGAGGTGATTATGTGTGTGTATAGCCATTAGCCAAATAATGGGTTTTTTCGCATGAACACAATGCAGTCTGGGTAGTATCCTCAGTGGGAACATGATTCTGCCTCACACACACAATGCAGCTGAATAAAATGCTAGCTATATGTGCAGACTTGGCAATAGGGGTATGTATGGTCAAGGGAAACAAACTCATAAGAGAACACACAAAATCTCAGAACAAGTTATCAGTGGTCACTAGAGACGACTGACTGGATGACACTACCAGGACTGCTGTAGTATGTTCCTTGCCACCTACCCTAAAGTTGTGAGTGAATGGTGTTTTCCTTACTCCCATGCATTAGTCCAATTAGTCCATATACAGCCTGTTTATTCAGATTTTGTACACAGAAAAAAAGAGAGCAAAGATAACTTCAGACAAAAGAACTCTGTTTTTTTAACATCTGCTTCTTATTAAGAACTCCCTTCTGACCCTTCTAATATTGCATTCAGAAACAACTGATCTATGTACAGGACTACAATACTTTCAAATGTCCTTTGGAGGAAAAGTCATTTTATTTGGTAAATAGAATGCATGAATAATGAAGACTACAAGAATACTATAAAATAATTAGGAAGTGGTTCAAAGGTGCTCATTTACAATGGAGGAAATTAAATATGCAAATACATTATTATCACAGAGGTAGTTAACAAACAAATGAGTAGGTAAAAAAGATTGTACCTTCTAATTCATCATTGTTTAAAAGACACCCATGAGTTCTATCTGAAAAATGACAATGCTGAGAAATGCAGATGGTTGCATTTTGCCTTCTATCAGTAATTCCTTTTACACATTATCTACATGGGGGGAGGGGTCAAGAATGTAAGCTTCCTGTAAGAAGACAACATGATTTAAATACATATATAACATAATCTACGTATAATTTAAATATGTAAGTAAAATGGCTAAATAAAGGAGTGAAAGACATCTTTTCCTCTCACACATCTCTCATGCTTTGTTTTCTCAAAGCAATAGGAAGTGCTAGAAATCCCCCCTATAAGATTTGCCATGGAAAATTTGACCAGTTAAACACCTTCCTACACTTCTGTTGTGCTGCTTCTTTAACATTTCATAACATGGTGGCACCTGAGAATCATGCTATATACTCAGAAAAAAATTCACTGTATCTACATAAATGATTTTCAGAAGAACACTATTTGTTTTTATTTTTTTAATCCAACTGGTAACACCATTTCACATTTCAGCCAAAATGGCTTCATTGTCCTCTAAGATCTCAATATGAAGATTATTTCTTTACATAACCTACTCAGAGTTAACAGCAAAATTCCTTGAGTTTTCCTAGTAAAGTCATTCCTCGAGCCTGAGCAGGGTCAGCATATCCTTCCTAGTCCCATGAAGAGGTGTTGTTTGGGACGTAGGCCCATCTCTGTACCTCTGGAAAGATAAAGAAATCATGATAGCTATCTAGCACTGGAACTACTGTGCCGGTTTAAAAAGCATGATTTGTTGCTGAAACGCTGTACCTTCTCTCTGCTCCCAGCATAGGTTTGAACTGCACTTTCTCACTGTTCGGATGTAGCACAGGGGGAGTTGGCTGCAATCCCTGCATTAGCATGCTAATACCTTATGATTATCAAAATGTTTTTGCAGACTTTATTTAGGAAAATATGCTCCCCTGTTATTTGCCTGTAGTCTTGAATGACTGAAGTATTTAATTTTTTTTATGTCCAGGAGGCAACTTTTCTGGGTGAAATTCTGCTCTGACCTGGATGACCCTTGAAAAGTCCTACATATGTTCTTTATCCTGCTCTTGTACTTCAGAGTCAACTCGGCTATAAAAACCTACATGAGGATCTACAGAAAGCAAGTCTTTTTAGCCTTAATAAAAGGAAAAAAAACCACCACAAACAACAGAGAAGACTAAATACCAAAAAAATAACCTAAACTTGACCTTAACCTAAGTCAAGTACTTCAAAGTTAAACACTCACTTTTGAAGGATGCTTATTCGTCCAGGATTCTCCTCTCATACAGTCTTCAATTATATCCTGACAATACAATCTTTAATTACATCCTGTATATAATCCGTAATTATGCTTACCAGGAATGCCTAATATAGGAAGCCTGGGGTGCAGGGAAGACATAGGACTAGGCAGAGAATGACTTCCGCGCAGTGGTTTGTTAGCAGAGAAAAAAATAGCTAGAAGGACAATAAATGCATCTTTTCATATTACAGTGCTTTTTGTCTTTGCTGAATATCTTTGTGGTCTTCTCTGTTACTCTGCAAAGTTTTCCCCAAGCCCATATTGCACTTACACCTCTGCATCAATTCCTACTAGGTCTGATCTGTCTTATAGCTCTACATCATGGTACGCTTGCCAAATTCTTGTTTCTTTAGAAAAGAATTACTTATATGAATTATGTGAAGAATTAATAATAAAATCACAAGGAGTTTTTAATGTATCCTTCAGGAAACGTTGAAAGGACCCTCAAATAATTGTATATAATACTCATTGGAGAGTTGGATATTTAGCACTAACACCCTTTAAGGAGTGTATCCCACTGCATACCTAGAATCTAGGGTTTTTTTCTCCCATTTTTATTTAAAAATCTATAAACAATTAAGGAAACAAACTGTTGGATCCTGATATTCGTATACTAGTGTCAATATTGGCAATGCCAAATATTGCAAAAATTGATGAGAAAGGAATAATTGCTACTATTAATACAACAGAGTTTTATCCGTGTATTTTGTTATGTAACTTTGCACTTGCCTTTTTTCTTCCAAAATTCTGTATGGAAATGACAATCATTAGACTTTTACTACTTATCTCAAATGAAAGAAGGATGACAATTGATTGCAAAAGATAATTGTACTTCCAGCATCCAGGCTTTACATTAATCTAAGCAGTTTGTATTTCTAATCTTTATTACATCAAATTGCTAACACTTAAATTAGATCATCTCGTGCAGATTAATTGTCTAAGGAATTAAATAAAAATGTTCTCAGGTTTGCACAGGATTTCTGTGTCTGTGTCAAAATTGTATCCTCATTAGTTAAAATGTGGATATACATTTTAGTACAGAGTGGATTGTAAATGGGCCAACAATCAGAAAGAAGTACAGCATCCTATGTTGACATGGCAAAGTGACTATGCAATGCATAAAAAAAGATTTGATAGCATAGAGATAAAATCAATTTTTAATGAGAAGTTAACATTTAGAGTGAGTTTTCTGTTGTTGTTGCTGTTATTAACAAACCTCTATCTCTTTTAAATAATTTCCTCTTACTTGACTTTCTATTGTGTGCGCACTGTTGGCTGATTTAATGACTCATGAAACTCCTCAAAATGAAAACAGGGATAATGTAATAAAAAACAACTTCAGTAAATTGTTAAAGCATGGCCCATTTGTGTTTATGGTTAATGTCTTTGTAGGACAAGAAAACAGTATCAATATAAAGATACTAAGTTTATAAGACTTCTTTTCTTGATAAAATGTTTCCATAGTTTTGAATCCTCACAGTGAAAATCCAGAACATTTTACTTTGTCCTCTGTTTCTATATGTACGCTAATATACTTAGACTGAGCTACGCCATATCCTATACTTGTATTCTGAAAAAAATCCACAGAAAAATAGATAAGATGAAAGTTTTTCTTTCATCCTCAACAGCAGTGTATTTAAAAAAAGACAGGCTAAAAGGCCGGTGTGGAATATAGGCTCCAACTTTTTATTTATCACGTAAATGCCAGTACCTGGGTGTGTATTTTTAATTCTGTCTAAAAAACCTGGGGAGGTACTGGTGGCTGAGCGGGACATCCATCCCCGGGTGTCGGGAGGAGTTTCCATGGACCAAGACGGGGAAATCCAGGGCTTTCTGCCGTGCAGAAGGGCACAGGAGGATGGAAACCACTTGTTGCAGTTCTGTCTTCTCTAATGACTTTAAGTTTTTATTTCAAAAAAGCTAAACCTTCTATTTTTAATCTAATAAAGCAGAGCACTTTTTGAGTCTAAAACCGGAGAGGCTTGGAGGGGGGATTTGGGGAGGGGCGGGTGTCAGCGGTTTTTTTGAAAGCTTAATGGATTTGGTCCAATCATTTTCTATAACCTTTTTATTTATTATTTAAAAGTTTTAATTTGGACAGACATAGTTGTCACCTTTATGTTTTTAAATTAATATGTTTTCAGATTTGCTGGTCGTACCTCATTGTAAATGGCTGCGTCATGACATTTGTACTGGCACGTGTAATTAAAAATTACCTTCTCTCTCTGGTGAATAATCAAACTTGCTTTGCAACTAGCTTCCCATTGTTTCCACATGCTTTCTGAACCTCCAGGTCAGGAGGGGTGTAGATTAGAAGTCTAGCATATACAAAATTGACGTTACCAAGTAATCATTTTTTACGGCTTCTCTGTTCAAGGGCAGAGAATATTTTACGTAAGAGCAGTGACATGGGGATAAAGTGAATCTAAGCTCTATCAAAACATTGAATTCCTGTAATATGTATGATTTTTTGACTGGAAAGAATAGCAATTAGAGCTTTTTATTATTATTATTATTAATACCATTTAAATGAGGATTTGATTTTTTAATATGTGCAGAAACTAATTTTTATTTCAAGTGGAAAATACAATGAAATCTCCTGGGCTTTATTGTGCAAGAGGTCAGATCATATTATGCAAAGTTCTGCTGTCTGGATTTATAATAGAAATATCTTTATCCTATAAAATTAGCTGTATTAGTTCATTGATTTATGTCAGGGAGGATGAGGCTGGGTTTTAGTCTATGTAAAGATTTTGAAAGGACAGTTCTGTTTTGGAAATACTGAATTTCGGGTTCTGGAAGTTGCACTATCGGTGTCCACCTTGCACCTTAGCAACAGAAACGCCATACTCCACTCCATCTGAAATGCAAGGGTTGTTCCCTGCACTCATGGGGCTTCACGTGGGTCAGCAGTTTGGATATTATGGGATAATGCAGCAGAATGTCACAAGGGAGGAGATGAAAGTTGCCACGGGAAGGCAACGGCTACGGATGGCGTTAGGTGTCAGAACAGAGAGATGATGTCTCCATTCC
>JANZLP010000072.1:36882685-36894410 GCA_026930925.1 Chelictinia riocourii
ACAAACGGTGAAGGACCCCACTTTACAGGCAAGTTAATTTAACATGCTATAATCATGCAAAGTGTTTTCATGGACCTAAATAATTCCTCCCTGCCCCTGCTCATAATAGCACAGAGAGCTGCCATACCCCAGCAGAAAGGGGCTGCACAAGGTCTCTGCCTTGGATGCCACAAAGCAAGCCACTTGCTCTCAGACTGAAACCCAATGGTAATTTTGGGTGCAACTTTGACTACCCCCTGGCTGTAGTGACTGTGACTGAGCCAAAGTTTCAGCTTTTTTTTTAAGCACTTGTGCCATTTATTTTCCCACAATGGCACCACTGTTTTTACCCTTTTAATTAAGCTCAAAAAGCCTATCATCAGCAGTTTTCTCATTTTTTTTGAAAATCTTCTGAAGCTGTTTAGAAGACAATCAATACAAGGAGATGATCTCCTACCTTAGAAGATACTAGCTTCAGCAAGTGTCTTTATCACTGAAGGAAGTATTACTTTAAACACTCATGGTATCAAGGGCATTATGTGACATTCCAGATCAAGTGATATCTTGAGGCCTTCCACACTTCAAGTTGAGTGAGAATGATAAATTGTCCTTGGTGAGAAAAAGAATGAACAGAATCTTCATAAACGAAGGAACAGTTTTTAAGAGGGCTGTTTCCAAATGGCCTTGCAGTAAAAAATGAAAAAGTTAATTAGTGCAATCTCTATATGGGTTACTCTGGATTTATTTCAGTGTCACAAAGACAGGCATGGGAAAAAATTATTAAACTGAAATCACTTTTGAAAAATCAGTGTCCTGTCACTTCTGCAGTCAAGAAATCCCAACTATTTTGCACATTTATTTACATGAACCAGGATAGATACTGTTGATAGAATAAGAAGAAAATACAGGAACCTTTATCAGATCATACCCAGACAAAGCTAAAATTAATTTTGGTTGGATTTTTGTCTGCATAAGTACCAAAGAATTTGGCACATTTTGCAGTAACTAGTATTTTCTGTTTACTGTAGGGGTATCCATAATGCCCATCACTGTAGCTCTTATAGGCACTATATGACTGTTTCATTTTCCTCTGAGAAGTTTATCAAGTATCAGGTATTTGCTTTTTGCTCCAGCTTCGGGAAATCAGGGTCATGGATTTCAAATGAAGTGCTTTGTACTCTCCAAGGGCAGTGAGAAAACACAATAGTACAGACAAAATCTAATCAAAGTATTTTGGCTTTCTGCCTCCTTTTTATTTTACAATGGGAAAAAAAAATTCAAGGTGCAACTTGAATGCCTTCAGGAGTTCCCTTCCTGTGTATGCTGTCTCTCGCCAGAAACGCGAGCCTGACAGAATGATAAAATGTGATGCCAGGTCCTCTTGCCCATTCAAAGACCCTCCCTCAGGTATCAGGTGCCTTGCCTGAGCTTTGAGGTCAACCAGACACCTCCCCTGAGGCTTACCTGGGCTGAAGGATACATCTACCCGAAAATCCGCTCAGGTAGAGCAGCTGTTATCTGAGCTAGGATCAAAGTGCCCCTCTGCACTCCAGAAAAACATCTTCCAAGCTGGTCTTCTTTCTCCATGATTCAAATGAATGTTGAATGAGTCTCTGGGGACAACAGTTGTTGTGCTGAGGAGCTAGCTGTCAGAAATACTTTATCATGAAAGTTCAGTTCCTTTCAAGCCTTTTATTATTAATAGTCATCGCTGCAGGGGAGCATTAAACACAGACCCTATTTACTGTACAAATTGACATATTATAAACCACAAAAGCCATCCTAGTGCATTGCTACTTTACCTTGCTTTTCAGCATGCTAACTCTAGGGAATCCTTTAACCTTTGTGTTGCTAGAATACAGAAAGTGAATTTTGGTTTAGCATGGCCAGGCTGGAGTGCTCAGAGCAGATCATTTTTTGAGGGTCATTGTCTTGGAGAGCTGGTGGAGGACTGTGATATCTCTTCTATGTGAAAGGTGAGACATTATGCTCCATAGTGAGTCTGGGTTTGTCTATACAAAAAATCAAAAGCATTTATCCTTCTGTAGGGCCACAGGATATGTCCTACAGCAACTCATGGTTTTGCACCAGATTTCTAGTAGCTCTCACAGCTTTCTTCTGCCTGCTGAGGGCATCACACCTCATGCAAAAGATGGGCACGTTTCCTGAAGGTGGGTAACAGCCTGATTTGTTCAGCAATAGCATGTGAGAGAGGTGAGGAAGTAGCTGCTATGTGGCTTAGGAAAACATGGCAAGATGTTTCCCCCAGCTGTGGGAAGAACCCAGCCCTGCTCCAGCCCAGCTGGTTTTGGTACCATAGGCAGATGAGGCTTTACAAGGCCAGTTTTCAGTGCAATACTGGATTTTAGCAGCCTGGGGGAAAACTCTCAGAAACAAACTATACAAGGACCAGTAGAAACAAAACCCAGCAAGACAGCAACAACCTAGAGGCAGGGCAAGTGATAAACAAAAAATACCGGGTTAAAAAAAAGAAAGTCTATTGCACTTGGTAGCAGACAGGCCCCTAGCTTTGTACTTCTTGATAAAGTCTTAAAATCGTGCTGAGGAGAGAGAGTGTTCTCCCACAGTCTAGCACACAGTCCCCTGCCAGCGGCCAGACACGCTGCAAGAGGTTGGGTGGGGGGAAGGTGGTGCCACAAAGTCACAACTCGGCAACTTGCAAAGTCATGACTCTGCGAGCGGCACCTGAGGAAGCTGCAACTTCACAAGTCACGAAGCATCAATTCAGGGAGTCGGGGTGTCACCACGCTGCAGGCTGTGAGGCACGCGGGGGTGACACAGCCGGTTCGGATGGGGTGAGTCAGCAAGTCACAAAGCACCTCCTCAGCAAGGCGTGAAGTCATCGAGTCACAAGGGTGACTCAGCAAGTTTGAAGCAGCTAAAAGCAGTTCTAGATACCAGTTTGAATGCCATGCAACCGTGCCGAAGAGGCAGCACCGTATGGCAGACCTTGAGTGGCCTCTGTGATGTGCATGGAAGGGATCACAGGCCAGTTTCCAACAGGGAGACTGTATCTTTAAAGTCACCCTCACAGTTGGCACAAACTGGTAGTGTCAGAAGAGACGTGGGGAATTGGAGGGGTGTGATGGTTCCGTTGCTCCTGCACTCCCTAAAGTGGTATCCCCAGAACAGGTTTGAAGCGCAGGCCTGGGAAGGGTGGATGGGTGAACCACTGAGCAGCTGCTCTGTGCAGAGAGGGCGTTGTGTGTTCTCCGAGGCTGTTGATCTGGTCTCTCTCATGAAAATTGTATTCAGTGTAAAATGTCAGGCAGCAAGGGGGTGGAATCGGCTGCTTTTAAAATTACAGAATAGGTACTCAGAAAGAACGTTCAGGAGGGGTTCTTTCAACCCACAGTATGCTAAAGATTGGTGTTTGGTGCAGTTAAAGGATGAGAAAAAAATTGCACCACTCAAGTATAGAACATAGCTGTGACTCTTTTCAATTAAAGTGTTTCTGACATCCAAAAATGTTAAGTGCTCTTCTGACTAAAGTCCTTAATAGCAACTGAAACTGTTACAAACTTGAGCCTTTCCTTAGAGAGCATATTGGGTCTCTTCTTGTTACAATAAAAAAAAATTATACTGTAATTTTGTAACCAGACTTGGACAAACTTCTGAGAAGCACCACACACCAGATTAGATTATTTAGATTTGTTGTGAGAATAGTTGACATGTGTTCCTTTCCCATTCTCTGTCCAATATTTGTTGTAAAAGTAGACTCATGTTGTGCCAGTTCAGATTAATATTATAACATGAAAGGGCTAGGTTTGTATCATTTTCCATGCTTGTTACATTCACTGATGTGGGAATAGAGTTATATTCTACCTGAGCCACTTTTTTTTTATGGCGAGGATTAACAGCACACAAATACTTTACAGTCTTAGGCAATACAGCACCTGCCCCTTGGCATCAAACAGCGTGAGTGCCAAAGTATCTAAAACTTTCTTTCAGGCTGTGAAATAACCTTCACGTTACTCTAGAAGACCTTGGCATGGTCTTTACACTGATACCTCTTTTGCTCTTTCTTTAACAGGACATGCCCCATGAGTTCTTGCTCTGCCAAAAATTCCCCTGAGAATGTGTTATGTTTCTTCCATTCAAGACTATATTCTACTCAATATGTTTCTATCACCATCATTGTCATTGGACATAGATATTGTTAGGAAGTTTTACTACACTTTTAATGAACCTACATGGTTTTTCCTTCTAGTTACAGCTGCTCATTGAGCATACCACCTTATTAACATGAAATAATGTTCCATCCCACTGCTGTAACTTCCAATATTCCCATAGTTTTCAGGTAGGTAATACTATTTGTAAAATCAATTATTACAGAATTTCATTATTTTCACATGCTACTTTTAAAATCTAATTCTTTGCAAGTGCTGATACAGAGCAGTTTATTCATTAAAATCAAGACTATTGTTTTATGTGTTTTAGGTGTAACTTGAACTTCAGAAAATGCCTAACTATTTACATTTATACAAGCCCTTGGAAAGCATTTCAAAATAATATAACAGGAAAACAGTTGATACAATGGTTAGATAACATCAAAGAGTGGGTTGGGAACACAAACCATGATCCTTGTGAAAACTGATTCCTGAAGAACTGGCCAAGAGAGTTCTAAGTGCATTTCTTCCTTTTTGCTGAAATATAATGTTTGTTCTCATTCTTCAGGTAGAACCTGGCGAGTCTGTATTTGCACTTGTTGATCTTTCCCAACATAAATCTCTCCATTGTAGTCATATCAACAATATGTTTTCTTTACCTTGTAATAAAATTTCTTGTAACGTATGCTCTTTTAGACTGTGTGCAGTATTTATCAAGTTATTGAGGCTACAGTTACAGAACATTTCAGTATAATATGGCAAAGGACAATAAAACCTTGCGCAGGTGTAAGATCTCTCTGATCTTCTTTTGCCATCAATTAAAAATAGCCTACAGGTGCAAGACCTCTCTGATCTTCTTTTGCCATCTACTAAAAAGAACCTGAAGATTATTGGAATATATCATAATAAGCATGATGATACATTCTACTTAACCAGAAGACATACACTGCTCTTGTAATCTCTTTGATGTAATCAACTAACAGACCTAATCCACCCTTTTTTCTGGAATTATGCCTGGATACACAGACACTCCTATCTTGTGATGGGTGCTGTAATTTCTTTGACAAACTATCAGCAAAACTTGGGACACCAATCTTCATACATGTAACTTTTTAGTTAATAAAACAATAAGCAAGTGTCTAGAGGAAGAATTCAATGTGAGTTCCTCAATTTTAGGAAAAAAAAAATAATCTGAAAGGCTTACTCCAAAGTCATGCATTGGTCTGTGTTTCAGTTAACAATTTCATAGCATGATAATTATTTTGGAAAAGCATGCATGGGGAAATGACCTCTTGCCCAGGCCCACTTAAGCCTGAACTGATTGTCAGGGGTGTGCCCTTCCAGGTGTTATTTTGGAAGGTGATGGAAAACCATCATTATCTTGCAGATACCTTTTGTTCCTAAATTCCATTGTAAATGTATATAAATACAGACATGACCTCAATCGTCTTCTGGTTTTTTTGAGGGAATTGTTTTGCCCTAAGGACCACTGCAGCAACAGTGAGCTTCTGCCCACAGTGGAGCAGCTCCGTAAATGAGCCTTTGGCATGGTACCTGGCACATCCATTGCTGTGAGAAAATAGATGCCAGTGGTTTAATTGATAGGACCCCTCTAAAATTACTTGTTTTCAGGGACCCAAAACGTAACTTTCTCTCAGTGTTTTGAATTTTCAGACCTTACATGAGAGCCCACTGAAAGCCAAAACTTCAGTATGTTTCCCCCAAGAGTTCTCACGGATGTTTTGAAAGCTGGAACATTTTTATTTGCTTTATAATAGTTCCCAGGAGCACCTGCCAAGGACTGGATACCCCAGTGTCATAAAAACATGAAACAACAGAGCGCCTGTAAGCAAAAAGCAGCCATGGTTCAGAGCAGCAGAGTGCCGGCAGTGACTTGTTGTGCTCTCCCTGCTCACACTCGTGGTGCCCAGAATGACTTGGTCAGGCCTTTGAACTAGGCAAAAAAAGACCTGATGCTGCCCAGGCTTTTCTGCAACATGCCTGGCCCTGCCAAGTGCAGAGTGCAGCTTCCCCTTCACTTGTAACCTTGGGCTGGAAGGGGTCACGGTGTTCATGCTGACACCCCAACCTGCATCCACCTTCCCAGATTCCTTGAACTCTTTCCCTACATGCAGCAACCTGTCTAGTCTCCAGGTGGTTTGCTAAGAGAAGCGGTGCCCACACCTGCGTGGCTGTGACGGTAGGTAAGCTTCTGCTGACACAAGCAACATTGTCCTTTTGAGTCACCAAGAAACATTGACCTCACCCAGGATGATTTGTACCTTTAAGGGCTAGAGGACTCATTGCTAATGTGAGATTTGGCCTTTTTTTCATCTTCTGGCTCAGCACACCAGTCTGATGCTCTACAGGAAAGGGGGGATAATCAGGACACCTTATTATTAGTCCTTTGCCCACTCTTCATCTTTCTATGCTCCAGGACTTCCCCCCTTCCCATGATACAGTAGCTTTCAGGATGTTATAACAGAGAATACTACATCCGAAAAGAGACCAAGGCTAAGGAAACCATTACACTGCTGTGTAGTCCCTCCTTGTTCTGTAATAATAAAACCTGATAATTTCTTGTACATTGGAACAACTACTTAGTAGCTCCATTTTTCTCCCTGAAGATGAAATAATTAATTCTGTGACCCCCTAATCCCTGCATTTGACTTAAACTGCTGAATCTAGACCGATCCCCAAACTTTCATCAAGTCATGCTCCCTTTGCCATAGCCCCTTCTATCTGACCTCACAAGCAATTATGCCTTCCCTTTGCCCCTAGACATCTGCCTTTCCCCACATCAGTTAATTTTGGCCTCATGCCAGTTGTGGACACATACCTGACTAATAGGCTAAGTTACATCTATGGAAAAGAAAGAGCAGAATTTAACAAGGAGAGAGATAGTTGCCTCTAACACATGACGAAGTGAACTTCTGACTTTGCTGAAATTAGTGGCAAAACACAATGAAGGCAGGATTTCGGTTTACAGTGTTGAAAGAAGAATGCCATCCATTATACAGATTTTTTGACCCTTCCATACACTTCTGTACCAGGCTTGTAATTCGCTATTAAAGTTTACAGGATGCTTCAAGAAACCAAACAAACTGTAGAAAGAATAATTATTGATCTTCTATGTTAACAGATTTTCCATTAAATAATACTGGTGTCTTTTACTCATGATTTCACAGTGTCTTTCAAACGCTGCATTTGAATAATGTTGACTTATGTCCGAAAAAAGCAAAAAAGACCTGAAATAAAGAAGTAAACTGTCATTTTCATACCTATCAGAGAAGTTTGCATGTTGGCTAAGTGAATCTTTTAGAAGGTTATTGTTCTTGAGTCAGTTCTGTATCTGAAATTTCAACTCCATTCAAACCACCACAAGCTTTGCCATTTGTTTTAATGGAGAGAAGATTTCAGTGTATAGGTGTCTTGAGTCAGATGTATAGAAATATATCAGTCTCATTGTGACCCACAGCTAGGGATTTGGGACCAGTGGCAATTTTAGTATTGCCTAAAGTCCATATCAGCCTAGAGTCTGGTCCAGCTCATGTAGATACATCATACTTTCTGTCTCCTATGAGGTCGTTAAAAGAAAGGAATTAGCAAACATCTACATTTAGCTAATCTCTGTACAAAACCAGCTGCAAGGAGAATCATGGTCCTTCCTCCTCCAGTTTTTTGTGTCAGAGCTCTTTAGTTCCGCCTTCATGAACAAACCAAAGTCCCGCTAAATAGCTCACAGTTCCAGTTTCCTAATGAATGATCCACGCAGCTCAAATGAGGCACAAATGACAGAAAGTTATACTTGTTCAGAAGCATGGTAGATCTTGACCCTGTACATTCAGACCTCTCTACCCACATATTATAGCACACCATGTAACCAGCTTCATAACCAGCATCCAAGATGGCAGTAGCACATTTGCAGTATTTATAAAATCCATGGTATCTGTATTTGCTAACAAGACTCACCAAATCTTTTCTTTTTTTTGAATCAGACTTTGTACCAGAATAAGTATAACTGACCAAATTGTGCCCATCCAGTACCCACTCATCCCAGCCAGTCTGACCAAATGACAAAGACAATAAATAAAGCAAGCCTAAATCCTCAATCTTTGCATCATCTGTTGGTGACCGAAGCTGATGGAGAAAGTCTGAGGCAAACCCACCACAATACGTAGCTCTATGGCATCTGTGACAAGGCTCTGTGAAGTTATCTTGAGAGAGTAACTTCTCTGCCTCTGTTTTCTCATCTCTGAAACCTTTGCGGACACTCCTTGAGTCCTTTAGCTGATTAACCTTTTCTGAAAGCTCAGCATTACAGTAATTAACAAGAGCATCTCTGTATCCTTTCAAGGTATGGAGGGCTGCCTGGCCATGTGAAGTGTGTCCTGAAGGAGCATTGTGGAGGGGTGAGGAGAAAGGAGGGATGCCAGGGCTGAGCGGCAGAAGGATGTCCCAGCCCCACCTTCTGCACTGAAACCCAGCTGGCAGATGGCCTTTGGTAGGTACAACATAAAGCCTCTGCTGACAATTGTCAACTGCCTTCTAGACGGCACCATAAGTAAACAAGCAAGGACATATAAATGGATATTGGTAACTGTTGTCTCCGCTTTTCGCCCCTTCACACATATGTATATAGGTGCTTGTGTGATTTCTGCCAAAAGGTGGCTAAGTGGGAGGGTGGGAAAGAGTCCTCCAGAACAGAGGTCAGTATGTTAGTATAATACATATAGTCATTTACAGACAGGCCTCCAAAGACTCTCACAAATGCACCAATCACTTTGCTATGCAGGATTTTACAGCTGCTGAAACGTTTTGAGTAACTCTTGCAGCCAGGACACCCAGACTTCCAGACTTTTGCTTTATCAGGAATGTCACGGAAATGTTTCAAGAACATTTACAGCTATCTGTTTTCTACACTGATGAATCCAAACAACTCTTAAACTAACCTGGTAAAATCTGTCCCGGGGAAATGTGCTAAACCAAGCTTTCATTTAAAAAAAAAAAAAAATTTGATCTCAAAATGTTACATGTTATTTATGTCTATTGACTCATTTCTGTCCCAGGGATGGAGACAGAGGTTTGTTTATTTATCTGAAAATCCAAATTTTGCAGAGCTGTACCAAGCTATAAACTTTTCAATTCTCTGATCCTAGCATTTGGCACCATGTCCAACAAAAGGCTGTGCATAGCCAGAGGCTGCTCTGACTTCACAGTTGCCGGCTTCGGTCGTCTTTACAGCTGAATGCAGACCTGGGAGCGGTGGCATTATGCCAGCCAGACCCTTCCCTTTTCCAGAATGGCTGAGGGTTGACACAGCTTCTGATATTAAACTATCATCTCAGACGATGCCATCACTGAGAAAACCCAGAAGGCAGCTGTGCCCTGGCAGTGCCCCCCCTTGCCATGCTCTAAAACACTGCTGGGGTCCTCTCTTGATGGAGAAAATGAGCCCGAGTAGAAAGCTTTTGGCCATCTGGGGATGCCTATTCACACTAAGTCTTCCTGGGAATGGAAGTGCAGCCCTCCGTGAATTTTTATTGTATTTTACTGAAAACATCAGGTTCAACTAAGAAACAAGCAGTGCTATAGCAAGGGGAAAAAAGGGAAGCAGCTCATGAAACAACAATAAAATCGAAAGCAAATTCAGTTTAAAAAGTTTAAGTGCTTCCACACATCTTAGCTTCACTGTGGAAACCTGACAGTTAAATATTAAACAGTACACCATCTCACTGAATTTTATGTCATTATAGTTACAATGTTATTAAACTTGATATGGTTTTATTTTTAATTTCAATGAAATATATTTCCTGATCTTTTCATAAAAATGACCTTTGGGAACCATAGCAATCTAGACATTTCTTTATTTATCCTGCTGCTTCAGCTAATACTTCCAGTCGGAAGCTATATTGGAAAGCATATGAAAGCCCTTACAGGGTACTGTAACGTTAAGAGCTAGTTGTTTTATTAGAATATTTTAAACAAACAAGCTGAAAGCTCTCTTTTACAAAATTACTTGGTGTGTTACTCTGAACAAGATGGTGTCAGTGGATCTGCAATCTGCTTTTGCAAAGATTGCTCTATACTCTTTTCCTTCTTTTTCGGAATTTTATACCTATTTTTTCTGTCTTGCAAACTTCCTTTTTATAATACATACTTTTCACAAAGTAAAAAAAGGTAAATATATGCATATATTATCTAAGCAAGCCATTCTTCATCTTTAAAAATAATGTTTTAGATGGCTTTCCATTATCTGGACGGAACATTGCTAATGATTTCTACTGTTGGTTGAATTTTATAGATAGCTGTAGTTGCTGAGAACTGTCCAATAGACAAGAAGTTGTGCAAGAATCAGGAAAACTTGAAGCCTGGGCTTAACCCGGTCTTCCCACTGACTTTCTGCACAGGACTGTGGAATTCATTGAAGGCAAGAGTTTTTAAAAATAAGAGCTTTCCCAAATACCTCAATTAGGAGTTAATTAAGAGAACAAGCCTAAAGGACCTAAAGGACACTGAAAGCCCTGTTTGTGCTTCAACAGTATTTGTGAATGCTCTGAATATTTGAAAATCAATCACTTGTCTAAACTGGACCCACAAACTGCCAAGTTTCCAGAAATCACAGGCAACTTATGACCATACGGATTTTTAAATGCAGGTCCTTAAATCCTTCTAGAATCATGTCTCAAAAGAAGCCACTCCAGTATTCAGAAAGCTGGGAAAATGGAAAATTATGAGAAATAATTGGTCTCATTTTTGAGCATTCATAAAGTGAGAAGAAGAACATTAGAAAATAGAAAAGAAATGATCCTATCCATACAGCTTTCAAAGCAGGTGTAGGTCAGGAGTGAAAAGGGGATTGCATTCCACAGGAAGCATTGCAGGAGAATAATGCAAACTCAGTCTGATTTGTCTAATGTCATGATGAGAGGCGTTATTGAAGCTTGACATGGACAGGAGGTTGTAGAAAACACTTTGATTCTGTAACCCAAAGCATTTCCTAGACATGCTGTGTCACTGTAAGACGTTCTCCTCTTGTGATTATCTCTCTGTAATGTGACATTATTGTACTGGAACTCTCAGTGACTAATTTCCCAGAGTATTACATCATTCTATTACAAGGAATCCTCCTTACTGTCATTCCTAGATCAGGATTATGCAGAAAGGCTAATGAATACTCAGGGATTAATCATTACCATTACCGTAGACGGAGCTCTGGGAGAGGATGAAGTAGGAAAAACATCCACCATTTATCATTCGAGAAAGATTCACAAGGCAACTCTTTACCCAGAATAAAGTGCAAATTAAAAAAAAAATAATTAACAGACGATAACAACACTGGGTTATTATTTCTGTTTGAAAAAATTAACCTCCAAGTTCCCAGCTGCTAGTTTGCCTTTGAGAAGATACTCCAGTGGACTTCTGGCCGCAAAGACCAATACACATGCACTGGGGAACATGAAAATCAGTGACAGCTCTGTGCCATGCCTCATCCTGTCTTTAGGAATTGCTTGCCTTCAGAGCCTACCACCCAAGGCAAGATTGTACTTACATGGAATAGCATTGCTGAAAGTGTAGATTAGGATCAACAAAAAGATTGAATCGGGGCAGAAAAA
>JANZLP010000072.1:37327495-37337539 GCA_026930925.1 Chelictinia riocourii
TCTAAAAAAAAAAAAAAAAAATAAAAAAAAAAAAAAAAAAAACCACGACTATTAATTAGAAACGAGGCCCCGGTCCCTGCCATGTTAGCCTGCCACGTTCTCAGACCCTCGAGCGGGATAGCATTACATTGTCAGTAGTAATTTAGCTCTCATCTGTCTCTGCTAATTATTGTCACATTCATCAAATTCATCAACAAAAGTGCTCTCAGAAGGATTGCATATTTGCAGTTAATACAGCATAAACTGGTATTACCCATCACCACATTTGTGATGATGAGAGGGACACAACTTATTCATCCCTAATTAGAGCAAGCTGGGTAATTAATTATACATTCCGCCTTATTACTTCTGAGTTCCCAGATATTGTTTGTCTAAAAAGGGGGAGAGAGAGGAAGAGAGAGAAGCCTGAAAATTAAAAAAAAAAAAGAAGAAAAAAAAAAGAAGAGGGGAGAGAGAGAAGAGGGAGAGAGAAATGTGTGATGTGTTTTGTCACATGTGCTATGCCATAATTCCCACCTGACAAACTAGCTGAATCAGTAGAAAATTGCAAGTTGTCAGCAGCAGAATAAACTGCTGTAATAGCTGATTAATGATCAACACCTGTGACAGGTGCTATATGGGACTGTAAACTTGGTGTGATTAACAGTCACCGGACGAATAAATATTAGTGACAGTCAGTGGAGAGCGAGTTTGTGTGTTTTAACAAATCTCACACATTACAGTTATTGATATTTCCAGTGTAGGCACTTTCTTTTTGGTAATTATCTGACAACACTGGAAGAGTGTTTTAATCCAGTATGTTTGTTTCTCTTCTGTTCATTTACTTCAGAACTCAAAATTGTGTTTTGACAAGATGACCTAGCTGAGTTCAAAACTGCAGACAAATTTAAAATAGTCCCAAATACTTTATCCCATGTCCAGCTCATAGCAACACTCCCAAATGTTTTTCAACATAAATATAAACATATATAAGCCTACATAGACAAAAACATAAATATTGTATAAATATACATGTATATATTTATATAGATACATTTTCAAAGCTTCTAATTCTAAGAGTCAACTCAGTTTTATTTCTTATGTCAGTGGTTATGACATATACCTGAGTGCTATGGGAAATCAGTATCTCTTTCGTTCCACCACCAAAGATGCATGGATTTCTTCTGAAGGACAATTTGAATCTCATTAATTTAGACTAACAAAATTTCTGTAATATATAATAACGAGGCATGAAAGTTATCCATTTACAAGATTGCTCTATGCTCAGCCCAGTAGGATCTCTTCAATTCCCAGATACAACTAAAGCTATATCAGGGTACTCTTTGGATAGCATAAAACACATTTTTCATCCTCATGCATGGTTACAGATATGCTGATTACGTAAAACATATATTCTTACGCAAAAAGTCATGCATTAGAAAGCCTACACATAGCAAGTGAAACGACATGAACACAGACTCAGAAAAGCCAATAAACACAGATTTTGCCGCTGATCAGATGTCATTCTCAAAGCCTAGCATGAAGTAATGTCACTGCCTTCTAAAAAGTCCTTTACTGGGCCAAATAAAAATTTAAAAAATCAGAAATCATGACTTCAGACTTTCACATGTGCATATGAAAGAATCTAATAGTTGGTCAGATACACCTAACACATTGCTCTGTCCACATGAGAGCTCAGATATGTTATACGTTAAGACCGGTCTGTTAGAAAAATAAAGCTCAGTATTTTCCTCAGAACAACTTCTGGATACATCCAGAAGTAATTAAATACATGTAATTAAATATATAGTATGTGCAGAGATTTACCTATATCATGTAGCACATCAGAAGACACACGAAGGAAAAAAAGGCAAAGAAATTACTTGCTTATATCAGTTCCCCAGAGAGAAATGACAATATATATCCTTGCCTACAACACGAAAAATTCCAGTCATTTGCACCTTTAATGGGAAACCCTGACACATAGAACTGGCCCATTGCTTCTCCTACCAGACCCACAACTGTACATCTGTATCAACCAATTGGATGTTTTTTCCACTTCAGTGTTTTCTATCAAGAGCAGAAAAGAAAGATTTCCTTTCTTGGTCCTGACTGATTACAAACCTGCTTTTAAGCATAAACTATTTGTTGCATGAGCTCTTCTTTCAGATGTAGAAAACTGTGGGAAAGGGCTTAATAAATGGATGGCATTTTAGGTCACCTGATAACCTCTCAGTATGAAACAACTTTCTATGAACTACCTAGTCATTCTTTTACAGTTGGAATGAAGACAGTGGAGGAACTTAGAGAGAAAAGAATACCAGTGCTAGCTCCGCAAGCCCCACCACTTGAATAACAGTTTAAGCACATCTAATATTTGCCCTCTAATAATGAAAAGAAGGTGGGAATAAACCTCCAGTCTAAACTTTATGAAAACATTCTCTCTCAATTTTTTTATCAATGTGTCATTCCATTCCCCATTTTCATTTATTCCTGCACCAGAAATAGAAAAGTCCCAAGTGATCCATTTATAAAAAATGCAGAGATCAAATTATATTTTATGAATAATAGTTTGATAGGTATAATACTTTTGTTTTCTGATTAATCTTCAGTGTAGCAGCCTGCAACCTGAAACACAGAAGTAATAGCTTGAAAGCTTTATGCAAAATGTATGTAAATTTGTTATGCTTTAGTACAGATACATCTGAATAGGCAGCAGTGCAGCTAGCCAACGGCCTAGGAAGGAGGCCAATCTCACATCCAGATGCCACTGACAGAGAGACACTGTGTGGCATCAATGCTCCCAGCTGCCAGGCTCACGATGCATTTTTACAACGTTTGACTGTGGCAGAATGAAACCTTGTAGAGCTCTCTACTGATAAATAATAATAACACACAGAAACAATTCCAGTGAGTATAAAAATCTAACAATAAAAAATATCTTAAAATAAAAATTTTCCTACAAGCAATTGCTAGCTATGTGGGAATTGCATTATCACTGTATTGAACCAAAGACAGAGCCAATACAACGGTCAAAATTTATGCTGAATTTGTTAACTACTTTTTAAAGTGATTTTGCATCCTTCAATACTATGTTTTCATGTAATTTTATGAAATTGAATCCATTACCAGTTATATATGCATAAACCCAAGTTTATTCTTTAAAATGAGGGTTGGATATAAAACCCAAGTGAAGAGATCAATTTGCTTTAATTTTTTGCTTTAGAACAATTAATAATTTTAAAAATGATAAAAAAAGAAAGAAAAATGGACACTATCAAAACACAATAGTATAGCAAATTAATCAGGCCCAAGACCAGGAGAAGAGGAATTACTCGTTCCTCTGTAAATTACAAACCTTGTTATTACTCTCCACTTAATATGTTGCAAATCTGACTTAACAAGTAATGCTCACCCATTCTTCAAAGTAGCATAAGATAAAAAAAAAAAAACCTAAGCAAATTTCACCAGGAAAGCAGCCATTGATGAACTATGTTGCTCAATTTAACTAAAATGAATTTGGGATTACAATTCAATATCACTGTAACTCACACTGTTCAGCCGATAAATCAATTGTAGATAGGCTTCAAGACAGATATCCCTTTGTTTCACAACAGTTCACCAGAATTTTTAGAGTAGCAAATTTCAGAAGATAATTGCAGATTATTCACTCATCTGAAGAACATACATTATCAAATTTTGGTGTAAATGAATGTGTGTATGAAGCACAAAATACTGAATTCAAAAGCAAATCCTTTCTTATTTTGTAAATCACACAAGAGTACCAAAGAATTGACCAAAAAAATTACAGTCAGCTGCAGATGATCTTGACCCAAATCTATAGTATTTGTAAACTGCTCTCCTTCCATTCATTCCCAAATGTGAGGAAAAACATTTGTCAGAGAAGGTTGGTGTCACAAATTGTAGAAATCTGTTAGAAATCTTACTTGCTCTCCATAGCTATTTCTAGCACAACAGAGCAAGGACAACCAGCATAAAATCAGAACAGGAGGAACAAGCATAGCTCTCATTTTCTTTTGTTCAGGTCACTGCCCTCACCACTTATAAAAAAGAAATAAAAATTACTGATTGTTGAACTGTATTCTGAGACATCTTGGCTCTTTACACTTCTTATACTGCAACCACATAAATTTACCAGAATATCAACATCGCATACACATAAGACTTCTAAGACATTAACTTGATTCCTTTGTACATTTCCTTTTCAGAAGTCATTTGAAAAGCATCTGCATCCTCTAAAAGAAAAAAATTTGCAATTCACCTGATGAAGATAGAAAATTATAATTATAGATCATCCAACAATTTTGATAATTTCAGCAAGACAGCTTGCTAAAACTGTGTCTTTTAGTTTACAAATCATATAGAGCTGCGCTATGTTACATATGCCTGTGGTGTAGAACTGCACAGGGAGGAATTAGGAAGTGAAACAGCAGCTTCGGTACACGCTTGGCCATTCTCAAGACCTTACTAGTATTCCTTATAGGCTGGAACCTGTAGGCAGTGGGAGCCCACTGGTCCACTTCATTGTAAATAGCAAATCTTCAAGTACATGTACACGAAGAAGTTCACACCTTTTGCATCTCAGGAAATCTGAATGGGTAGATACACCCAAACCCCACAGAAAGTAAACATTTCAGGAATACATGACGCCACTGTGGAAAGGTAGCCAAGGGAAATATCATTGGGGCAGAAACTTTGCCAAAGTACCATATTTGTCAGATGGCTGCCTACTTTCTTTGTAGAACTTTTGAGCATCTTAGACTTCTTAAACAATCTACTAGTTTCCATGTTAAGAGTAATCTTTCTACAAATGAATATTTAGGAAGCTAACTGTATTTTTTCCCTTTGTGATTTTTCCATAAGAAAGTATGGTTCTGTGTGCTCTAATGTCTAATTTAAGGACTCCTAAGTAATTTAAGTAAAGAGACAAAGTAAAATATATTGTCCAATTTAGAATGACTGGTCACTCCCAAGATGAGATAAGATTTTGGCATGTTTTAGTCTTTTTCTATATATTTTCCATCTGCACATGCAGGAATGTTGTCTATAACCCTTCAAAGTTAAACATTCAAAGAAAGATTTTTAAACAGAAGGATCAGCATTTCCCCCAGATGTCTTCATTAAAGAGATGCAAATACATTTTCTTTAACAGCAGCAACATTAATTGCTCTATGAGCTTCAGTATAAGTGTTATCATTGATGCATCATTCAAAAAAAGACATGAACAAACACATGAAATGCTCATAGATGGAGTCAGCAGTTAAACACACTAGAGCAAGAAATAATACTGCAGACAGACTGCTTACGTGACATAGCACTGGTAAAATTCCTGGTGAACGTATGCATGATTACTAAAATGGCAACTGCATATCTCATTGTGAAAAATATAGGAAACGGTAAGTGATCAAAATCTAATCTTAGTTACACCAACACGCACTGGAATAATGTCACTGACTTCAGTGAAATTCTGGATTTTCATCCACACATGTAGAGGAGTTCTCCTAAGCAGCAAATAGCCTAAGGAGACAAACATCAACCTCCATATGATAAATCCTACCCAAATGATACTTTATTTATTCTTTATAAATCTTCATGCAACTTTATTTTTTCAATACCAGGATGAAACAAGCATTGTTTATAAAATGGGTTTTCCAGAAGTGAGTCATGTTGGACACTGCAGGAAAAAGTCATCTGGGAGAATGACTAACGCTTTGAAAAACTATCTTAACCATAACAAATATTGATTATGCTATCATTTTTAGGAAACAAAATTTTTATGAAAAGCAATACACAAATTGGTGGAAGCTGAGAAAAAACAAAATAAAATGGTATTTATCTGCCATACAGTTAGTGTTTATGTTCAGGAGATGACACACAAACACATGACAAAATCAAATTGCAAATCAAAAAGGTCCTTTGACAAATCAGTAAGATGGATTAGGCACAAATACAGGCTCTTCCTGTTTTAAAGCATGTTCCTCACCCATTCTCCTGACCACAGCACTTTCTTAGAATGACAACATTTATATGTACAGAAACGTAAAAAAAAAAAGGATCACAAGTGTTTGTACACATTTACATGCCTTTTCTCCTCTCCATCAACACTCTTTGCCACTCCTTGTTTTTTTCTGCTTAATTAAACTGTAAGCAGAGCAGGACAGATGTTCTATTCTTTCCCATCACACATTCGAGTAAGTAGCACTGGGGAACTTGGTCTTCTTTTTGACCAAAGATTCCTCAAAACTTTGTTGTATAGTAAAATAAGGATATGAATGCAAAATCTAAATATTTTCCCTAATATATGTTCAGCATCAGGTTTTAACCTCATTTACAATCACATGTGCCAAAGAAATCAGCAAACTACTGTTGTTTAGATTATAATTAGACATAGTTAATTACTAAATATTTGTTTAAAAAAATCACTACTATATGTAAAACAAGAAGTTAAACAAACTCTAATGCATGCTTTAATGGATATAACTTTTTAGCACTGAGACTTAAAAAGCTTTACAAACATTAGAAGCTTAATTGGGTCCGCTGGTTGTACAGGTACACAAAGAGGCCGAGGAAAGCCACAAAGAAACTGGACACAACAGAGAAGGGGGGCCCTGGGCCAGCCCTTGCACTTCTCTGGGCAGGGAGGCGATAGGTAGGGAAGGGTTAGACAGCCCTTAGACAACTCCTGCACAGAAACCATTGCTTATTCAAAGAGAAATCCATTTGTTCTGTCACTCTGGGCACTTCAAGTCCTCCCAGTATTATTGGTATTTCAGAAATATAATGGATTACAGACACATTTTGGAAAGCATTTCACCAGATACTTGCTGTGAACTGTTTTAACTTTCATAGAATCTCTTGTAAGGGTCTCATAATCATTAACGCCACATTTTAAACATATTACTGGATCAGTTTTAAAGGATTTAAAGAAAAGTTCCTTTAATACTGTTAAGTATACTTTGCCCAACAGTCGGAATAAAAGCGGTAAAAATTTGGTAGAAAATAGCATTCTGTTTTAAGTAGCAGAATACAGCAATTCAAATGTCATGAAATTTAATAAAATATTAAACACTTTAAGATGTCCTGGAATGTTTAATAGAAAATAAAGATCCAAAAGTAAGATTCAAAAACTCTCATAAAAAAAGAACTGCTTTCCTTATTGCATTCTCTATTTTCTGGAATAACTTCCAAAGAACCATGCTAAATTTTGTTAGAGTATTGTTTAATACCTTTCACAATTCAGTTTTTGCTTTGAAGAGTAGACATAGTCGTGTTTAAATCAAGTTTAGCCAATATATGCTTTGTGAGTGTGATCTGAAGTTGTTTTTTCTTACTGTAATTCCAGGTAACTGTTTTCAACTGCAATATTCACTGACTTATCAAAGACCAAAACTAAAATGTGAGTCACAAGTTCAGCTGAAGGATACATAAGAAGTTAGCCAAATATCACCTCGCTGAGTATTTTCCTCTACCCAAACAAATTCCAGTTTTTCCCCATAAAAGAAGATGGAAGATGGTCACAGGAAGTTGATAATGACGCTTAAAAGCAAACAAATGAATGAACAGCAGCAGCTCCTTATACTCTACGACTCCTAGAAGAACAGTCAGTCTCCTGGGACAGTGTGAATAGACACAATCATAGAGCTCCTGGGAAAGCCACAAACACCAATGGAATTGAAGCGCTGTCCAGCCCACCAACCAGCCTGGTCCTTGTGGTTTCTTTCAAAGCAAGCTCCAGCCAGTTTTGCTTGCTGGCTTGATAAATGGCTGCTTCCATGGGAATTTCATTTTTAAAAAATCTCATTCTACTATAGCTTGAATCAACATCACAATTTTAAATAAGCACATATTCAACAGATAGATGCTTCAGCCTTGTTGACATTTCATGAAAATTCCTTATTTGTGGTGGGAAAACTACAAAAGATTTAGTGATACCATCACAAAGGTCAGAAATTCATGTGAACAGAGAAGAAAATTGAGGCAGAACTTTTTCTGTTCTTCTATCTGTAGAAACAGAGTGAGGAGAAAAAGTTTGGATGTGCAGTTTGATTTCCTAAAGATTCAGATATGAACAGATCTAAGGATAATAGTGACTTATGCAATTTTCATATCTTAAGATTACTACTTGTAAAATATGACAACATACTAATGCAAAATAGGTGATTACTTTGAGACAACTATAAATTTTGCCCATGATAAAAGGGTACAGCTAGACTCATAACTGACTGAAATTATTTTTTATGTTATAGAGAGAAATAAGTAAAATGTAATTATATTAACTTTAGTTTTAGCCTTAATTTAATGAACGCAAAATCAGTGCACATGCATATTCCAGATTAATTTTTAAAACAGTGGGTTTGTTCCTCATTCTTCAATGTGCAGACCACCAACAGTTACACAGAAGCAAGTATATTTTTTCCATTATTTAATGCCTTTAGAAAAACTAATACAACCTGAGTTATTTTAAAAACTAGCACTTAGATTTTAGTAATGTTAATATGAAGTTTCTTCTGAATGTTTTTTCCCTATCATATAAATTAAGCTTAATCTGTTTATTTACTAAGCCGAGCCACTGAATATTTATTCACGTTCTAGCTAAAGGAATCAGTAAAACTGTTAAATATAAGATGTATGTAATTTTAAGATAGCATTGTGCTTTTGAGACATTTTGGTAAGAATATTAGGAATATCTTTTCCAATGAAGACCTAATAGCTATGTTTTGAAGAATGACAGTGTGATCAGTCAAAGAATCTGATTTTTGAATTCTTGTCCAAACAAGTCCAATCTACATATCATTATTGCCTTCTAAAAACAGAATTCAATGGGAGCTATGCCTCTGTGAAAAATGAAGAACTAAGCAGTAGAAGGTACTATTCTAAAACTTTGAAATTGTAATGACATACATTATTTTTCAAAGGTAACAGAGTCCAGAGTTTCATTCTTTTCCTTATTAAATTAGGTAGAAAAAGGCTAATAGGGAATGGGAAACATACATTAACGTTATGTTGGTTTAACAGGTCATTCTGAACTAGGGTTCAGACCATAAGCAACTTCTGGAGGTGCTGAGTTCACTCATTCTTCAGGAAGCCAAAGGCAGAGGGTGGGGCTGCCCACACTCCAAGGTCTTTGAAGGCAAAATTCATGTGTACCCCTGGTAGAAAATATATTTTTTACATTTATTTTGGTTCAAAACATTAATTGTTTGATTTTCCACTGTGTACAGTTTGAAAATGCAGACAAAATGGCTACATCTTATCAGTTTTCTCTAACAAGAAAAAGCATTGTATCAACATGCAGCTCTGGTTTCATAATTTATGCAACCCATAAGGTAGGAATACAAGGTAAGGGCCACCTGGGCCCAGCAATGGCAGACTTTTTTATGAATATCAGTGGCTCATGAATATAAACAGTTACAGGAAAATAAAATTTATAAAACCTAGACATGGGAACAAAAATCTCAGAGATCAACAACTCCGAAAGAATCTAGTGTCGCATTCCGAAGAATGTCAGATTAAACTAACATGTGCCAGTCAATATTGGTACACTGTGACCCTTGATGCCTCCTAAGCAAAACTATTAAGTCCAACATTTTCTCCTGTAAGCACTTATCTGTAAGGATGGCTAACATGTCCTCTGAAGCAGATATTGAAACTGATTGGACAATAGGTAGATACCAGACAGGGGCCTGGGGGCCGACCTCTAGAAATAGGGGGAGAAAATCTTAATCTGCAACACAATGCAGCTCTCTTGAAACCCTATCATTTTCACTTCCCATGTGTCTGCTGCCTGACTGTGAATGGATTTGAAAAGGAATGGTTAGTGCTGAAAATTGGATCAGAGCTAACATTCTCTCATTTTTATCAGCAGCTGCCAAAGGTCATCTGACATAATAGCTGATGAATTCAAGCCCAGTGGATTTCATTTGCAATTTTCAATTTACTGAGGCCTCCAAACCCCACAGTGATAAAAGCTTCCCCTATCGTGGCCTGTCACAAACATCAAGAAACTGCACAAACCCGCAAGAAAGAAATAGGAGAAAGCTGTGC
>JANZLP010000072.1:37673594-37685897 GCA_026930925.1 Chelictinia riocourii
GCCGTATTTACAATGGGTTTGTTTTCAGTATCCACAAAGGGACTTAAAAATCCAACTAACCAACCATGCTAACAAATTTTCACCGACTGTAAGTTTTAATTTGCAAGCAAGAAACGCTAGAGGGCATTGAAAGTTCTGTGCACATACATCTGGTTACTCCACAGTGCTTTGCTTTAACAGCAGTCGTCTCAATGTGATTAACAAATAAAAGATTACTAACATAATGGAAAAAGCTGTGGAGGCCATGTGCAGACTGAAAAAAAACTTCTGGCACTTAAATGACAAGTACAATGGTCGCTTTGGTCAGCAAGCACACACAGCACACACAATACAAACCAATATAATATGAAGTTGCAAAATGGAAGTAAATGGTAGGCACAGCCATTTCTGAAAATGGAATTGTGTAACTTGGACTGGCAGCTGCTGGTGTTATATATTCCAGCCTATCTCTGGTCTGAGAAATAGATAACTTTTTTTCCCACAAGCATTGTACAAATTCTGTTCAAAATTTAACAAAAATACTGATAATTTCACTAGGGTCTGTTTTAAGTGAGGTCTAAACTTCAGGGAAAGTAAAGACAGAGAGTATGCACGAAGAAGTGGGGGATTAGGAGTAGTTTAGAAGCAATTTTTCAGTGATAGGAGTACAATTTGCAAGATGGTTCTTTGAATTTCCTGCAAAAAATGCTGGCTCTTCAGAAAATTCTGTGTCCTATAATACATGTCACTTATCTTTCTTCCTGGATATAATAGTGCAGGAAAAAATCTGAGGATTCAAAGAGTTCTTGAGACAGAACTGCGCATATGGGATACAACAGAGGAATATCTTCCTTTGTGGAGAAAAGTTGCTTACCCTCCCTTATCTCTTTATCTGTTTTAGATGTCTGTATGTGTCTGTATATGGCAGACTTCAAAGAGGGTATTTTTCTGAAAAGTGCAAAGGCTGCCACAGTGTCAGAGGGAGTGATGCAAAGTGGTGCAAGGTAAGGCAGCCGGCTCCTGCTCCTCTGATTCCTGTCAGTTTTGCAAACCTGCACAGAGCCATGCACCATCACAGGCTGGGGTCCAAAATACTGGCATTTATTGCTGTTTTACTTGTATGTAGTTCTGTGTTTAATCAAAAATGATTAAGTTTGGATATTTTTCCTTAGTCACTTTGCATATTGCTAAACTACCCAGCCCATGTAGCTATTGAAGATCATCTGTCACAACTGAACTGTTCTTAGGGATTTTAGAGATTTCCATATCAAGAAAAAGATGTTACTCATTTTTATGACTCTGAGTTTTCTTTTGGAAAAATCAGAGGAAATGAAGCATTCTTTATACAGAACTGGGATACATACACACATTGATGTCATTATCAGGGATATCACTGCAGTGAAGCAGAGAAATAGAAAGCCAACTCCAATGAAGCTGTTGCGCCCCATGACTTTAAACCAGTCCCAACAAAGGCACATTCCCGTTAGAGAATGAAGACATATACTAGATAAAACTCGTATGAAGTATGTTCTGCAATAAGAAAGCAAGAAGACAATGCTTCTTTTCCAAAGGGAAAGTATAATTGTCTACTGTTATTTTAAAGCTTTTGTGCAAAATCCAGTGTAGAATGTAGTATTTGACCTGCACATAAAGTAAACGTGACTAAAATTGTACTTTAACAAATAGCGAATAAAATATTTGAAGATCTGAATTACGTACTATGGCTACAACACAGCTGATGCTTCAAAAAAGTACATTTTGTAGGGGAAAAGAAAGGGAAATGAAGTTTTTTCATCACTGGATTAGTGTTTCAAATTCACCTTCAAAAAATCTGACCAAATTAAAGATAAATAGATAGTGAAATACAGCCACTTCTGAGAACACTGGTGGCAAGGTTATATGATATTATATATTTATCTGGTAACAACAAGAATAAAGAACAACTTTTAGCAAGGAAGAACATCAAATGGACTTTCTCTACCTGTCATAAGCCCCAGGGCTTACAAAAATAACAGACGTCTTAACGCATGCTTCAAAAGTTGTCAATAAAATTTTTAAGGCTTGAGAAATGTTTTGAAATTACAGAAAATCTGCAGTGGAAGCCAACAAAATGAAGACTAGAACTCCCATAGTGTTTCCCAGTGGAGCAGCAACAGATTTGTGTTCACCAGTTCAGGCTTTTGTGAATATTTTCTTTTTCATTATGACAAACTGCTGGAGTTGCCACTAGCTATAGTTTTCACCAGAACAATTACACCATGGGATCTGAAAATGTTTCTGTTCATAGTTTCAGATGGTGTAGGATCTGCTTTTTGCTAGCAGCTGTTATGATAGGGAATTTAGATGCAGGCAGATGAGCTAAAGCCCAACACCGATGAGTTGAAAGTTACTAAATGAGAGGTCTTCAGGAACTGAAATGCAGTGTCTGCATCTTCTGCACCAGAAATATCTTGTGTTGTGTCATTATCTTTAAAGCTTGTTTTCTTTAACAGCTAAATATTTTTCTTTTCATAATCAATTGTAGTTAAGAACTTGTGGAGCTTATCAGTGCTTAATGGTTGTCCGTTTCAGGTAGTGGTGAATGACACAATCTTTTTTTCTAGCTATGGCTAATCAAAAAATTATTTTGGCTTCTTTAGGTAGCAGACTCGCCACAATGATCCATGCCTCCATCTGCAACTTTCAGGTTCCAAACAACATGAATTTTAATAGCTACTGTACCACTGGAAAACAAGAGACAGTGTAACTGTCATTCAAGGTCTATTGTGGTAAGTTGAGATGTGCTGTTACTCTCTCCGAGCCCCACTGTTGTGGAGTTTCTAGCATGTTATTGGCATAGATGAAGTAAAACATCTAACAAGTATTTGTAGCCAGGTTGAAGAGTCAATGCATAACCAGAACCTAGCCAAAATGAGTTTGAGTAAAGCATTTTATATTGACTCTTGCTGCTGTCTAACCTGATCATAACAGCTTTGTCTTCACTAGGAAAATATGTATAATGAGTTGAACATTAAAGTCATAGTCTACCTAATACAGATTAAGATAAAGCCTCATTTCCTTCTCAGGAGAATGTTAAGACAGGGCCTTTAATGCTGGAATCTACAAATTATTTGTACATCTTTAATGCGCATAAAATACCTGTTTGACTGCCTGATAACATTCAGTAGTTTATTGAGGAAGGAAACCAGTATTCATCAGGAAGCTTTTAAGAAGAGAAACCACATCAGCATATTGCCAAACAGGAAAGCAATATGAAAGCTCCATGGTGTGTTGAAGGAGGTTGGCATGCTCTATACAATGAAAAAGAAAAATCTTCTTTTGGTAATTGGGAACATAAAAGAGACTAACTTAAAACTTCATAATACCTGGTACCTGCTGCACAAACCACTTCAACTTATGTTTAGCTAGAGCTCTCTCACAAGTGGTTTATATGAAGAAAAATTCAGCTGCATTACAGCAGAGCACATATCTTCAATTTAAAACAGCACATCAAAATAATACCAATGCATTCCAGAAACATCTATAAAGGCAGAATTGATGCAGCTCTGTTTTTATTAATGCCCAGTTATGTCAAGATGCATAACAGGCCTTCATGATTATAATAAATCAGTGACAAGGTATGCAATAAAAGTCATACTGTAGCTTAGGGTTATGTTTTCTGATTGGTAACCGATGAAGTCACACTATGAATTTACTGGAGAGTCCTGGAACGGTAAGGTGTAATCATATTGTTTAGATTATACTCTAGTTTCCATCTTACAGTAAACTACAAAGTACACCTATTTTTTTCTGAAGCATTATTTGAAACATTTAGAATATTTCTGCTTGTATTACATGTGGACATTGTTTTTAAAAATACTTCTAAAAAAAGTTATTTAATATACAAACACTATAAAGCTCACTGATCTTACTAGCTCTGGCACCTTTTATTATGTTGACACGAACCACAGTGGTGCTGTTCATACCTTTGGATATTTGTGTGTTAAAAAATCCAGTTTTCTTCTTTACCTCACTGAACATGAATGTTCAGAACAGAAAGGAGTAGCTAAAGACCTACGAAAACACCAGCTGGTCAGAGCAATTAAAAAGACATTCTTTAACTTGGAGAATTGGATTCTCAGTTTTAAGGTCTGCCATGAAGAAATAAAACTTCGTAATTTATATTTCTTCAGTTCCATAATAAGTAAAATGTTGGAATGTGTGCACGTTTTTGAAGAGTAGGTCAGAATCTGACTAGAAGATAGGGCTTACAGAAGAATTTCTCTGATTTCATCCTCAATATCGAGGAATGGAGTGAGAGAGCAAGTTCAGGATGTTCTCTTGCCCCCCCACCCCCCAAAGAACATAAAAATACTAACAGGTTACTTTTCAGAATTCTTTTGAGTGTGGTTGTGCCCTGATCACTTTCATCATTCTGCAGGGCAACAGAGGCAGCTCTGTGAAAGGAGAACACAGAGAATTGCCCTCTAGCCAGTTGAGGAATTCTGTAAAGGTTAAGGAATTATATTTCTGGAGAGAATCCCAGTTTGATCTCTTCCACAAAAGAGGCTAACAGTAACAGCAGGGTGTTATTGATTAAAGGCTGGAAAATGTAGACAATACCATTTTACAAAGGACTGATGAAAAAATTCCTATTGTGCAATTTGAAAATGTATTAGAGCAAACATTTAAAACCAGTACTTATTTCATCAACTGTAATAAATGACTTATTTTTACAAGTCCTTATACTGAACAACAACTTCTAGTATAGCTAAACTTTAAATAATATTTCTGTATTTGGAAGCTTTTCTGGTTTTATCTGAAATAAAATAAAAAAACTCCAGCTTGTGCTTTGCACTCAATATTGAAGTGTTTTGTCAAGTACAGGATTTAATGGAGTATAGAATCATAGAATCATTTAGGTTGGAAAAGACCTTCAAGATCATCGAGTCCAACCATCAATTGTAAATTCTGCTTAATCTGTAGTTACCATTGAAAACAGTCCCAGCTAGTTGCTTCCCCAGAAAACACGGGACCTTTGCTTGAGTACTGAGCCCAGGAGAGAGGCCAAGTAACAACTGACTGCAAATCACTTTGTATATTGTTATTCAACAAGAATTGCCTGGAATTATTTTACGCTTCATATGTTAAAGTATTTTTTTGCACTACTTCCCCTAAATGACAGTAACAAGTTCCTGATACCCCTTCTCCATACTTGTGGGTCATTAAGCAAGATCTGAAACAGCAACTTAAACTGCTGTTGCATGGACCAGTGCTTTCTGAGCAAAAGAAATAATTAACTGCCTGGTAGCAGCACTAAGACAGTATCCTCTAGAAGAACATAAAATATGTGTCTCTCTTACATAATTATATAAAATTATCCTAACCCTCCTAAAATATCCTAACCTTCCTTCTCACCTCTAGATTATTTTACTTTAGTAAAACAACATGAAGATACCACTCTCTTGCCTACCAGTGAATTAAAAATGAGAAGTCTTTTTTAAACTAAATCCACTTATTCCAAAGACTCTTCATGCCAGTACGGTTAGAATGACAAATGATAAGCATCCTGGAAGAGTGCTTGTTAGCAGTGAAAATGCCTGTGTAATAATTCTGTTATTTCCCATAGGAAACCACGTTATTTTTCTTAGGGCTAGCTTGCACTGGTAAGTTGGTACTGTGCCAAGTGAATTGTTTGTAGACACTGCTCAGAGGCATATCTGAAAATACATACTTTAACTTCATTAATAGAGCCTTTAGTTTTTTTAAGATATATAAATTACCTAGTGGTCTCTTTATCCAGGTGTTTATCCACTAAACAGTCTGACAGGCAGAAAGCTTTTAATTTTCATCAGGACTAATTCCTTGAGCTACATTTAGAAAGAAGTAGCAGTAATAACAGACCTTTCCACAAAGTGATACAAAAAGTGAAAAGATATCAGAACTGCTTTATAAACTAAAACTACTGTTCAAATGAATTTGCAGAGCACGGAAAAAAAGTTTGATATAGTACTGAAGCAGGAGGCCCTCTTCCAAGAGCAAAAGAAGGAAAAACAAGCTCTTATTTTGCAGCTGAACAAAGACATAGAAGAACAGAAGCCAAAACTAGAAAGGGTTATAAAACAGGTTTGTATATTTATTAATGACAACTTCTAACTTTCACTTTAAAGAGAGTAGTGTGGTTAAAACCACAGAATTTAAACTGAGAAGGTTTCTGAAAGTGTTGCATTTTCGTAATAGCAAAGCTTTAAAAATATTTGTGTTAAGTGTTCCAGGCTATCCAAAGAAATTCAGTCTCTGAAGAAAACTAAAACAGAAACACAGGAAGAAAAAGACATTGATCTTCGTGAACTGAAAAGCTTCAACAAAACCATTGACAAATTGTTAGCTGATGTTCTAGAAGCAAATCCTGATTTAACTACACCCTTTCAAATATACTTTCACCAGGTGAGCTTTTCAGTTAACTGCCACTAAAATCCTGACTGATAGCTCTAGTCTACTGAGGAGTGCCTTTCAAGGGCAACTCCTAAATTCAAAAATGAACTATGCTTATGGTAAAACAGGAAAAAGCGTTCATCTGCTTTCAACATCTCTTCAAATACAGAGGATTATAAACCCTCCTAATATACCCAGTCCTATTATACAACCATTAGGTCAACTTTTTTTTTCCTTTCCAAATTTTCTAGTCCAATTTGGACCTTCCTGCAATTGCTTCTGGAGCTGGTAGTCAGAGTTCTCGATCACCATCCACACAAAGCTCACTGGCTTCTTCCAGGTAAGAGCTAGCAATATTGAGTGTGTTGGGTTTTTTTTTTTTTTAAGTTGAAGTTTTAATCAGCAAAATTAGTCCCTAAATGACAGAATTCTTCACTCCTGAAGGTCTTCCAAATCTTGTCTCTACTTCCTGAACACTATAAAAACTTTCTCTTTACATGGTCCCACCTTTAAGTTTACTAGATTTTTTCCTAGCACACAATTAAGTTTAACTGAGCATCCATCAGCATCATTTATTTTCAAATAAAGTAGTAATTACAGAACAATTACATTTACTTTTGCTAACTATGCTCTAATTAAAAAGTGGCTTCACATTATAAAAGCACAGGTTTCAGCTCCAGCCACATTTTGTACTCATTAGTATGAGCTCCCTTCCCTAATTAAACAGGGCAGACAGACACGTACACTTTTACTAATACCTTTTTCCCCTGTTCAACATACATCCAACTAACAGTGCGTGCAACATGCTCAATCAGTTACGATCTAACAATCCTTCAGGTAGGTTGTCATGAGTGGTAATGTCTACAAAGGTCTTTGTAGGGAATCTCACTGAGAATAACCACTGCTGCTGGGTGGCTTTATTGTAAGCCACCATTAGAAGCTCTATTTTAGATATAAGGATTGCTGTATACTGATGAGTAAGTTTTTGTCTTTCAGATCCTCCAGAAGCACCAGTTCAGGCTCTAGTCAAACTTCATCACTCAAAGTCATAGACCTGAGCCTGCCTATCAACACTCCTGCAGAAGCAGCTGCTGTTGGTTCACAGCTATCCAGCAGAGCCAGCACCTCTGGTATTTATAAATGCAAAAAAAAGTCTTAAGTAATCTTTTGAAGGCCATAGTAAAGGCTTCACACCAGTTAAGGCTTCTTGACTGATTAATCTGTAACAACTTATTGCATACTGTAGAAGAAAGTTAAAACATACACTTCTGATAGAAATTAATTTCTAAGATTGCCAATATATCTTGATAGATAACTTATTTAGGAGAAATTTTAAGCATATTTTTTATATAATAAAATAAACTAACCTTGAAATTACTTTCTCATTTTGCTGTTGGAGAACTAAAGATCTGCAAAACCCTTCAGAAGCTATTAATTCACTTATAATGAAAAGGAGAGTTATGTTAAAGCCATTAATATTTGTAAACTACTAGCTTTGCTACCGTCAAATTACATGGAAAGAACCCAGGAAAGAAAATGCATGCTTCATTTAAAGATCAACCTTTACTATTAATAAAATAGTCAGCTCAGATCATACCGTAATTTAAAAATGACAGTATATGATTAAAGTCAGTAAAACTACTTTTTCTATTCAAAATTACACAGTACCTCTTTTGCAACTGACCTGTATCTATGGAATTACTTGGAAAACTTGCAGCTGAAGTACAACAACTGGTATTGTGTGGTCTGGCAGGTGTTAGCTCCTTAGCACATCCTGCCAACCATCTCTGGAGATCTCACTGTAAATAAAGCATAACTTCTTCCACAGCAGTGCAACCACTGCATTCAAGCTACTCATAAAGCTAATACCTAACACCACCACCAAAACCCAAACAAAAACCAAAGGCCCACACTTGAACTTACCTTGAAAATAAACAGTTTTAAAACTCTCTTCTTTGACTTCTGTTGGTTTTGGGGTTTTTTTTGTATTACCTAGACACTGTGTTTGCTGCCTTTAACCAATGTGATACACTTGCCTTCACAGACACTGGAGGGCTCCATTCACTTAAGCAGCATATATAACCAGGGTACCAGTATGAAACATCCCAGCAATGTAAACAAAAATCAAGACACAAAATTAAGAAAAATTAAGAAAATTTAATGATCAAATGAGCTATATACATTGATGGCACATGACTTTCATTCAGTTATCCCCTTTCTATAGCTGGAAGTTAAGTTTGATACAAAAATATCAACAGTCAGTACTACCCCAGGGAATGAGAACAAACAAAACCCATCTGTTATTAAAGTGCGTATTTGATGCAAGTTACAGCTAACTACAGTCCAGGGATATCAAAGAATTTCAACTCATCAGACAAGAGAACATTGTACAGGAACACCCCAAATTAAGAGCACAGGAAACTTAGATTTTAAATAATAACTGATATTTTATGTAAGATACCCTTGCATCTCTTTCCATTCTTTAACATCCTGCAAGATGGAACAAATTCTGCCTTTCTATCACTCTTCATATGCATTTCCTCAAGACCTACTCAGATAAAAGTTCATCTAACTACACGCAGGAGAATAGTGTTTTCTTAGGTACTTTAGTGTTTCTTCTGCTTACTTCCTTTTTCCCTCTCAAACTCAGCGATTTGATTGAATATGTTAACCAAGTTCTGGGGCAGGTTTCTTTTACTGCCACTTTCTGTTTGTGCTGTACCATTTAAAGACATTTCCTCATCTGGTTCCTTTGTTTCATTAGTCTCCTCACAACTTCTTTTCCTATTCTTATATTCACTTTCATTTTTATGCTGACTGAACACATGCCTATCACTATCATAACTTTTATCACCTTCACGTAAGCAGGTGCCAGAATACGATCTGTACTTTCCCACTGACCTGCCAGAATAGTCAGACCCTGCTGGAGACATGTAATACCTGTCTTGACCTGAGCCATGTTTTTTAAACGGCTCTTTTCTCCCCTCTATATCCCTTTCCAATTTCCTAAAATAACGCATCCTGGGTTTATCATCTGACTTATGATATGAACCTGAAGAACCCCTCCGACTGGAGAAAAATCTATCTGTTTTACCGTATCTTTCAGTCTTGCTACTACTCGGCAGAGTTCTGGAGCTACTGTAAGAATCTCTTGAATCTTCAGACCTACCTCCAATTGTGTCTTCATCATCACCTGATGTCCTCGAAAAGGAACAGTGTCTGTCCTTCTCTTTTACCTCTGTTTTTGGACACACTAAGCTGTCCTGCCTTTCCAGCAGTTTTTCCACTTCAAAATTTTGGTTAAGAAAGGAAGCAGAGGTATCAGCCGGAGGCGAATACCACTCCTCTTTCCTAATCTGATCTTTGTAATGGGAGGAAGCTCTAGATGAGCATTTTTTGGAGCTGTGGGCAGACTCTGATCTATTCCGACGCTTTTTCCTGCGTTTCTTGTGATCAGAGGAAGAGGAGGAAGAAGAAATTGATACATCTGATGAAGAATCACTTGAGGAGGAGGAGGAGGAGGAAGAAGAGGAGGAGGAGGAGGAAGTTGATATTTTCCTTTTCTTCTTCAACTTAAAAAATGTAATTAACCTGTGAGATAATCTTCAGTATCAGGCAAAAAATTGTATGTAGAAAGCAAATCTGTACTCCCCAGTTTCGCTGAGATTGGACTGTAAGGCATGAATGGAAACAGCCTGACCTGGCAAGACAATTTCAAATGTCATTTCTTCATCAAAAAATTAAGATTAAATCCAACAAGCAGTTTGTTATGAAAATGCATGTTTCCCCAGTTTAATATGGCATTACACTTTTAAAATACTTCGCATTGCAAAGTATTTTTTAAACTATTTCTTTTCCATGTCTCTCTCCATTAAAGGTTATATGCACTAAAGAACACTACCCACAAAATATTCTGGAGGAAAAGCAGCTTACCTAGGTAGAAGTTCTACCTATCTTACTGTTGGACAATCTGTTTGGAAATGGATTGTTCCTAGTCTCATCTGCACTTATTGCCACAAAATTAGTATACCGAATATAACAAAGTTACCTTTTTTCTTCTTTTAAGAGCTTACGCAATTTTTCTGCACTTGTTTCTACTTTCTTTTCTTTCTGTCTCTCTTCTTTGGCAGCTTGTTTCTCCCTCATTTCCAAAGATTTCTTTTTTGAACCCAAGCATCATAAAAAAATGACATTAAAAGTGTTAACACGGGTATTTTTCCCCATGTCCCCAACCCCATTCAAATGTATAATTACACCAGGGATGTTTTAGCAGGATTCCCAGATCAAGAATTAATATTGTTCAGGAGTTTGGCATTGGCCATTGTGATAATCAGGTTTATATTAAGGACCATATTGCAGTTTTTATTCCATTAAAAAAATATATTTGACCAGCCATTGCAGTGGTACCCGTGATCCAGCACACCATAAAGCATGGTGCCCAAAAGGCATACATAGAATATGCAAGAAAAGCACAATGTTACCAACGCAGAGAGGGAGCAGAGAGGGAGCAGAGAGGGAGCAGAGAGGGAGCAGAGAGGGAGCAGAGAGGGAGCAGAGAGGGAGCAGAGAAAGGTTTGAGGGAAAGTATCATTATTGTAGTTTGCAAGTAAAACGTGGCAGAACCCATTTTAAAATGTATTCAAGTTGGCCATATTTGAATACAAACCGTTTTGTAACAATTTCACAGACCAGTTTGATGCATAGTTTACGTAAGAAACCATGTTCCAAGGGTTTGTTGGTGATGAGCAGCACCAGGTGTCAGATACAGCAACAATGGTCCAATTCAGAAGAAAATGCATTGGAGAAAAACACATAATCAGTATTACAGGAAAACATACTTCAGTGTCGTTTCAGCTATTCTAGCACGACAGTGATATCAGTTATGTATTAAAATGCAGGTAAATGCAGAAGAGCTTCTCACCAGATGAATAACACTTAAACTACTTAAGTCGATTAGAGATCACACTTCTGCCATCATTATCCCATAGCAATTTTCTTTTGTTATGGTTTGTGATATTTTATACTTTTTTGCTTGCTCTTAAATAAATGCTCTTCCTGCCTTTGTGAACTATAATGAATAAAGAAAAAAAATCAATCCATAAGCTTCTGGGGAAAAAATATTATACCTAGGTTTGTCAACTGCTTTAAGGAAGGGTGAATTTCCTAGCTCAGCAGGAGTTATGAACCAATTTCCCTTTGTTTCCTTTGACATTTCCAGCCTTATTTGGGTTAATAAGTCTTGATTAGTTGATCTCTTATGACTGTGTTAAATATCATCCTTGCATATTTTCCATTTATAGCTGTCATCCAAGTTTATGAAAAATTATTACTTACAAATTCTTTTTTCAAAATACATTTGACAGTGCTCATTGCCTGCAGATAAGTCTTTACTGAGGTAATTCAGAAGAATCATCTACAGAATTAATAGTTATTGATGTTTTTTTAGGCTTAAGCCCTTGCACTTGCGAAGCAATCTCCTATGGATGGAGATTAAAGCAGTGACATTTAATTCTTAGGTATATGAAGCTATCTGTATGCTTTGTGGTGGACTAAGGTCCAGAGGATATGTTGGGTCACCCTCTAGAAATCTGTTTTGCAAAGGTACTTGTCCATAAGGGCTATTAAGCTGTGTGACCGGACCAAAAAAGGAGCACTTGAGACACCCAGTGTTTCCTTTGAAATAGTAATCAGTGACTTCAGAAGAGGGTGGCTCATTAGGAAGAGCTGTTGAATACTGATAATTGGTTGAAGTAGTCTGGATTATATTTTCAATGCTCTACTTTTTTCTCAGCAAGTTAGAGGAATTAGTATCTTACAGTTCATTTGAACAGTTGCAAACGCAACTTTGGAGCAGGGGCTAGAAACTGGAATGAAGCTTTCTTTTTTTTTTTTTTTTTTTTTTTTTCAAGT
>JANZLP010000072.1:37784785-37798510 GCA_026930925.1 Chelictinia riocourii
TGCTTCTACTAAAAAATGCTTTAATGTTATTAACCACTGGTGTCATCTCAGCAATGGCATCCAGCTAAAGGAGTTTTCTGCATGTATGACACCGATTCATCAGTTAGTGTCTGTCTCCTTAACATCATTTGTGCTACTTATAAGCTGCCCAAAGTGCTCTGGTGGTCATTAATTTTTATAGGGAATTTTCCTTTTAGAGGCGTATTTTAGCACAGAATAAATCACCTTCAGAAGGTAGGTATTTTTGACCGCCAGTTATAGAGCCATGGTAGACTACTAGCTTAGAGCAGATACCTAATTCTTAGCTGAGTAATACCTTAAGTTTCTGATTCCACTTCTGCGTGATCTCTCACTCCCTCATTTTCCAGTATAAAACCTAGATCTCCACCTTACCAAGCCTGTTAACTTTTCTTTTCTCTTTGGAGGAACAACACTGATGAATATCAACTGACAATCTGTCCCTAACTGTAACAGTTACTTACAATTCCATAAAGATGAAATAAGAAGTTACTATAGCATACTTTCCTAACAGCTTTCTTGTTTGAACTACTCAGGAGCAAACATCACCAGGTTTGGGAGTTCTGTCCATAAGCTTATCAGATTTAGAAATCTGAGTGGAAATCTCACTAGAATAGGTCCAGAAAACATCACTCAATTTAGCTGTGTAAGAGAAAATCTTCTGATGGTAGTAGTTAGAGGTTGACTTTCCTACAATGTAGCTGCTGTCTCAGTCACAACAGTCACAGCTCTTGATATTAGATCTTGAACTTAATATAATATTGTCAAATTCACCTGTTTCCTTGCTGTAATGAAGCTATAATCTTTCCTAAATCCTTCATTTTAATCTTACTCACCTAGCTGCTTATTTGGTTTAGAAGTTGCTGTTCAGTCTTTCATAGGAAAAAAAATCCCAACATTATTTTTAATTATGTCATAAGGTAAATATCGTTTCATCACTAAGGCCCTCCAGATTCTGTTGGGGTAAAAGCATAAGAAACATCTCTCTCTCTCCCCACTCTGCCTCACACACACACACACACACAGACTCTCAGTTCTTCAACTGAACTGTAGCCATGAATAACAGTGTATGTGTTAAGTATGGTAATCATTTGTCCTCAGACAAGACCTTACAGTCTTTATTTAGCATTCCAGCTACTCACTGATACAGGAAAGTAAAATCATCTCCATTTAAACATGACAAACTGAGGCACAGAATCTAAGGCCAGTCTAAGTCTAAGAGTCTGGGTTTGACGACATGTCTTTGGCAGCAACAGCACCATAAAGTATTCCTGACCTGAGCCAGTCAATGCTGCTTTTTCCTCCCCATTGCAGCTTACCCATCCCATTATTTGTGCCACTTATCATTAACTGAAGTGCTGAAATCAGAGCTAGATGTTTCCTAACAACATTTATCAGATATTCATGAATATTGTTAATAATTTGCAGCAATTTTGCCACATATATTGATGTCTTTGAACGCAGAGCTAGAGATATATTAAATTTAAAATATGTGAACTATCTAACTCAGCAGATCATCACCTGTATCTGACACTGATCATACATGTTGTATGAATGCCATATACTTTGTGTGAGCTGAGAGATATGACTCTCTCACATAGCTTTAAACAGCTTTAGTCTAATGCTAAACTACCGTTTTATCACTGTGAGAAATAAGTAGGATTCAGATATCTACTTTAGGGTGAAATGAATTATGCCCTAAACTCCAATGCCTGGACTAGTTCAGTCTTTACTGAGAGTTAGGATCACTATTTCAGGTGAACGCACTCACTTGAATCTCATGCTGAATGTCTTCTCCAAGACCACACAGCAGCAAATCAATGGCAGAGCTGGGAATGGAACTTCAATTTCCTGATTCTTGGCATAATGCCTTTGGTGTTGGATATTACTTCCCTGCTTTTGAAACTCATGCAGCACAAATTTTAACTTTGTCCATGGATATGAAATAAAGTTTAAAAAAAAAGCCCACACTGAAAAGTCTTGTTTGTAACACTGACTTCTCATTACTGCATGCATAATTCCCATTGATGTGAACAGTAATGTGGCATTTCAGCCTAGTGTACTGGGTATTATGTTGCTAAAGGAGTGGAAGCACATAGTCCCTGTGACCCAGCCTCAGGTGGATTTAAATTACTCTCTGCTCTTTCAAAGTGACAGTTTCTGATCTCTGATTTCCAGTGGTTACTAAGCTACTAGAAACAAGTATATTGTACATGGGTAAACAGTTATTGTATACATCTGGGTCACTAGCCAGATTGTAATGCAACCTGCCGTTAGTGATAATGCACACTGTGTTCCTCTACATACACCTATACTGGCTGCATTAGTTCAGCCTTATTTAGATATTCTGATATTCAGCTTCAGAAACGCACAATAGGATGTGGATGTTGCTCCGGTGAAAGAAACCAATCCTAAAAATCTGCAGGATTTCTCCACATAGAAGAGTTCTTGGAAAGCTAGAGCTATTTAGCGTTTCTTATGATTCCCATCTTTTCATGGGCATCTCTCTTTGCTTCAGGGTACATGGTTAGGTGTAAGGAAACGCAGGTGGGACATTCCTCAGGAGGAAGTTACAAATGACAAAAAGCCTCTCTGAGGGCAAAGGAAAATATATAATAGAATAGGTTTTGACTTGCATTTTTATACATGCAAACTAACCCACTACATATATCCATGCCCATTTCATGGTCCTTAATCCAAGACAGAAGGAGCAGTCTTTTTGCCTAGACCCCTGAACCACAGTACGCACTCATAAAGAGAGATCCTGTAATAGCTATAAATCAGAGTGAAAGCATGAAAAATCAGTTCATATTCCAATCACTCCTGTACAGATCCAGTAACAGAGGAAATAACATAGACTGCGAAACAGAGTGAAAGCACTAAGCAGTTCCTCCTTATGTAACAGTATCCTTCCTACAAGTCTGTATAGCAATATAACCTTTTAATTGCTGCAAAGGCTGTAATGATACTCACAACTTGTTTACAAAATAGTGATCCCTCTTTAATCATTCTGTATTTCTGCTATGTTGTACCGCATACTAAAACACTGTAGGCTTTTTAAAATAGATCTTGCTTACGTAACACCAAGCACACGTGAAGTGAACATGAAATAGAAACCTTGACTCTACAGCAGTTCTCACAAGGAAGTATCTGTATGATTCTCGATGGCTGCAAGCAACACTGTCTTCACCAAAAAGATTTTTTCCAATTTGTTCTCAAAGTTCAGTATATTTAATCTTAATAAAAGTGCTTAATGCACTGCTCCAAAGGAGTCAGCACATACCTTAGCCTAGAATACTGCCAGGAAATAGCTCATTTCTTAAGAAGATCATAACTACACAGCTCACTTGAACTGGTTCTTCATTTTGAGATCTAAAAAATACTTACTTTATGTAAACAATTGCATATATTCATTAGGCTTATGTTACTGAACTGTGACCGGACTAGGCATAGTGAGTGCTCACTGGAAACCCTCGCAAGGTAGATGCCTGAGCTGGGGTGTGACACCTCAGCAGGCATCAGGACTGGATCCTATGAGGGTCACAGTCCCTACGGATGTCAGTTTTATAAGGGAGACTAATAGACAGGGTCCAGTGGCAAAATTTAGGGTATTAGGCAGGAAATTGAAGATAGGGTATCTCTATTGTAGGATTGCCTGAAACACTCCCAGTACCTCATGTGGGGCCAAACATGGAAGCAAAATCTCTGTATAGGGATGAGAAAATTATGTGAAGGGCATTACAGATTCAACGAGGGAGTTTACACAGGCTGAATTTGGCATTACCTAAACAAGATGGGAACCAGGCTACTGGTGACAGAAAACTTTTTAAACTAGGGTATTATAGACAGCTGGAGCAAAAGAACAGTTTGGGTTGTTCCATCTTCGGGGATGAAGTCATGGGAACACTGCATCTTTCAAATATAGCATAGAAAACATTCAGCAAAAGCTTAACAGAAAATTACAAAGACTAGGATGCCTAGTTTTAAGTGTAAATATTGATATAAAAGGCACAGGAGAAACTTGTAGAAGAGAATTAGTGGGACACTGTAAACTCAGTAAACTATAAAGGAAAACCCAGTAAAAAAAAGAATTGTACTGTACGTTAAAGAAAACTCACTTTAAGATGAGAATGAAAAGTTAACCATGTCAAAAAGTAAGACAGAATCCCTGTGGATTGAAATTCCAAGGTCAAATGGGATAAGTACGGCACTAAGACTGTATTACTATTCACTTGACCACAGTTGTAATAGATTGTAACATGCTGAAAGGCTATGAGAGCAGGAAACACTATCTAAATGTAGAAGATGTTGATGATGTGATGTCAAGACTAAATATCTAGACATCACTGACAACTGCTTCCTTGATTAGCTTCTCACAATTTGCTGGTAGAAAGGCAATTCTTGGCTTGATTCTGAGCACTGTATAGAACTGGCTTGTAATGTCCTTGTAGGATCACAGGAATTAAACAGGCAAACTACTCCACCATGAAAGAAGAGCCATGCACCAATGCCCATGCAATCAAGGAGTTCTCAGTCTGTCAAGCCTGTCTGTGTACAAGCCAGGTGAAGTTTCCCATCAAAGACGAATTCAAAGAGCCCCCTGAATACAAAACAATTAGTTTATTGTCATATATACACAACTATATGAACTTAGTTCTTTGAATTTGGTAGTATTTCAGATTGGTTTATCCATGAATATATAGAGAAGCCACAAGAATAGAATCCAGATGCACATCCTCCTCCCATAAACCTGAGATGTATCATATCAAAAGCATGGCTTCTAAAGATGGTAATTTTGTGTAAAAGACACAATAAACTGCACTGTGACACATTTGCCTGCTAAAAATGACAGAAGTTATGGGATGCCAAAAGAGAGCTTAACTGATTGCCTAACCAGTTCCACATGCCGTTCAAGATGTGTTACCTTTTTGCACTGGTACTCATTGAAAACAACACATGAATTTTTTATACAATTCAATATTCCTTTATATGTATATCAAGCACAGACACAAAGAGACAAATGCAAGTACAGAGTTTTATTCCATAGTGTGATGCAGCTAATTTGAAGATGTTCTTGGTAACATACGTTTTCAAATTAGGCTCTTGAGGTTTGATCATGCTCTCATTAGAGGCATTAACAAAACTCAGTGTTACCAAGAGCAGGATTTGGTCCTTAGGAAGATAAGAAAACTTAATATTCAGTGTTGCAATCTTCTTAAAAGATATTGTCACTATTCATTGATTTTCAGAACTAACATCTCATAAGTAGTTGGATCATTTGTTATGATAAGAAGTTCTGCTGATGCCTGAGGCTTTTCTGAGTTTCTTTTTACTTTATTTTTTTCTCTGGTAGACTGATAAATGCCCAATGAACAAGTCAGTTTTAAAGTAATTTTCCTTCATTTTAATTTAAAGGTTTTTGTAAGATTGCAGTTGCTGTGAATAATTTCTAAAACCACAATAATTTGCATACATTAAGAAGGTATGTGTGCAGTATGTCATTACTTCTGTCTCCTACGTAGCTTTTCTATATGAAAAGAGGTTCTGATTCGGAAATACGAAAAATCATGTCTATAAATACTGTAGAGAAATTAAATTAATAATACTCAGCAATTACTTCTTCTCTTGAAACATTAATAATTGGGTCTTGTTCAGAACCTGTCTAATTCTGAGTATAAGTGAAGACCCACTGGAGCCAGGAAATTTGTCATAAATTTTAACTCCATTTAAGTGACAAGGAAACTAAGAATTGAGAAGTTTAAGAAACTTGCAATAGTTTTTCAAATTTTGTCTGCATTCAGAAAAATTTAAGTCTTTTGGAAGTCCTCAAACCCACATACCATGTTCTTTTTCTCACAAAAAGGAGCTACTGAGTATTGAGCAGTTTTAACGTCCTGCCAATGCTGAGTCTCCTGATACATAGCTATTGCATGTTCTGGACTGTGTGTAAACCTATTTTGTGCATATTCACTTGTGTGAAAAAAATAATGAAGTGAATTGCACTTATTTAAGGACTGATTACATCAAATAAAGCATCAAAGGTAAATCAGAAATTTAGAAGGGAACAGTAATTATAACCAGTGACACATATATCCATTATAAACTTGAAAAAATACTAGCAAAATGTATTTGTATGTAGCTCATATCTCTGTATATGCTGTTTTATGGCTTGGCTGGCAATGCTACTCAGTTTAGTAGAGGACAGTTCTTTCACAGTGCTTTAATACTGCAACAGCAAGATGAACAGCTTTCCAGAGCAGCTTCGGTTATAACCATGGCAATAGTTAACTTTATCTTCATTTTGCAAGCTCTATTCTTTTGTCCTTCTCTTAAAATCAAAGATGTCTATTGCCTTGTAGTCATGTTTTTTTAACCTGAGTGATGAGAATTATTCACAATTTCACAAATTAAATCTCTCTAATGCCTTATCAAATGACATTGAAACTTTCTTTCACAGTTCCACTGGAAATTTCTTGCCTGACATACATCTCAGGTTGTTATTTACTTTGTTTCATGACTGCATCAGACTGATGGCTCACAGTAATCTTGTAAGTAAAAAAATTGTAGTTGGCTTCTTTCTCCTCCTGTAATTTTCAAATAATAACCATCTAGCGTTTATTATATATGTTCATATTTAAATAGTTGTAGGCTTCATACAGGAATTATTAAATGAGGTTCTCTAGCATGTGTTAAACAGGATGTTGGATTTCTCATGCCTCCTGGCTTGAAAAGCTAATTCTACAAACCCATATAATGCACAGTTTTAGTCAATCTCTAACAGAGTTGATTAGAAGAGGACTTGCCTTGATCAAGTTATTCCATAATTAGCCCCTGCAGTGTTCCTTGGCCCCTTTGCTAAAGCATCTAGTACAGCTTTTTCACACGATACTGGATTAATATTCATAACAATAACATCTGCACTTGCTTGAGTGTCTTTCTCATGACACAAGATGGTTTGGATTTGTATGCTTCTGCAGCAACAAGTAAACTCTGAGGCAGATTAGAAAACAGACTTGAATTTAGGAACTTAATCATTTAAAGTAACATCTTTGTCATTGCGTTAGTCACATCCTTCACAGAGCAAAGGACTATGAAACCTGCTGGAATTTTCATACTGATGTGATCCAGACCTAGTCTCTTTCCAGATTTTGTTTAGTTCAGAGCCGTTATACTATTAGCTATATTTACTTAAGATCACTTTTCAGCTGTGCTCTCTTGTGTTTCCTTACATGATCCTGCTTTTCACTCTGGTTCACCTCTAATTCTTTTTCCTGCTTTCATGGTTGAACTCTTATCTCATTGTTCTATTTGCTTGAAATAACAGGTCTGGCACTTATATTTGTTTTTGTACTGCTCATATCACAGAGCAGGATCTTCCCATTAATAACATTCACTCTTCTGCAATTTTAGTCTTTGTTTTGGTTTGAACAATTGTCTAACTTTTATTTACTTAAAAAACTCTTTTTACTTTACATTCACATACATCTTCTGGTATTTACTTTTAGAAAGCACCTCTATACTGTTATACATCTTAGAGAAATGTATACGAAGCCTTCAAGGTTTGACATTTGAGAAACCTTGGGGACACATCTCATTCCATTTCCCCTGCTTTCATTCCAAAGAAATCCCCAAAAGAAAGATTTGCTGTACTATGCAATTGAAAATTAGATCAACTAAAACTATTGTATCGTATTGATCTACTTCATATCCAAGTTCTGTGCTCCTGCACCGTAAGGAAGTGAGTAATATAAGAACCCTAGTAAGCTCCTACGTAATTAATTTTTGGTCTTTTGGCTAGAACTGTACCAAAGTCACTTACCATTTTGATTTAATCTGCTTTCCCCCTTTCCCCTCCTATTTTTTATTACTTATTTCCTTAGCAGGCCAGCTATCACCCTACTGTGGCAAGCTGGGGACTGGGCCATCAAGCTCTACCATGTGCCTACCAAGACTCACCCCTCTGCAGCACAAAACCAGAGAAACAGACAAACAAACAGGACAGCCCCTCTCACCTCATCACCAAACTCAACTGTAATTTCTGTCTGGCACACGCAAATAGCTATTTTAGGTATCAGCTCTGGGGCTGTAAGGTATAAAGAGCAAGCTTGTCTATGACTGAAATGGCTGTCATAGTGCTTCTTGCTAATTAAACCTTTTGTGATTCACCACCACACCCAGACAGCTCCCTGCAACTTCCTTACAGTCAAAGGCGACCATCTATTTAAGCTTTTAGGTTTTCTCCTGCCAGCTTTCCCAACAGTGAGAAGACAACTACCCTGGCTCTGTATTTATATGTTTAAGATAAAACAGGAAAAACAGTTGTAGGTGAGGACTGGCCTACAAATCAATCACATCACTTTACAGACCCAATTCACTGTATGACATCGCTCGTCTCTAACAGTAGCCATCAGACACTCAAGAAAACCACACTCAAACACCCTCCTGTCAGATGGCAGCAGCTGCCAAGGGTCTTCCACATTCAAGGAGCTGAGTGTTCCCAACTTCAGGTGGGAGAGAGTGAAATCTCCCATACTCAAATATTTCAAAGGCAGTAAGAACAGAATAAAAACTTTTGCTCTGGAATATTAAAGACAATCTGATGGAAAAATACCTGACTCCTCTCTAAAATGCTGCTCTGCTAAAAGAATGTGGAACACCATTTTCTAGTTCTCTATAGGTAGATAACCTCTTTATTACTTCTTACACATTGCTCCATTAGTCAGCTCTGCTTTTTCTGATTCTAACCCTCATTGAAGAGTTCTGCAGACTCCTGCTAATTGTTGCAAAAAATTCTACAGTGCTGAAAATTATTTCTGGATCATTGCAGTTGCCTGTCACTATGAGTAAAGCCATTACTTGGAAGTACTTTTTACAGAACAAAGCAGTTCTCTATCATTAGTATGGTCTTGTATGAGGAAAGAAACAGTGAATTTGCTGGCAATATTCTTAAAGCTATTGTTCTAAAACTTGCATAGGGAACTTCTACAGGAACCATCACTTCACTGTTACATGCCTTCAAAATCATCAGATGCTATGGGGTATCTGCAGTATGGATCACTTTGTGAGTACCAAACAATTATGGGAAATGCTGCTGACACATCCTCTGTCAAGATCTAATAGGGTAGATTTGCCTATAAATAATGTGCTAAAGTTTGTAAAAAAAATATAATTATTTCCAGTGCCAGTCACTCCCTTCTTTCCTTTACCCTTTGTCTCCTCTTTTTATGTACACATATATAAATATACACCCAGAGATGACATCCTGCTATATGTGGAATACATGTGTCACTAGCCTTTGAAGATAAATACATGACGTGCCAGCTGGATGTAGTGGAACAATAAAATGTGCACTGCTAAAAGTTTCTCTATGGTACAGAAAATGATAAATAAAAGGATGCATGTGGAGATCACTTGAGATAACTAAGAGAGATAGATTAGATGTTACTGACAGAGTAGGCAGCCAAATTCATACTGTTAAGAGCTGGTGTGTTATTTTTCTAAAATAGAGAAAAATAAACAGTGGAGACACAGGAGTGACACATGAAAGCCTATCACAGTGGTATCTCTGCAGCTCTGTGCCTCCTGGGACCACCCATAGGCTGGAACTCAGAGTTGGACTTGGAAGAACAAGCTGCATTTACTATAGTGAAGAGATTATCTAAGTAATCAATAATATTTTTCTCATGACAGTATTATAATATGATCCCGAAAATATTTATTACCTACAGTATTATACAGTAGTATGGGAAGAACAAAGTGGTTAGTGTGACTACTCAAAGAAGTGAGTAGTGTATTTGGTATACATGGGTAGGATCAGGTCTGTCCTTAAGATACATTATACTTACAGGATAGGAGTCTCTGAATTTCATTTTGAAGTTGCAATAAAAGATGCCAGTTCCACAGGGAACTTTGGTCTTTGTGGAGAAAAAAGAGAAAATCCTCAGAACACAAAAATGGTTTTATTTTTGAGATATTTTTTTTTAATTAAAATTCCTGAATTGTATGACTTCATTTTGAATACATCTTTAACACCTACAAAGTTCTCATGATTCTGCTCTCACATAAGACTGACCTGTCAGAGAATATTTTATAAAGTTCATTTCTTAGTTTGTAAAATAATAGAAAACAAAATTACAAATAAGATTTATAAAAAAACATTTCAACTAAACATATTAACTCCTCTTTCTCATCCCCATGCCACCCTTGGATCACCAAACTCTAAAATCCTGATGGGAATTTTCATTAACAACAGCTCAAAACATTTTATTCTGGGGAAAAATGTTTACTAAATGCATTGAATCAGTGAATTCCATTTCATCAAGGCAACAGTAAAAAGAAAAAAAGTTTCATGATAGTGACGCTCAGTACTATGCCAAAGATCATCACAGAGCATATGTACTTTCACATCCCACAAAAATTCATTAATTTTACTGATAGACTGTAAGTAGACAGAACTCAAATTTTTTTCTTTTCTTCAAACTGTACTTTGTCAGTTTTTCTATTTTTCTCATTCCCATCTTTCTAATTATTTCTGGGTTTTGACAAATTCTACCTAAGTGTTTGTACCATATATTTACCTTTTTTCAACTAATTTTGTAGCAGCCCTTCCTTTAAAAGTTAAAACTCTAAAGCTGAATTACAAATAATGAATTACAGCTCATTAGGTAATCCCAGTCCTACAGCTGATATTTCTCGATGCATTTCTTGCTCTCTTTTTACAGCGTGGTTACTCATGCTATATTTGTATCATTTATTATTTACAAATTGCCATGTGTTCCTCATTCTTCACAAAACAGCAAATGTTCCAGGTCCCTGCCCAAAAATACTTAAGATTTATCATCAGAAGGATGTGGACTTTTCTGCTTTGACATCACAGAACAACCAGTAGAAATGTTAATAGGCCATCCCTTTCCACTGCTGGCCAAATAAGCCCAAGAGAACACCGAGGCCTCATTTGTTACCGTAAAGCCCTAATCTGTTTCCTTTCCATTCCATTATTTCACCACCGTGGAGCTGATGTTCACATCACAATTTGGTACACATCTATAATGTGTGTTTAGATGCTGATCTGTCCTTATAGCTGTTCATTGAAATCTGAATAGATAAAGAACTTTTAAAGTGACTACAACAGAAAGCTGTATTGAGAGCATGAGGTCTAATTCCTTTTGCTCTTTTAAGGTGAAAATCATCAGCACACATAGAATATTTGGTTTAAAGGAACCACAGGTCTATAAGTATAACTTACAGATCTATAAATGCAACTTGTTCATTCAATGCATGTCTGAGTGCCAGAGACATCTCATTAAATTCCAGTCAATAGCTTTTTTTGCTATTCTCTGATATGTCAATGAAATGCCTGAAAAAGTCACTAAGATACAGCATCAAACTTTAACTTTTCATCACTCATTTTACATTGGTTGAACAGTTCATCCTGTGACAACAGAAATTAAAACCATTATCAGGTTTCTAAACTGTTTTGTCCTTTATGTAAGCATTTCAAGTTTTCAATAAGCTTGAATTCTGTAATTTCTCAGAGATGTTACACTGCTGAGAAAACACAGCGTGCTTGAAGTTCTCAACGTTAAAACATAAACAAGTGATTCTTGTTAAATACCATTAGAGCCATGATCATCTCGGATGATAAGCAGAGGTAGCTTTTTTAATCAGACCAACCAGAACAGCTGTGAAAACTAGAGGGGCTTTCAGGTATGCAAACCTTTCTTCTGGTCTGAAACAGCAGTTAAATTTAAAGCTAAATACAAGTTATGAACAAGTTACTTTGGCACATACAAGACCTGCTGAGAGAAGGAGTTTCTAGTTTAAAAAACACTCAAGTGTTACTAGCATGAGGAAAGGAAAGTTCCTAATCTCCCTCTCTAAACTACTTATTTCCAGATACTGTGCAAATGTGCCCTTTGTTCTTTCTAAAGAAAGAATTAATCTTCTTTCTCAAACAACCGGTCATGATCCTTATGATCTCTTCATATCAGTTGTTAAGTTGCACAGTACTACATGAGGCCACATCACTGACTTACATAACCACATCATAGTATTTTCCTTATTATTCTCCAACAAAGACCACATGTATCTCATGTCAGCTTTGCTTTGTGACTGCAGCAGTACATTGTGGCACCTTGTAGCAGAATCACTTGAAGATGTGAATTTTTTGCAGCATGCTAGTACAATGAATAAAGCTGAAATAGGAACAGAAAGAGTTCATCTATGAGAAGAAATTAACTTTGTGACAAGTGTTTTTGCTATAGAGGAAGTCCAAGGCTGCACAGCAAGGTTGGAGGAAAAGTCCTCTTCTGGAAATACAGAAAGTACAGTAGATAGTCTCTTGTTCTCAATTCTATTCTTCCCTTTGCAGCTAAGATTTAAAATGCTGAGGGGAGTACAAGCTGGTGGAGGAATAAATGCAATTGACTTGCACTTGAAGTTAAATTCACTTCAGTTAACCTCTGTTAGGTTCCTGACTGAACCAAGAAAAGTAACTTTGGTTTGAGGTAAGGTGTATTTCTTCTGCCATTCCTTAGGCTTTGTATTTGTGGGCATGACAAAACCAGAAACATTTCCTTCTAGCTCAAGAGACTTAGTTATAGATTGGAAACTCATTATGCTAATCTAAGTACAAAAAAACCCCAACAAAACCAAAGGAAAAAAAAGACCCCAGGAGGTAACAATCCAGATTCAACTTATCTCTGCTCATGTGTTTACAGTAACCAGGAAACAGCTAATCATCTTTTATTTCTAGTAACAGCTCAGTTCCTACAGGAAAGCCAAGTGAGAATTGGTTGTAGTTACTGATTGCAGGAAGTGATTACTCACTTCCCAGGCCTAAAGAAACTGGGCTTCAGCCATACCTTAGATGTTTAGGTATTTCTGGGCCAATATAAACACTCTTCTGACTCCCTTTGGAAATTGCAAATTGTATTTTGAGAACACTGTTTTACTTAATTGACAAATGATCTCACATTTCCAAGAGAAGATGACTTCAAAGTTGGAGTTGTCAGTATTTCAGTTTCCTCTCCAAGTCATTTAACTTCCCTCTGAGATTCAGTACATTCCTCTGTCAAATGAAGATGATGATGATAACCCATATCATCATGGTATTTCAAGTCTATATTCATTAAAACTTATAAAATATTTTGCAGTGCTTAGGAGAAAAATGTTACAGAAATTGAAAGCATTTTTGCTATACTAATGAGCTGAAGAGTGAGGCCTTTACAGAACTGCAGTTCACGCTTTGGAGGGATTATAGGTTTTTTAAAACTGTAAATTCTTTTAAAGTCTGAACACATTTTATTTACTGCAACTGAAACACATATAAAAGCATACTGAATGCATGTGCCAATACAGCTCCCAGAAATATTGGCTTAGCTGGCCTTAGTTCTTCACATTTACAACTGAAATTATATTGAGATGATTGTGGCAGGACCTAGTTGCCACCTCCACTTTTTTCAGGCTTTTACTAGGTATGAGAAACTGCATTGCTCTGTACTCGGTTCAGTAGTGTGCAATTTCTTTTGCAAACATCTTGTTCAGGAATACAATGAAATCTTTGACCTTGTGACAATTAACATTGCAGAAATAAAGGCTCTTGGCCATTATTTTCATGCTATTCAAATGCTTTAGGAATAGCCTATTAGTTACCATTTGCTGAAAGAGGGGGGTTGGGGTTTGGTTTTTTTTTTTTTTTTGGGTTTT
>JANZLP010000072.1:37873977-37884790 GCA_026930925.1 Chelictinia riocourii
GGACTGGGACCAGCACAGGGACTGGCAAGGGACCAGGACAGGGATGGGGAGAGACCCTGGGATGGGGATAGAGACTGCCAGCTGAGCAGGGGGCTGGTTGGGATGCCAGGTTGAAAATGGAGAGGAGTCCTGTATTCTGTGGGTGCCAGTTTGGAAGGAAAGCACTGATCCTGGGCCAGTTTTCCAGTCCATTTCGTTCCTCTGTGGCTTGATGGGGACATTAAATGGCAGGCATTATGTGCCAAGCTTGGGCGTCACATCCTTGTGTGGAGAGGCCAACGATGAGCAATTCTCAGGTACGGACACAGTGATAATCATTATCAGAGCTGACTGTAGTCGTAGAGAGGAGTCTATCTGCAGTGAGAAACAGAGCCAGTGTTCACCGCAGGAGCTCACAGTCCAGTCCTTTTGGTTTCATTTCTCCCTCCTGAGCTGCACCAAAATGTAATCTTATGCAGAGACTGAAATTAATAAATGTGACCTAGGCAGAAATAATTTCATGTATTTATTGAGCCTCCTGAGGGGAGTGTATAGAAGATGCTTAATAGTTCATAAATGTGCAAATCATCTAGCCTATGCAAAAGAAGAAAGCAACACCAAAGTTAGACAGGAATACTTAGTATATCGCTTAGTAAGATGATAGGATTCCTGTCACTCAGTTCTTACAGCTATTCTTCCAAAGCAAGTATGGCTGGTTTAAAGACTTAGATATACTTCCTAAGAAACCAGGAAAAAAAAAAGTAAAATACCTATTCTGTAGTGGTGTGGAATAGCCTCTAGGAGAAGAGGGAACAAAGAACAGCAAATAAGTATAATGTAATTGGCACAGAAATGTTAGAAATAAATCCCTTTAGGACTTTCAAGCTGATTTAAGGATTCTAAAATAGGGACATATTACTGCATAATTTGTAGCTATCTACAGTGTGGTACTGTAATTTCTAAGAAAGGATTCTTGCTAATTATAAGGCATGTGATTCTATTTAAGGTTAAGGTTTTAAAGATTTAATTAATGGTTAAAAATATTTATATCTTAGTATTCCTTCTTTGTAAGCTTACTAAATCAAATTTCAGCAAGCTTCTACAGGATTCACTGTAGGAGGAGGCAGGTTTGGAAAGACCAAGATAGCCAAGATAGAGTTTTCATATTTTTATTCTATTTTCAGCAATGCAACCAACTTCTTCATGTTTACACTATAATCATGAATAAAAAAATAAAAATAAAAATAAAAATAAAAAAGAAATCAAATCTAGACCTTCCACCTATACTGCTTTCCAGAATATTGCGGAGGTAACAGAGTAGCATAAAAGCAGGTTTAGTATACAATGTTTACTCCTCCTTTGATAAATTTTACAGCAAACACAGTGTCATGGAGAAAGCAACTTAAACAAGAATGAATCACTAAATTTTTCCCAATCCTGTGGAGAGTCAGAGAAGGAAAGACTAGGGCATGAGGAAAACATTTCTATCTCTCCTACTTACCTCTCATGGATTTCCAGCACCTACAGAAAATCCATGAATGGAATCTGTAATACTGGAGTCTATCTTTTCCCCACACAAGTGTACACCTCTTCTTCTTCCAAAAGAACTTGCAGGTTTTATAACTTGTACTAAGTCTAGTTGGGGCAAACTGTCTTCTTGATGTTTTTTCTTCTTTTATAGTAACTGTATTACATGATTACAGAAAATGAAGCTGATTCTGGGGCGAGATGATGATGGTAGTAAACTGTTCTAAGTTAGTTGAATATGTATTTGATATATCACTTAATGTGGCAGGGTATGGTGATCAGAGTTAGAAAACAGGGTAACTACCAAACTTGCTTCAGTTACTCTCTAGCCTCCTATCTCACATAAGTTGCTAGAACAAAAGTCAGAGCATTTCTTTTAATCTTAGTTCATCTCCTTTTGCTGACAGTTCCTGGAATCAGCTTGGCACCTGCTTAGCTTTTGCCACCTTATTCTGAACTAGAAGAGAGCCCCAGAACAATAGGTGATTTCATATTCTTTTTCAGTCTGACCTCTGAGCATCTGACAGGCATCATGTTGCCACCCTTATCTTTAGGAGCATGAAATCATGGTAGACTCCCTCACACATAACTCTAAATATGAGTTTGAATATTAGAAGGGTCCTTATAGGTGGTAGAACAAGAAGTATGCCTTGAATTTAGAATAATCTGGTGCTATGCTGATAAAAAAAAAATTAAAAATCCTGAATTCCAGAAAGGATTGAAAAGCTGCTCTGTGTGATAAAGAACAAACCACATACTGGGTACAACCCTATAATAACAAGCAGTGCATTTCTTCTTGCTCTAATCTGTGCCTTATGTAGAGATGAAAGGAAAATGTATAAATGACCCAGGTCCCTCTGAAGTACAGTTAACAGTGCTTCATATATACAAGAAAGAAGGAGTCATCTTTTGCCCAGCCCTGGTAAGTTAAGCTTGTTCCCAATCAGTTTGGATGCCCCTGTTGAATATTCTGATTGTGTTTATGTGTCATCAGTACAATGATAACAACTAATTAATGATACAGCTAGTGTGATGTGCTCATTTAGGAGGGCAAGATCAAGGGAAATGATGTAAAAGTGCTGCCTGGAGAACAAGGCATTCAAACTATAACTCCCATGAGTTGCTATAATGTATTGGCTAGATACATCATTACATACTAATATAAGTGTTAAACACCACTTTTCAGTTCCAAAGAAAACTCAGCTAGCCAAAATAATAATTCAGAAAGAAATAAAGGTGAGGGTTGGTTAGTCATGGACTGAGAAGGTCACATCTGAAAGTTACAGAATAATTTTTCTATATTGAGTGACTGCAGATGAAATACAATTTAGCAACACTCAGAAATAATACATATTGTATTTCCTTACACAGCGATGGGACCTGAAGCTTCCAGACGTTTGACATTAGATTGTGGCATGCTGTCCTTTATTAATGAGTAGCTGACCTCAGCAAAGATTTTTTTTTAGCTCATTTTGACTTCAAAAATGCTATTTTATACAGCCTATAATGTGACTGCACTAGCTTGTTCTAAGAATGCTCTGGAGTACTAGAGAAATCACTAATAGTGACCTTTTTGCCCTGTGGGTCTCATAATCTTAATACTATTGATTTTGGAAGGAGACAAGACTGCTATAAATTTAGAATTTGAAAAACTACTGTGTCTCTATTTTTTTGTAAGATGGACTCTCATTCATCATTATGCAATCTCTGACATAATTAAGTTATGATAGTCTTTATTTAGAAATATCTACAGATCCATAATAATAATGCCCCAAACACCTTGCCATTTTGACATGCTAATTGTTAGTGTTGTGCTATTAGTGGGTTTACAAACTGACACTGTAGTAACAAGGGAAAATTGCATATAGTGGTTAGCTAATATGTAATTTTCTTCAAGCACCCATGCATTTTAAAGCAGATTTTGTTTAATGGAGTAACATCAAACTCCTTCAGATTTCAGTGCTGTGTGAAAAGGTTTGCTTCGAATTATTGTTCCATTTTCAGGATACTGATTTAAAGCTTTTATTAAGTTGATTAATGACATATCACTAGGATGTGCACAAGACTTGAGTCCTGGTCTTGATAACAGAATTTGTTTGATTTCTGAAGTCTTAATTTAAAGCATTAAATAACATCATAGTTCTACTGAATGAAGCCTGTGTGTAAGAATGTCTGAGTAAGGTCCAACACCTTAAAAGACAGAGGAGCTAGAACACAATAATGGATTCTGAATGCTTCCACTAATTCAGGAACTCAACTGATTACAAGAGAAGGAGGACTTATTTTGCTAAATGTAATTCCTGCTTACGGGATTTACTGAGTACCCCTTATAGCTAGAGAAGGCAATGGGATTGTGAGCATTTAACATCTTACAGGGTCAGGCCATAACCACTGTCTAAATTCTACCAGGTTAATGCTCTAAGGGCAGATAACAAAGGCTAGCCAGTGTCACAACTCTAACTACAGATAGGGCATTATATTTAGTATTTAAATGTGTGAGATTTAGTCTTTATATATATGTTGAAGTAGATTGTTATTTTTAGATCTTTGACAAGCTTTTATCTTAATACAAGTGTCACATGTAGCTACAACTAGAATGCAGGATATAGTTTCTGGTTTTATAATTGCATTACTCAGACCTCAATAAAAGTGAAGAGCATATGCAAAACTACCTATTCCTGCTGTGAGCTACCAACAGTTTGGCTTTAGGAAATACATACAGAACATGCTGTATTCATGTTCTCATGGGCTTGTAATATAGTAATACCAACATGGATGGGCAGCAAATACGATTTGTAATATTTTAAACTGGCTTCTAGCCATTTTGATAATTGCTAGTTTTACAGCACAAAAGCCAATAACTATTCCGGGTTTCTCTGAGCAAAATGGTATTTTTTTCAATAGCTTATTTTACAGCAAATCTTCCCATCAAACTAGATGGGACAAAGCACCTGTATGATTTTTGCTGCTCTTCACTCTTATTTCAAGAGTTTTATATATTAAAGAAGTAAAAGACTACAGACATTATTACTGCAAGAAGTTTAAGTACAGTTTCATCTTTGACTTCACATTAATAGCCAAAACTAGTTTGGAAAACTGGACTATGGAAGAATAATTCTCTGTAAAGTGGTGAGGGACAACTGTGCTTTTTCACTACCCTTTGTGCCACATTCCCTTATTTCTTTCGATTTGTCTTTCACACTGGTATCCTCTTAGCCAGTATGCTGTTATATGGCCTCTAGCCTTAGTTCACAGTTCTGAACAACTTTTAAGAAGTTAATACTCCTTTATAGAAGTGTTTCCGCACATCCACCCACCCACTGGGACCCCAGGGAAAAAAACATCAAACTCTCAGAAGCTGTTCTATTCTACCACAGAGATGACAACCACATTGGAAAGATTTCCTGTTGAGCACTGAGCCTTGCCATAAAATTCAGAAATTCCTTTACATCCCTTTAGTCCTACTGTTTTTATTCCACTTGCTGCTAACATTAGGTAGTTCTTGCAAAATGAACAATTGAGAAAGGAGATATGATTTTTTTTTTTCCTTTGGGATGCATCCAGGGAAATAGCAAGACCAACAAAGGAAAAAAGATATGCCTAACGCAGCAAGCTCTGAAGTAACATTGTAAAAAAAAAAAACCCACACCCAACAAAACCAAAAAAAATCCTATTGATTGAACATATATAAGTTGGTTTTAAATGTCCACATGTCTTTTCACTGAGAGGGGCTGACCGATGTGACAGAGTTACATGCTATTTTTATAAACATTCAACAAACATACATTTTTCAGGAAAAATATAGCACATAAGGACTGGCTGGCTGGTGATGTCTGCAGTAGCACATCAAATGAATGTGCAATAAAGTTAAAAGTTTGGATAGGGTCAAGCCTGTCTAGCTGTCTTGTTTTCACAGTCAGGTATACCTCAGCACAAAACACAGTTTCATAACTTGCATAACCAAATCACAGGCTGAGGCCTGAGGAATAATATAACATTTGCTTTCTGAATTAAAAAAAAAAATCTCTCTCAAAGACACTAATGTAGCTTAGTTACTCCTGTGTTCAGTTTTTATAAAAAGGAGAGATAATATTAGAAATGTCAGCACTGCATTCAAGGAATAAGTAATCTCTCAGTGTGCATCTACCTGCTCAGGTGAGCTTAACTGAGACACAAATACAATCAACTCCTGACAGCTAGCTGTTGTATTAGTTTGTCAAAAAAGTTTTGTCACATGATTCATATGTGCCATAAAGCAAATTTCCATATTTGTTTTAGCATCAAAATTATGTCATGGAAATATTTAGAAGATGAATAAGAGAATCTTTTTATAGATTCCTAAATGTAGGAAGCTTGCTGGTTTTGCAACATGCAAGTATCCTGCTGAGAGAGGAAAAAAACATAGAACTAAAGTTGGGATGGAATTTCTTAGCCAATATGTCATTCACTGAAACAAACAAACAAACAAAAAACCAAAACCAACCCAAAAGAGTCAGCATGGTATATTTACCCAATAAATAAGAAATCAGCTTCTTGGTTTCAAAATTTGTTTAGAATTTTTGATCCTTATTTTGAAATGGCATTCTGTTCAAAACTGACATGCACTTATGTCAACAATAAAGCTAGAAACCCAGGAACATGGATTCATGTGAATGGCCAGTCCCTTACAATAGGTTGCTGTCATTTCTGTATGCAGAGGTCCATCTTAGGTTTTTTCCCATTACTTTTTAGACAGCTTCAGAAACTTCTCATTTCCAACCTACATCTACTCACTATCCATCTTTTATTCTGCTAAAAAGACAACCTTTAAATTAGGGGCTTTAAGTAAAAGCTTTCATCTCCTTGATTTGCCCTTTTGTGCATCTTTTAGTGTCAGTCAGCCCTTCTCAAATGTGACTACTATGGTATTTAAATGAGGACCTAGAAGTGTTTGTATGATAGAAACATTTCCTGTCTTGAACTGAAATACATATGATCAATTCACAGCTCCATAACATTATCAGTTTACAGTAGTCCTGCGACTGACTGGTGGTTTTTTTTCTTACTGGTTATTTCTAAATGATAGACTCCCAGATGACAGCAGAAGTTCCTTTTTATTAGAAGTACCTTTCATCTTTGTTCTATTATTCTGATAAGCCTCTGTATTAATTATGCCTTCAAGCCTTCTATCATCCATCGGTTTATTAGCATCCACAGCTTTTGGTGCCAGTCTTCAGCAAAAATATTTAGAGAAGCCAGTCCCATTGCAGATTTTGAGAGGCATCCTGTTCCTCATGTTCAGAGAAGGACTTACTCATTTCATGTCTTTATGAAGTAGTTCCTCAGACTTTCTTTAGACCTGCTTTTTTGTGTTCTTACATACAATATGTTTGAGTTTATACAGCATTGTGCCACTTTTTTCTGCCTGTGTAATAAGTTCTTGGAATACTCTGTGATTGTGATCTGGGAAAGGAAAAAACGTCTCTATCATTGCTCCCTTTTAAAGCTTTGGATGGTTAGGATTTGTAAGCATCTACATAATTTTAAACATGCACGATGAATTCCACTCAAGCTAGTCATAGGTAATACCTTAATGAATTGGAGGCTTTCCATAATTATTTAGTTCTCAGTACAGGAAAGACATGGACCTGTTGGTGCGAGTCCAGAGGAGAGCCACAAAAATGATCAGAGGGATGGAACACCTCTTCTATGAGGAAAGACTGAGTTGCAGTTGTTTAACCTGGAGAAGAGAAGGATCTGGGGAGACCTTACTGCAGCCTTCCAGTACTTGGAGGGGGCTTATAAGAAAGATGGGGACAGACTTTTTTTAGCAGGGCCTGTAGCGATAGCACAAGGGGCAATGGTTTTAAACTAGAAGAGGAGGGATTCAGACTAGATATAAGGAGGATTTTTTTTATGATGAGGGTGGTGAAACACTGGAAGAGGTTGCCCAGAGAGGTGGTAGATGCCCCGTCCCTGGAAACATTCAGAGTCAGGTTGAACAGGGCTCTGAGCAGCCTGACCTAGTTGAAGATGCCTGTGCTCATTGCGGGGGGGGTTGGACTAGATGACATTTGAAGGCCCCTTCTAAGCCAAACTGTTCTATGATTCTACACTAACAAGTTTGGAACAATGTCATCCAGTTCTGGGCTCAGCAGAGAGGAGTAAAACATTACTGCAGTCAGCGTGTCACTTGTTTCTGTTAAACATTTTGTTAGAACAATGTTCATTTGAATCTTTCTTTTCTTACTGTAGTTTTGTACAGGCATTCATCTGCCTTTTCCAGTGTTTAATATTCGCATGCTGGAAGAGTAATTCAAATGGGTAATAGATACAGAGTGTAACCATTAAATCTTGTTCATAACAATGCAAACTATTGGATGGCAACAATTGCAAATATATGCCTGGCTTTGCAGGATGCCAACTCGTTAGCTTGGGACACAGAGCTCACCTTAAGTGACAATAAACATTTTATATTTAGATGTTCATTGCTGAGCCAGATGAACACAAAGAGCTGCAGCATTTCATTTTTTTTTTTTTTTTCCTTTTTGTTTTATGTAGGGGCCTTATGCGGACTGACGGCAGTCCTGGAGAGAGATCCAGCCTCGCTCGAGTGGAATACACATGCAGCTTTTAATCAGAAACGACAGCTATAAAGCAGCACTATGTGCAATACCTCTGAGACCTGTACTCTTGCTGGTGCTCACACTTGCATGGAGGAGGAGGTGAGCAGGATGCTTTGGCAGTCAACTGGGCAGATCAGGAGATGTTTGTAGGGATAAGAAAGTCCTGCTTGAATTTCTGAATCCGGACTGTGGGCAAGAGAAGGGATGGATTTTAATTCTCCAGCTGTAGATCTGAGTAACAGGGATGAAGCATAGCCCTACCAGCATACGTACAAAAACATCCACTACTATTGGTTGCTGGAGATAGCTTGAAGCATCTTCAGAGCAGACTAAGTTTCTACTGTGCAAGGTGCAGGGATTATTATTATTATTATTATTATTATTATTATTATTATTATTATTATTATTATCAACTATTACTAATTGCAGTGAACATTTATACTGCACCAGTGTCTTATAGCTGCAAGGGGGATGCTTATCCGCATATAGGCGCTGTATAAGCAAGACCAAAGAAGGAGCAATCCATCCCTAAATGCTTGTGCTCCGAATAAACAGTGGGAGAAAAAAGAGATGACTTGGTTTGCAGAGATAAGGAACAGAGAGACTTGGTGATTTGCCCAAGGCCATGGAGGAAGCCCAATGTAGAGCCAAAATTTGGAGTTAGCTCATCCAAATCCCAACTCACCACTTCAGCTGGACTATCAGCCTGAGCTAGCTCCCGCCTAAGGCTCAGCTTTTCCTAAGACTAGAGGCAGCCTGAAGCTCCGAGGGGCTCCACGTCGGGGTCACCACGTACGCTTCCCATGCCGGGGGGTTGCCACGTGCCGGACCTTGTGCCCACACCTCATGGGCGGTGGCACCGGCAGCCGGCTGGCTCAGCCCATTGCCAGCAGTCTTTTGGCACCCGGCAAAGCCAGAGGATTTTGGTTTGTACCGGGACAGTGTAAAATCACCCAAAGGAGCTGGGATGATGGCAGGGTCTGGGCTGGTGGCATCACTGGGAGCTCGGCGTTCCTGGATTTTTCACTGAACAGAAGTGAAATGATTCGGGTACGAAGGGAAAGTGGGTTTCCAGGGAGGGCGGGAGGAGAGCTCCCAAGGGAAAACCAGGGAAAGTTGGGAAAGGTGAGAACGGCAGCTCATTGCATCCAACACCCAGCCTGGCAGGGCGCTGGGGGAAGGAGAGAGCAGGGAGGGCTTTGCAGGCAACCAGGGATGCTGAAAAAAAAGGTACCAGCAGCAGCAGAGTGGGGCTTTTCAAAACACAAACAGTTTTGGGGAAGAAACGAGAATGGCACACAAGCTAAAAATAAGCAGCAGCAAGTGCAAAAAGGATTAAAGGAGCCCAAAAGAAATAGCGAACAGCAAATTGCAGGGAATTGTTCAGCAAACAATAAAAGGCTCCTCGCCATCTCCCTGCAACAGGCAGGTGGCACTGGGAGAAAGCAACCCACGACAAATGATAGCTGCAAAAGGGGAGATGGAAAGGGGGAGAAAATTCAGACCTGGCAGATTTGTTAAGTGGTTATTTTCCCTCTGTCTTTGCAGAAGACAAAGGGGAGGTAAAGCTCCCCAAGACAGGGATTGTATTTCACTCCGTGGTCGAGAAGGCTTTCGAGTGTCTGCAGATAGCGGCAAGAAATGGTCCTAAAAAGATTAGAGCTCTTAAGGTAGGGCAAAATACTATATCCAGACAACACACTCGAGTTTTAATGACAGTGGGGAGAGAATTGAGTGAAGCATTGTCTGCTGCCTTTAGGAAACTGAAAACTCAATTTGAAACAGCACAGACTAGAGCTGGGGTTTTCTCACGAGAAAGGCTTTATTCCTGCCCTTTAAGCATCACTTTTCATCCTTGACATATATTTTCCATTCACCGCTTTCCCACAACCAACACAGGTTTAGGAAGGGTCTTCCGTGTTTTTAGAGTGATTTGGGTAGCTTGCCTTTGAGCATCTCCCGGACTCTAATGTATTTCTTCTTGCTGCATCCCTCTGTCAGGCTATTATCCGTGTTTACGGATACCCAGCTGAGGGATAAAGAAGCAAAGTGGCTTCCTACAGATGCATAGGGAATGTGCTGGAAAAGAAACTCACCCTGGATTCCCTAAATCTCAATCCTCAGACCACTCCCCTGCTCCTCCTGCCTCTGTGATTCCCACATCAGCTCACTAAGCTCGACGGGCCAACTCCCAGTGGGTGCAAACCAGCAGAACTTCCATACAACCTGTTTTATACTGGGAGCAAGACCAAGCATCACATCCAGTCTTAAATCATAGAACCATTTAGATTGGAAAGGATCATCGAGTCCAGCCGTAAACCTAACACTACCAAGTCCACCACTAACCACGTCTTGACTGGATCGGGGATTTTGTGCCCCCCCCAAAACCAAGGCTGATTGCTACGGCCCCCACAGCGGCCGACGTGCTCCGTGGGGGTCACCAGGACCCCCCTGCACCACTTGGCTTGGGATAAGGACAAAACAGGGCATTGCCTTGCAGCCAGTCTTCTGGCTGCATCTGCCGGGGCTGGGGGGACATCGCTCCTGTGTTGCCCCCACTGACCCCTTCCACGGGTGGGTGACACCGAGGTGGCTCCGCTGTCCCCATCTCAGCTCCTGCACCCCCCAGCTGGGGACTTTAATACCCGTGTTCTGAAATCCAAAAAGTGTACTTGTGTGTGATGCCATATTTCTTTTACAGG